>CM037088.1:72104117-72525301 GCA_020916435.1 Oxytropis ochrocephala
CGATCAAGAAAAAAACAAACCCTCGGGAAAAAGAAATGAGGGAACAAAAACAAACGATCGAGAAAAAGAAAGCTGACAAAATAAAAAGAGGGACTTGCACTCCGAAACCCATTCAAGCTGCATTAAAACAAGGTTTAGTGATCACCAAGTGAGGCTTCTTTCACGCTAAAAGTCAAGGACATAAATGTTTAGCATTCCCACAGAGGCGGACGATCAAAAATCGACTTCTTTCCTTTTTCGTGTCTTTTGCGATTTAAACTTTCAAATGCATTGAGCGATCGGCGTAACTTTACGTGCGGCCCGATTTCTACATCAATAAAGCTCAAACTTTCTCATATCTGTTTGTTGATTGTTTTTACGCTTTTACGCTCAAAATAAGCGTTTTATGATGATGGTGACCACTGAGCGTAAAACATGTGCATACATCATAGAGCATTACAAATCATTGAAATTCTTAAAGGTCACGGAAAGAGGCAATTCCCAAAACCGATTAGTCATGCGGGAGAAAGTGATTAAGCCCACGATTGCTTGAGCGACAAAGTTAAAGCCCACACACACGGCCCATGAGCCCCTTAAGTCCAATATATTCCTCGGTCTCGTGCCATGAGTGTCGCGGATTGGGTGAACCAATGAAGATAAGCCAACGAGGGCAAAAGATCAAAGAGAACAAAGAAAAAACCACCCGATCGAGAGAAAGGCGAAGAATAGTCCGCTAGCTTTGGCGGACACTCTAGATCGGTCTGCGGCGTTGATCACTGTCGGAGGAAGCGAGAAAGAAAGGTCCGCTAGCTTTGGCGGACACCACTGGATCGGTGCAGCGACATTGATCACCCATCGAGAAGAAAACTCCGCTAGCGGGCGGACACCTGGATCGGTCACGGCGACGATCACCAATTAGAGGAAGCGAGAAGAAAGGTCCGCTAACACGAGAAGGCACCACTGGATCGGTGCGAAGCTGCATCGGTGGCTAAAGAAGATCGGCAAGATTCGTGAATCCGCCGAGGACTGGCGTCCGCCAAAAGCGAGACTTCACCTCATATTCGAGCGCGGGTACCTCACCTCAATCGCCCGGCGGTCATCTCAATCGATCAATCAGCGAGATTTGCAAATCCGCCGGGACCGTGCATCCGCCGGGGACCAAGGCGTCCGCCGGATCCGTCGTTATCGAGCAAGCGAATCGCCGGACCCGAGTCGCCGGATTTAGTTCAAATCAACGATCCAAAGCGGCGACTTTGAACTTCGACCTTCATCTTGCCAAGTCATCACGAGCATGACGGATCGGCCCCTCGAGACCTCGCGTCCTTCATTTCGCCAAGTCATCACGGGCGTGGCGGATCGGTCCCCAGGACTTCGCGTCCTTGGACTAGGCGTAGCCGGTATAAAGCATAAGCGTAAGTCCATCAGTAAAAATGTATCGTCCCCTGGCCCCAGATATTGAACCTCGGGCGCTCGAATAGGCCACTTTGAGCCAGTGTTCGCCCGAGCCCAAGTACTCCTTGAGCGCAAGCACTCGCCTTGAGTCAAGTACTCCTTGAGCGCGCAAGCACTCCTTGAGCCGAGAACTCCTTGGAGCTGCAAGCACTCCTTGAGCCAAGAACTCCTTGAGCGCAAGTGCTCCTTGAGCCAAGTGTTCCTTGAGCGCGCCGTCTCCTTGAGAATCAAGTGTTCCTTGGGCGGCGCGCTCCTTCTTTCTGCTTTTCGTTACTGCGATGCTCGGCTTATCGGAGAGGGCGGTACCTTCTTCTTGTTTTATTTATCGCTTTATTTCTTGCTTTGTTTATGCCACCCGGGTTGGCACCAATTTACTTCTTGTTTTTGCCGCTTTGAGGTTGGCACTTCATTCATTACTGATCGTTTTTGGTGGCATCCATTCACCCAAAAGAAAAATCAAAAAAAAAAAAGAAAAAGAAAAAATTTGGGTTTTTCCTAAGTAGACAAAATAGGTATAATTTCTGAATTTTTATCTCTATTTTGCCTCGGAATATGTTTGACCAATTCATATTCCTTGTTAAAATCTAGATAAAGAGGCAGTGTTTGTCATACCCCAATTTTGTCAAACTTAGTCAAACCTAATTTTCCCCAAAATAAATAACTAGAGGAGAAGAGAGCATCATGCATTGCATTTAGGGTTCTAAAAGTCATTTCAAAGCTTCTAAAATCATTTTTGAAGTTGGAATGCACTTCTTAAACAAATTAGGGTTTTTCGATTGCAAAAGGGCATTTTGGTCATTTTGCAAATAAAAGACAATTCCTCAAAACAAGTCATCAACATGCATTTCAAGGTACTAGAGGTCAACTCCTAGGGTGGAAAATCATTTTTGAGGTGGAAATGTGTTTGAGTAAAAAAACTAGGGTTTTTAGAGTGAAAGGGCATTTTGGTCATTTCACAATAAAAGCGGTCTTTTGTCCCAAATCCTTGGATAATCATCAATGATTTATTTGAGGATATTTGTGCCCCATTGTGATTATTTTTGCGCATAAACATTAAACCTTTTGGCCTAAAAACCTAGTTTTTGGATAGAAGGGTAAAATGGTCTTTTCCAAATAAATCAATTTTGGGATTGGTGAGATCATAAAATTCAAAGCCCAATCATTGAATCATGGATATAGCCCAAAATGGCATGAACTAGGAAGAATAATCTAGAAGGAATATTCTACATCATTTGAATTTTGAAAGGATAAGGATAAGAACAATAGTACAATTTGCAATTCCACTCACTCTCTCACACTCCTTGCTGCGAAATAACAGCCCATAATCACCCCATTTCCATTTATTTTTATTGTTTGCAAATTGTATTAAATCATGGCCATTCATTCAAGTGTGAAAATCAATCCTCACCTTTCATTTGAATTAAAATGGCACTTGTGTAATAAGCTTTGTAGAAAAATACAATTTTGTAATTAAGCTTATCCTTCACCACCTCACCTTAAGCTGCACACCCAGCCCTCTCTCTCTTCATTTTATTGCCCTTAATCCATGTGATAATGCATCTTGACCATTGATTCAATTTCTTTCTCAAATCCTAGTGGTTTACAAGAGATGCATTATCCTGAAATACCCTTAAATTTTCACTTCATATAAAACCCAAAATAGGAGACCTCACACACATAGACACTCTCATTTTACCCTAGCACTCTTCTCCTCTCCTTCTCCTCTCTCAAAACCAGACCCTCCTCCTTCATCTCCTCCCCTCATTTTCCAACTTTCATCCACCAAATCACCTAAAACCTACTTCATCTTCACATATCTTCTTCTCTTCACCTTTGATTCCATTTTACACCAAAAAGGAGCTTGCTTTCTTGAAGTGTGCGTGGTATTGTTGGTGTTCTTGGTTTTGATCTTCATTTTCTACTCTTTTCTAGTTGATCTTGAGGTAAACATCACATCTCTTGCATTTTTTTAACTATTAGCATGTAAATCTCTCTTCTACTCCTCTATCCTCTCGAGAGGCTTAGAGGTTCATTTCAAACATTATGTCAAGGACATTGGGAGCCTTGGGTGTTTGAAGTGGACCCTTGGCCTTGAGGAGAGGTTTCTTGTTTTTCAACCATGTTCTTGCATTTTTCATACTCATTTTGTCATTTTTGCATAAATAAAATTTTCATGTGATATATGCATTCCTTTGTTCATGTCATAACTTGCAAGTTGAGATTTAGCTTGATTCATGAGGGTGATGATTCGGTTTTAGATCTCTAAGATTTAGACTTGTTGTTGTTTTTCTCACTTCTTGATTCATGTGAATAAAATGCTTGATGTGTATGATTTGTTTCATGTGTGGATCTTGAATTTAATCATGAAATAACTTGATGATTTGTGCACATGTGGTTTCGGCCATAGGGTTGTATTTTAGGGTTCATCCTAATGCTTAAAAGTTGTGTTTGATCTTGTGTAGAAATGTGCAAGAATGTTAATGTGTTTTTAACCTTTTTACCACTTATTCATTTTTACCTTACCACATCATTCCTTTTTCACTTAAAACCCTAAAAAACGTTTTACCTTTTACTTTTACCATTTACCTTCACTTAAATAATTCACCACCTTCACTTAAATAAGTTACCATTTCATTAATAATTTACCTTTACTTTTTACCTTTCTTAAATTACAAAAAGATCCAAAACATTTTCTAGTTTACATTTATAACTTTTTCAACTTTATAAAATTAACCCAAAAATACTTTTTACCATTTTTCCTAAGACTCTAAAAACACCAAAACATTTCACCATCTCCTAAGAATAAGGTAACTAAATTTTTACCACTTCTTATGACACACCCTCACACACTTGCACTTAAATAAAATCTCATTCATTCTCTTGCATACTCTCTTGTTTTGACCTTCATACCTTTTCATATATTCATATCTCTTGCATATTCATTTGCACTCTCACTTATTAATACCTCATGCATCCTTACTTGTTTATACTCTTTGCATTCTCACATGTTCATTCATAATTAAATAACCATGCATCCTCGCATGTTCAAATGCTCATGCATTCTTGTGTACTCATGTATCCTTGTATATACTCATTCTTGCATTCATTCTCAAATGTTCATGCATCTACATGCGTTCATGCCTATCTAATATACCACATCATGATTACATGCTCATACACTCATGTACTTGTTCAATCATGTATTCAATTAATCATGTATTCATTTGTTCATGGCAACTTGTAAATATTCTTCATGTTGCTTTGCTTATGCTTTCATTATTATCTTGGTTTGGATTTGAAAAGATTTGAAATGTTCTATCTCTTTTTCCAAACTTGAAATCACTTGTTTTCAAATAAAAACCTAAAGGTGTTTTCATAAACAAATCATTAACCATCACTCGAAGCCATTGCTTGTTTGATCGTTAATGAGAGTCATTAGTGCTAGTCACTCGAAGCCTTTGCTTGTTTGACTATCATGAAAGCTCCACACATTAAATAAACAACAACAAAAAACAACTAATTCAAACCTCTAAAATAACCACGAGCTACAAGCTCACCCTTTTCTCAAAACTATTTTCAAAAGAATAATCTGACGTTGTAAACTTGTAATCACTGAAGCCATTGCTTGTTTGATTCACGGTTCCAACTCTCTTTTCTTTCGAGTTAATACCGAATGCCACTCGAAGCCTTTGCTTGTTTGGTGTTCGCGAACACTCGAGTCTTATTTCAAAAACTCCAAAAGCACTTTCAAAAATCACAAAGCCGTTTTCACACGCCAAAAATAAGAACTACGTTGCTTTGATCCCTCGGCCGGTGAGAGTGCGTGGGGGCCGGGTTCATGTCGTCAAGCATACCTTTAAAAAACACGAGAACTCGTTGCTTTGATCCTCTCGGCTGTGAGAGTCGTAGGACCGGGTTCATGTCCGTCAAACACACCTTTAAAAAACCCATAAAAACAAGAACTACGTTGCTTTGATCCTCGGCCGGTGAGGTGCGTGGGAGGCCGGGTTCTGTCCCGAGTCAAACACGCTTTTCAAAAATCTTTGTCTTGTTAAAGCTTTTCAAAGATACCAAAAACACCCCTTTTTCCCGTTTTCAATAAAGTGATTTCTCAAAAAGAAAAGAAAAATAAATAGAACAATGTATTTCAAATCAAACATTTCAAAACCACATCAAATTAATGGTTCCCTTTCGGTAGAAAGAGGCGTGTGAAATGCTAATACCTTCCCATGCGCATGGCGAGGCCCCCGAACCTACATCTCTAAGTTTTGAAAGACCACCCGCTTTCAAAAGGTTTTTTCAATGTTTTTCCTAAAATAAAATATTGGTGGCGGCTCTCTTGATTTTCAAAGCGTTGTCAAAGTGAAAAGTCCCAAACCGGATTTTTCGGGGCTCTGAAGGAAAGCGCAGCAGGTTACGAAGGAGCGTCACAGGCTCTGAAGGAGCGCTTGGGCTCTGAAGGCGCTCCTCCCTCTGGGCGAAGCCTTCTCCTCCTTCCCCCTCCTCCACTACTTCACCTTCATCCACCAAAGCACCTTTAATCCATCTCTCACACCCTTAACCTTCCTTTCTCACTCAAGGAGTTCATCACACCACCTTTATCTCCTTCCTTCCCTTGCAAGGCGAAGCCCTCTTGCATTTTCTCCTCCATTTCTTCAATTTTCTCTTCCATTTTAGAGAAAAGGTAAAATCCATAACCCTCTTTGCATCATCTCCAAATATTTTGCATTGAATCTCATTTTCTTCCCCTCATTCCTTTCGCATAGCATCATCTTTTCAATGTAGTTTGTTGTGGTTGAGGGTGAGATTTGTTGTCTCACCCTAAAATAAGTTGATTAGTGTTGTTTTCATGTTAATTTTTGAGTTTTCTTGTTAAATAAAATGGAGCAAGGTTTAGCATATACATGATTAAAACGTCTTCAAAATTGATTTTGTTGTTTCTTTGTTTAAATCTTGTTGTTGGTATTTTTCTTTAGTAAGTTGTTGAGGATTTGGCTCTATGATTCCTACTAGTGCCAAGTGCACTTTGATCTTAGTAGTGAAGAGAGCTAGAAATGACTTTTGTTTAATATATTAGTTTATGTGCTCATTATTTCTTGTGTTTTAGTTTACCTTTTGTTTATTGATGATCTTGCAAAGTGATTCACACTACATGCCTAGTGCATTTCCTTCAAGTGGTGAAGATTGCAAGAGAGGATTCAATTTATTTCATAGTTGATATGTTTATGATCTAGCTATATTATTGTTTAGTTAATGATGATCTTGCAAAATGATTCTCACTTTACATGCCTAGTGCATTTCATTCAAGTGATGAAGATTGCAAGAAAGGATTCAATCTATTTCATAGTTTAATAGTTTATGTGTTCTTGTAGTCTAGTTATGTTGTTGTCCACTTGTTGATGATCTTGCAAAGTGATTCTCACTACATGCCTAGTGCGTTTCATTCAAGTGATGAAGATTGCAAGAAAGGATTCAATCTATTTCATAGTTTAATAGTTTATGTGTTCTTGTAGTCTAGTTATGTTGTTGTCCACTTGTTGATGATCTTGCAAAGTGATTCTCACTACATGCCTAGTGCATTTCATTCAAAGTGGTGAAGATTGCAGAAGGGATTCAACCTTGTATAAATTGTCATTCTATTCTCTACTTCATTTTTTTAATAGTTCTTGTGAATTAATCATAGTTTTGCTCAATGTTCAAAGTTTTCTTTGCATACTTGGTTTAGGCCATGAGCCCGTCTCATTGAATAAAGTTCCCCATTGCATATTCTATAGTGTTAGGGTTTTGATTTTTGGTTTGGTTCCTAAATGTGTGTTCTTGGGATTAGGGTTTTAGGCTTGGAGGTTTAAGTCCCTATTTTGTTTTCTTGAACTTTTAGCTTGAATAAAAATGCCTTGCTAGATGCCCATTTGGCAATTTCTATGTTAGTTTAGGTTTATGCCTACATGTTCATGCATTCATTTATATCCATATCTTTTCAAGTTTACTCATGCATATATTAATATCATGTTTTGCATCTCATAAATTAAATGTGCATATATTAATATCATGTTTTTTTCCTTTTCATAAATTAAATGTTCATGCATTAATATCATGTTTTTTTCCTTTTCATAAATTAAATGTTCATGCATTAATATCATGTTTTTTTCCTTTTCAGAAATTAAATGTTCATGCATTCAATAATGTTGTATTTTGCGTTCCATAATTGCATACTCTTGCACTCATATACTTGTATCATGGTGCATCAATTATTCATAGCAAATTGTAAATATTCCTTTGATTGCTTTGCTTGTGTCCCAATGGTTGTTTTGGTTTTGACTTGGAAGAAGAATTTGAAATGTTATATTTCTTTTTCAAGCTTGAAATCCTATGTTTTTCAAATAAGAAAACCTAAGGCATTTTCTAAATAAAAATCATTAACCATCACTCAAAGCCGTTGCTTGTTTGATCGTTAATGAGGAGCTATTAGTGGTAGTCACTCGAAGCCTTTGCTTGTTTGGCTATCATGAAAACTCCCACACATTAAATAAATAACAACAAAAAAACAACTAATTCAAGCTTCCAAAATAAACACGAGCTACTAGCTCTTCCCACTTTTTCAAAACTATTTTCAAAAGAATAATCTGACGTTGTCGCTTGTAATCACTCGAAGCCATTGCTTGTTTGATTACGATTCCGACTCTCTTTTCTTTCGAGTTAATCTACAGAATGCCACTCGAAGCCTTTGCTTGTTTGGTGTTCGCGAACACTCGAGTCTTATTTCAAAAACTCCAAAAGCACTTTCAAAAATCACAAAGCCGTTTTCTGCATAAAGCGAGAACTCGTTGCTTTGATCCTCGGTAGTGAAGTGCGTAGGGCCAGGTTCATGTCGTCAAGCATACCTTTAAAAAAGCCCATAAAAAAACAAGAACTACGTTGCTTTGATCCTCGGCCCGTGAGTCACGTAGGGCCAGGGTTCTGTCGTCGAAGCATGCTTTTTCAAAGTCTTTGTTTTGTTCCGCTTTTCAAAGATACCAAAAATATCCCTTTTTCCGTTTTCAATAAAGTGATTTCTCAAAAGAAAAGAAAAATAAATAGAACAATGTATTTCAAATCAAACATTTCAAAACCACATCAAATTAATGGTTCCACTTTCGGTAGAAAGAGCGCGTGAAGTGCTAATACCTTCCCCATGCATGGCCGACCCCGAACCTACATCTCTAAGTTTTGAAAGACCACCGCTTTCTTCAAAAGGTTTTTCAATGTTTTCCTAAATAAATATTGGTGGCGGCTCTCTTGATTTTCAAAGCGTTGTCAAGTGAAAAGTCCCAAACCGGATTTTTAGGGCGCAGCAATGGCGACTCTGGGGACATATCTTTCTTTATTTATTTAAAGAGAGATGAGGTCAAGCCTAATTAATTTGATGTGGTTTAAAGCTGTTTGATTTGAAAAACTATGTTTTCCTTTTCTTTTTCTTTTCTCTTCTTTTGTATGGAT
Organism: Oxytropis ochrocephala; assembly: GCA_020916435.1. NCBI lineage: Eukaryota > Viridiplantae > Streptophyta > Magnoliopsida > Fabales > Fabaceae > Oxytropis > Oxytropis ochrocephala. Next base: position 72,113,025 of record CM037088.1, read on the forward strand.
GTGCTTATGCATGCATTCCTCAATTCCCATGATCCTCTTCTCCGCTCCTTTTCTTGAGGTAAAACATGCATTCCCCATTCTATTATGTCCCCTTCTTCTTAGCTCCCTTTCTTGAGGTAAGCAATGCGTGTAATTCTTGTGGACTTATTAGAATAGTTTGTATATTAAACTAGTGTATGCATGTTGAACCACTAGGGTAGACAAGCTGTTTATACAGGTGATTCTGGTTTCCTTGCGGGTGGGGTGGGTAGATTTTAGGAAGTATGCCCTCGATCACACACTTTCACACCTTATGATTTATGTTCTATGGTGGGCTCCTATGCCGGATCAACAAACATCTAGGAGAGTGGAGGCGATTAGTAGTGTCATTCGAGACCTTTGTGCATCGATGCTCATGAAAGTCTCGGCAGTGCGCTTTCTCATGGCGCTTCACACTTGGTAGTTCTCTACATTTGTGGATGTCGGCATGGGGATTCTATAGCTCTGGTAGCCATTGTGAGGTGTGAATTAGAGCTACATGGGAGGAACCTTTGAAGTTGCCACTAGAACTTAAGATTCCCACCTTTGTAGGACACGAGGGCATCTGAATTGTGTCTTTGCATGGTAATTTAGGGCATGTCTTCCTCAAAAGGAGCTTTTTCAAAAACTTTCCAGAAAATACAAAAATATTTTCCTTCTTCAAATAAACCGCTCCTAAAGTTTTGAACTTAGTCCATACGCATCGCTTTTATCATCTCTACATGCATCATTCACATCATAATCGCATCATCTTTGCATTCATTAAAGCTAAATGTTGTAAATATTTGCATTCATATTGCATTTCATTTGCATTTGCTTACTAGGGGACCAGCGAATAATGTCACCGTCTTGTCATAGTCGCATCGAGAATGGAATCAAATAGCAAGGCTTGACTTACTTCTACTTCCCGATTATGAAGTATGTTGATTTGCTATTTCGATTCCTCATTACTCAACTTCCTAAATCAAAGAAAAAGTTTTGCGCTTATGGCGAGGATAAGGCATCCGTGGTTCTCGGCATCAAGCAAACATTGTACATACATTCATATATCCATTCATGCATTCTCATGCAATAAATGTCTAAACAAGCGAGAAAAACCATGGTTCTCAAAATCACGATACTTCACGAGACTACAAGCCAAGTGATGGCTAATCCGCATAAGAGCATCCGGAGATTGGCGAAAGTAATCCGAACATGAAGATTTAAGCGTGCAAATTTTGAACCACTGACGGTGGCTCGGGAGAACCAAAATGTTAAGGATAAGGTTGGGGCAATGGAGGCCCGGATGCATGAGATGATGGCCATGCTACAAAGTCTAAAGAATGGGCATTTGTTGAAGCCGTCGCCGTAGTGGGTCGATTGGTGTCACCTCTTTTGTTCCTCCTTGATGTCGATAAGCGCTCTGATTGCGATTCAGCGGGGATCAGGAATTGATCACCACTGAAATGAATGTGTCAAATCGGTACACTCCACAAAGATGTCCTTGGGGTATGCTGCTGGTACATCACATGGCTGTTGGATCTATTCCTACCCAGGTGTGAATCGCCCAATCAAGTCCTTTGCATGCCGTGCACTGTAGGGCTGCTGGGAGGACCATGAGATCAGTTTCTAGTTCTCTTCTTTGCACTTAGTCTACTCTGGGGCTAGTGGCACCACCTCATAATGCTCCTCGGTAGGGATGGTATTATTACGGTATGGGAGTCACCCCCAGAGACACATGTTTGAGGGTCGCGACCAAATGACCCAGTCGTGCACTCGAAGAAAGAGTAAGGGCAATGGAGGGTGCGGTGTCGAGAACCAGGAGGCTGTGGTGTGGTGTGTTTGGTCCCGATTTTGTTTCGCCACCAAAATTCAAAGCTCGAGGTGGACAAATCTGAGAGGAGCGGGGCGTCCGGTGAGTCACATTCGATGCTTGATCACGAGGCTCAAGGTTATCGATGCAAAAGCGAGCAGTTTTGATCAATACCAATGACATATCTTGAGTTGTTTGATTACTTAATTTCCAAGAACTTAGTCGACCTTTCGTTCAATGAAGCCCGTTCGGCCGCCATTTCCCGGAGGTTACAATGCTAATGCTACTGCGGTTTCCATGAAAGCGGGGTTGGTCATCTGCGTGGAGGAGTGTAAAGCCTTCAAGCATGCGGTGCAAGACCTGTCGATGCCAATTGGATTTCATTCAAGCAAAATGGTTCGAGCATAGCTGCAAACCCATTCTTAGGGACACGAGAAGCCAACCTCTAATGCCATAGAAGATGTTAATGGACAAGTAATAAGAAAGGTTGCTAAAATCATGATGGATCGAGGGTATAAGGTTGGAGTGCGGCTTGGAAAATGCGGACAAGGAATTCTTGCGCCGATCCGGCTAAAAGGAACAAGGGCCAGTTGCGGGTTGGGATACAATCCAAGTCTAGCCAAAAGAAGGAAAGTGGCGGAGGAAAGAAGTGGCGAATGGTTGGGTGAGTCAAAAGACCAAGATCCACGGCCCCAGAGCATTCTATGCGTGACATCCACGAGCCGTGAGTCTTGGTTTGCTTAATCACAACCAAGTTGTTGCCATCGTGGTGGATCGAAGCCAGAAGAAGGTGGAGTGCAGTGCGGTTAAATCATTTGTCTTCTTGGGAAAAGAGGTGAAGAATTGAGAAAATTGCTGATTTCCGTGACCTTTTAACTTTCAAAGTAATTAGTTGTAATGCAACCACGTGGCTCTGCCCGAGCCATAGGACAAGTTGTTAGAGGGCACGCATGTTTTATTTTGAGAATCATCATCATCAATAAAAGCGTTGTTTTGAATTTCCATCAATAAAAATCATTTCTCTTCATTTCATGTGTCCTTTTTCTGTTTAGTTATTGTTTGCTTGTTTGTTTAGCTTTTCATTACCTTTTTAAGCCCGGCAAAGCGAGAATCACAGCACAGTGTCTCTCAAAATAACGATTAACTAGCGATCCATATTTTGATTTTGATCACCCCATCGATCGGTGAGGGGATGTTGAGAAGATTGGGAAACTCCTCCGAACTCATGAGGTTAATGAAACAAGAAGAAAGGGTTATTCGGCCTCACGGGAATACAACGAGGTGATCAACTTGGATCTGGTGAGAACAAGAAAGAGGTCAAAGTGGGTACCGCCATGAATAGCGAAGATCGCATGAAGTTGTTTAATTTGTTGCCGATTATGCGGATGTGTTTGCATGGTCCTATCAAGATGTGCACAGGTTGGACAGCGACATTGTGGTACACAAGTTGGCCAGTCAAGTCTGAATGCACTTTGTCAAGCGGAAGTTGAGAAGGATGAAGCCGAGAGATGCCCCTCAAAATCGAGAGATGAGGTGAGAATGAAGCGAGAGATGTCCCTCAAAATCGAGAGATGCAAGGTTCCCGATGGTGGCCAAGTACCGCGATGGGTTGCCAATATTGTTCGGTCCCAAAGAAGGATGGGCGGTCGAGCGTGCGTTGACTACGAGAGAGTGCAATCGTGCTAGTCCCAGATGATTTTCCCCTTCAAACAAAACAAAAAAAAACACAAAAAAACAAATGACCGAGAAAAAGAAAGGCGGTGAGAAAATAATCAAACAAAAAAAGAGCAAACATATAGGAGTAGATAAATTATTGTCCTTGAGTTAATTTTTGAGAAAACAAGCAATCATGATTTGAAATAATGTTTGACCATTTTCCCATATTCTCGAAAAAAGCATGCTTTGCCCAACTTGTAAGCCAAAAATCCAAAAATCACCACTAGACAAGGATCACCTCGAATATCAAAAAAGGTGCATCACTTTTCATCACTCACAGAGTCAAAATCAAAAAAAAAAAAAAAAAAAAATCAAAAAAATCAATCAAAAAGAAATCAAAAAAAAAAAAAGGAAAAAGGGATTTAGAAATGAAATCCCAAAAATACAAAAAGAAATGTAAGTGGTGGTGATGCGTTACCCTGAAAACACAAGAGATCCTTGTCTCGATAAGCGCAAATACTTCCCTTTGACCTCGGCGTCCGCCCTCCACCACCATTAGCACCTCGGCATCCGCCTCCCACCAACCACCAGCGGGACTAAAACTTCCAAACACCTCATCAAGCCAAATAACCATCATAAATCATCAAGCGTCGGCCAAGGCGAATAAAATCATCCTACCGTTGGCTTCAGTACTTCATTAAACCCGATCATCCTTTCTCCACAAAAAACCCACAATCTACAAAAATCCATTCCGATCAATGATTGATTGCTTTTGTTTTCTCGAGTTTTAGCTTTAGGACAAATAAGTTTATTTATTTAAATATGTTTGTCGAGAAAAAAATCTAAAAAAAAAAAAAGAAGGGGAAAGAAAAATCAAAAGGCTTGCACTCCAAGATTCATTCAAGTTATAATTATATCAAGGCAAAGTTTTAGAGATCACCAAGTGGGTTGAAGGCGCCTCGTACTCGATATAACTTGATTCGGTGGTTGCCAAATTTGTGAAGAAAGATCGATTCTCCGTTATGGTCTTCCAAACAAGATCATCAACGATAATTGCGACAACTGAGCAACAAAATGATGAAGGACACATGTGCGAGGAATTCAAAATTCAGCATCATAATTCCTCTCCCTACTGCCCGAAGATGAATGGGGCGATCGAAGCCGCCAACAAGAACATCAAAAGATTGTGCAAAAGATGGTGGTAACCTACAAGGATTGGCATGAAATGCTTCCCTTTGCTTTGAATAGCTCTGCGTACTTGGTCGCGTACATCATTTGAGGCAACCCCGCTTTTCTCTAGTATCACGGGTCGAAGCGATTACTTCCGTTGAGGTTGAAATACCTTCCTGCGGGTATCAATGGAAACCAAGTGGGAAGAAGCGAGTGGAGTGCAGGCGTCTGGGATCGGCTAAACCTCATTGAAGAAAGCAGTGCGACCTTGTGTCATGGGCGGTTGTACCAGCGAGAGAATGAAGCGGCTTTACGACAAAAAGTTCGCCCCGTGAATTCAAGCAAGGTGATGCGGTGCTTAAGAAGATATTGCCTATCGGTGATCCAGAGGAAGTGGACACCTACTTATGGCGGCCGTATGTAGTCAAGAAAGCCTTTTACGGAGGACCATTGATACTCACCAACATGGGCGGTGAAGATCTCAGAACCCGGTCAATTCGGACAACGTGAAGAAGTACTATGCACGAAAGAAATAAGCGAAAAAGAGAAAGACAAGACAAGTAAGAACTAGCTCGCTAGGTTGAAAACCCGCAAAGGCGGCCTAGGCAAAATCGGGCGACCGGTGGATTGAAAACCCGAAAGGCGATCTAGGCAAAAATTAAATTCGAAAAACTTGAGCATGAAAAGTAAAGAAAGGCATACAACTTCCACGAAGACTTGAATGAGGAGTGATCAAGGTCAATGACATAAATGTTTATGCTTTGTTCCTGAGAGACAGATCGATCAAAATCGACTTCTCTCTTGTTTTTCGTGTCTTTTTGTAGTTTAAAACTTTCAAATGTATTGAGCGATCGTCGTAACGTGCATGCGATCGAACTTCTACGTCAAAAAAAAAACTCAAACTTTTTCATATGCATTTTGCGGATTATTTTTTGCTTCTTCTACTCAAAATAAATGTTTTATGATGATGGTGATCTGAGCGTAAAACATGTGCATACATCATATAGCATTGCAAATCATTATGAAATTCTTAAAGGTCACGGAAAGAGGCAATTCCCCCAAAACCGATTAGTCATGTAAGAGAAAGTGATTGAGCCATGATTGCTTGAGCGACCAAGCTAAAGCCCACTTGCACACGGCGGGAGCCCTTGCAAGTTCAATATATTCCTCGATCTTGTGCCATTGAGTGTCGCGGATTGGTTGAACGTGAAGATAAGCCAGCGAGGGCAAAAGATCAAGGAGAGAACAAAGAAAAACAAGCGATCGAGAAAAGAAAAAGATGACCAAAGGAAATTAATCTTACAAAGAAGGTTGCACTCACAAACCATTCGGATGGCGAACCATAAAGCAAACTTGCATTCGATCCATGATCCTTGCAATTTCCATCGGCCACTCGATCTCGTGCGGGAGTATCGAGTCGGTTGAACCGGATAAAAGAATAAGCCTTTGTCAGCGAAAAAAAAAACAAGCGATCGAGAAAAAGAAAGGCGACCAAAGAACATCAAAAATATCATCTCATTGCATTCATCATCACACGAGAATCATAGTATTGCATGCACTCGCATAACATGTTCTGCATAACATGCCCTTGCATAACATGCATCCTCATCCCATGCACCATGCATTTGCATCTGCTAACATGTGCGGGTACACATTATCGAGAGAAAAGTTTAAGAAAGGTCCGCTAGCTTTGACGGACACCTGGATCGGTGCAGCGACATTGATCACCCATCGAGAGAAGAAAAGTCCGCTAGCGGGCGGGCACCACTGGATCGGTGGAGCGACATTGATCACCAACGACGGATAAAGCGAAAGAAAGGTCAGCTAGCGGGCGGACACACCTAGATCGATCTGATGGCATTGATCACCAATCGGAGGAAGCGAAAGGAAAGTCCGCTTCTTTGGCGGCGCACCACTGGATCGGTGGAGCGACATTGATCACCAATCGGAGGAAGCGGAAGAAAGGTGCGCTGGCACGGCGAGCACCACTGATCGATCGGTGAGAAGCGCAGAATGACTAAAGAAGATCAGCGAGTTCGTGAATCCCGCCGAGGACTGGCGTTCCTTCAGCGGACTTCACCTCATATTCGGCCGTGGGTACCTCGATTCAATCGCCAGCGGTAGCCATCTCAATCGGTCAATCAGCGAGTTGCGAATCCGCCGGGACCGTGCATCCGCCGGGGACCAAGGCGTCCGCCGGATCTCGTCGTTATCGAGCACCAGCGAATCATCGGACCGAGGTCGCCGGTTTAGTTCAAATCAGCGGTCAAGCGGCGACTTTGAACTCGACCTTCATCCCCCAAGTCATCACGGAGCATGGCGGATCGGCCCCCGAACCGCGTCCTTGGACCCGGTGTGCGATGTAAAGCATAGTGCAAGTCCATCGAGGTAAAATGTATCGGCCTCCACAACTTGTCTGAGAACCTCGAGCGCTCGGTAGGCCACCTTGAGCCAGCGTTCGCCCGAGCCAGCGTTCGCCCGAGCCAGGCGCTCGCCCGAACCCAGCGTTCGCTTGAGCCCGAGCGGCTCGCCCGGAGCCAAAGCGTTCGCCCGAGCCCAGCGTTCGCTTGAGCCTAAGTGTTCCTTGAGTCAAGTACTCCTTGAGCGCGAGCGCTCGCTTGAGAACCAGTGTTCCTTGGTGTGAGCACTCCTTCATCACCGCACTTTTTGTTACTTTCTTCCCAGTAGGTGTCTAGAAACTTATCAAAGGCAGTACGCTTCTCTACTATTCTATTTATTGTTTTACTTCTTCTTTGTTTATGCCACAGGGTCGGCGCCCATGTGTTTCTGTTTTGTTAGCTTCTGAGGTTAGCACCACATTCATTCTGACCATTTTACGGCTAGTATCCATTCACCCAAAAGAAAAGGAAAATTCGGGTTTTTCCTAAGTTGGCAAAATCGGTATAATTTCTGAATTCTTTATCTCTATTTTGCCGGAATATGTTTGGCCAATTCATATTCTGGTTAAAATCTAGATAAGAGAGGCGGTGTCATCATACCCATTTTGTCAGAACAGGTCAACACCTAATTTTCAACCAAAAATAAATAAATTAAGGCATGGCATGCATTTTAGAGTTTTAAAAAGTCATCCAAGGGTTTTAGAACCATGTTTAGAATAAAAATGCATTTTTGAGCAAATTAGGACTTTTTAGGGTAAGGGGCATTTTGGTCATTTTTAGCAAAGGATGATTTTCTCGTCAAAAATATGCACACACCAAAAGTACATTTTCTCTTATCCAAGAGAATTTTTGTACAATTTTTAGAGAGAATATTCTAGCCTAAAATAATTAAAATGCACTTTTCCTATTTTTTTAGTGCATAAAAAATGCCAAAAGACCATTAAAAATTCCCAATTAATTAAGTGACAATTTTAATTGTCTAGAATAATTAGGAGGTTATTTCATGGTGTCCAAAAATATGTGACATGTTTTAATGGGTGCACTCTCAATTACATGCCCAAAAGATTCAAAATTCAAAAATAAAAGGAGGAAGTGTCCTCGATAAGACAAAATAACAAAAAAGCAAGTTTTTTTTTTTTTCCCCTTCATGATCAGGTGATCATGCGTCCCTCCCTCTCTCTCTCTCTCAAGAAGCTTCTACACACTCCATTACTTACTCACCAAGTTTTAATTTGATCATATCCTCGATGTTGCCCTTTTGGTAAATTAACCCATGCACTTACACTAACCTTTCCATCAAAAAACCCCATCTTACCTTTTTGAGAACATTCCCTCACCAAAATACCCTTAACCTATTCTACAAAAATCACCATTCCCAAATTAGATTTTTGTTCACAAATTTCCCTTTTTCCTTCTTTTATCGCCACCTTCACCCGTTTCTCTCACACACTTGTGTTTCTAAATACCCTTGATCCATGTGACCAATAATCCTAACCATCCATTCAAAATTAAGATCCAATCCTAGAGCCCAATCAAAGCAAAAAGTCCTAAATACCTAAAGCCTCAAAATCCTATAAATAGCTCACACCTCCTCTCTTCACCAATCTTTGGCTATCATTCTCACCTTGAAAACCAAGCATCATACCTCTCCTCCTCTCCTCCTCTAGGCCGAAGCCTTCTCCTCCTTCCCCCTCCTCCCTTTACTTCACCTTCATCCACCAAAGCACCTTTAATCCATCTCTCACACCCTTAACCTTCCTTTCTCACTCAAGGAGTTCATCACACCACCTTTATCTCCTTCCTTCCCTTGCAAGGCGAAGCCTCTTGCATTTTCTCCTCCATTTCTTCAATTTTCTCTTCCATTTTAGAGAAAAGGTAAAATCCATAACCCTCTTTGCATCATCTCCAAATATTTTGCATTGAATCTCATTTTCTTCCCCTCATTCCTTTCGCATAGCATCATCTTTTCAATGTAGTTTGTTGTGGTTGAGGGTGAGATTTGTTGTCTCACCCTAAAATAAGTTGATTAGTGTTGTTTTCATGTTAATTTTTGAGTTTTCTTGTTAAATAAAATGGAGCAAGGTTTCGCATATACATGATTAAAATGTCTTCAAAATTGATTTTGTTGTTTCTTTGTTTAAATCTTGTTGTTGGTATTTTTCTTTAGTAAGTTGTTGAGGATTTGGCTCTATGATTCCTACTAGTGCCAAGTGCACTTTGATCTTAGTAGTGAAGAGAGCTAGAAATGACTTTTGTTTAATATATTAGTTTATGTGCTCATTATTTCTTGTGTTTTAGTTTACCTTTTGTTTATTGATGATCTTGCAAAGTGATTCACACTACATGCCTAGTGCATTTCCTTCAAGTGGTGAAGATTGCAAGAGAGGATTCAATTTATTTCATAGTTGATATGTTTATGATCTAGCTATATTATTGTTTAGTTAATGATGATCTTGCAAAATGATTCTCACTACATGCCTAGTGCATTTCATTCAAGTGATGAAGATTGCAAGAAAGGATTCAATCTATTTCATAGTTTAATAGTTTATGTGTTCCTCAATTCCCATGATCCCTCTCCTTCGCTCCCTTTCTTAAGGTAAAACATGCATTCCCCCATTCTATTATGTCCCCTCCTTCTTAGCTCCCTTTCTTGAGGTAAGCAATGCGTGTAATTTACTGTGGACTTATTAGGATGGTTTGTATATTAAATTGGTGTATGCATGTTAAACCCTAGGGTGAAACGACTTTTCTTTTTATGCAGGTTATTACGGTTTCTTTGCGGGTGGGGATGGGTAGATTTTAGGAAGTATGTCCTCAATCACACACTTTCACACCTTATGATTTATGTTCTATGGTGGGCTCCTATGCCGGATCAACAAACACTTAGGAGAGTGGAGCGATTAGTGGTGTCATTCAAGACCTTTGTGCATGCGATACTCATGAAAGTCTCAATCGAATGCAGCTTTCTCATGGCGCCTCACACTTGGTAGCATTCTACATTTGTGGGTGTCGGCGTGAAATTCTATAACCCAGTAGCCATTGTGAGGTGTGAATTAGAGCTACATGGGAGGAACCTTTGAAGTCGCCACAGAACTCGGGAATTCCCACCTTTGTAGGACACGAGGGCATCTGGTTGTGTCTTTGCATGGTAATTTAGGGCATGTTTTCCTCAAAGGAGATTTTCCAAAGTTTTTCCAAGAAAATACAAACAAATTTTTTTCCTTCCAAATAAACCCTTTGTGTGAGCGGCATGCGATGTGTCACCTAAGTTTTGAACTTAGTCCACACTCATCGCTTTTATCATCTCTACATGCATCATTCATATCATAATCGCATCATGCCACATTCATTAAAACTCAAATGTTGTAAACATTTGCATTCATAATGCATCTCATTTGCATTTGCTTGCAGGGAACCACCAAATAATGTCACCGTCTTGTCATAGGTGCATCGAGATGGAATCGAATAGCAAGGCTTCACTTACTTCTAAACTTCGATTATGGAGAAGGAAGTATGTCAATTTTCTATTTCGATTCCTCGTTTACTTCACTTCCTAAATCAAAGAAAAAGTTTTTGCGCTTATGACAAGACAAGGCATCCGTGGTTCGGCATCAAGCAAACATTGTACATACATTCATATATTCATTCATGCATTCTCATGCAATAAATGTCTAAACAAGCGAGAAAAACCGCGCTGGTTCTCAAAATCACCGATACTTCACCCGACTACAAGCCAAGGCGATGGCTAATCCGCATGAAACATCAGGAGATTGGCGAGAGTAATCGAGCATGAAGATTTAAGCATGCAAATTTTGAACCACTGACGGTGGCTCGGGAGAACCAAGTGTAAGGATAAGGTTGGGGCAATGGAGGCCCGGATGCATGAGATGATGGCCATGCTACAAAGTCTAAAGAATGGGCGGTGTTGAAGCCGTCGCCGTAGTGGGTCGATTGGTGTCACCTCTTTTGTTCCCCGCCCGATGTCGACCAAGCGCTCTGATTCTGATTCCGCATGGATCGAAATCGATCACCACTGAAATGAATGTGTCAAATCGGTACACTCCACAAAGATGTCCTTGGGGTATGCTGCTGGTACATGCATGGGTGTTGGATCCATTCTGCCCGGTGTGAATCGCCCAATCAAGTCCTTTTGCCGCCCCGTGCTTGTAGGAGGCTGGGAGGACCGCGAGATCCGGATGTTTAGTTCTCTGCTGCACTTTCGGTCCTACTGCAGGGCTAGTGACACCACCTCATAATGCTCCTCGGCTGGATGGTATTATTATGGTATGAGAGTCACCCCCGAGGACACATGTTTGAGAAATCGCGACCAAATGACCCAGTCGTGCACTCGAAGAAAGAGTAAGGGCAATGGAGAGTGCGGTGCTCGAGAACCAAGGAGGCTGTGGTGTGTTTGGTCCCAGTTCGGTTTTGCCACCAAAATTCAAAGCTCACGAGGTGGACAAATCTGAGGAGGCTGGATGTCAGGTGAGTCGCATTACGATGTTTGATCACAGGCTCGGGGTTATCGGCCAAAAAGCGAACCAGTTTTGATCAATACCAATGACATATCTTGAGTTGTTTGATTACTTAATTTCCAAGAATTTAGTCGGCACTCGTTCAATGAAGCCCGTTCGGCCGCCATTTCCCGGAGGTTACAATGGTAATGCTACTGCGATTTCCATGAAAGCGGGGTTGGTCATCTTGTGGAGGAGTGTAAAGCCTTCAAGCGTGTGTGCAAGACCTGTCGATGCCAATTGGATTTCATTCAAGCAAAATGGTTCGAGCATAGCGCAAACCCATTCTTAGGGACACGAGAAGCCAACCTCTAATGCCATAGAAGATGTTAATGGACAAGTAATAAGAAAGGTTGCTAAAATCATGATGGATCGAGGGTATAAGGTTGGAGTGCGGCAGGGAAAATGCGGACAAGGAATTCTTGCGCCCGATCCGGCTAAAAGGAACAAGGACCGTTGCGGGTTGGGATACAATCCAAGTCTAGCCAAAAGAAGGAAAGTGGCGGAGGAAAGAAGTGGCGAATGGTTGGGTGAGTCAAAAGACCAAGATCCACGGCCCCAGAGCATTCACATGCGTGACATCCACGAGCCGTGAGTCTTGGGTTTGCTTAATCACAACCAAGTTGTTGCCATCGTGGTGGATCGAAAGCAGAAGAAGGTGGAGTGCAGTGCGGTTAAATCATTTGTCTTCTTGGGAAAAGAGGTGAAGAATTGAGAAGCTGCTGATTTCCGTGACCTTTTAACTTTCAAGTAATTAGTTGTAATGCAACCACAATGTGGCTCTGCCCAGGCCATAGGACAAGTTGTTAGAGACACGCATGTTTTATTTTGAGAATCATCATCGTCAATAAAAGCGTTGTTTTTGAATTTCCATCAATAAAAATCATTTCTCTTCATTTCATGTGTCCTTTTTCTGTTTAGTTATTGTTTGCTTGTTTGTTTAGCTTTTCATTACGCTTTATCGCCGGCAAAGGCGAGAATCACGGCAATGTCTCTCAAAATAACGATGCTAGCGATCCATATTTTGATTTTGATCACCCCATCGATCGGTGAGGATGTTGAAGAAGATTGAAACTCCTCCGAACTCATGAGGTTAATGAAACAAGAAGAAAGGGTTATTCGGCCTCACGGGAATACAGCGAGGTGATCAACTTGGATCTGGTGAGAACAAGAAAGAGGTCAAAGTGGTTACCACCATGAATGGCGAAGATCGCATGAAGTTGGTTCGTGATCGCGCGCGATTATGTGGAGTGCGTTTGCATGGTCCTATCAAGATATGCAGGTTGGACACCGACATTGTGGTACACAAGCTACCGATCAAGCCGAATGCGCTTTGTAAAGCGAAATTGAGAAGGATGAAGCACGAGATGTCCCTCGAAATCCGAGCGGGGTGAAAAAGCAATTTGATCGGGGTTCCTAGCAATGCCAGAAGTACCCGCGATGGGTTGCCAATATTGTCGGTCGAAGAAGGGCGGGTAGGTCGAAATGTGTGTTGACTCTGAGAGAGATCTGAATCGTGCTAAGCCCAAAGATGATTTCCTCCTTCAAAAAAAAAAAAAAACACAAAAAAACAAATGACCGAGAAAAAAGAAAGGCTGGTGAGAAAATAATCAAAAAAAAAAAAAAAAAAAAAAAAAAAGCAAACATATAGGAGTAGATAAATTATTGTCCTTGGGTTAATCTTTGAGAAAGCGAGCAATCATGATTTGAAATAAAGTTTGACCATTTTCCCATATTCTCGAAAAAAGCTGTGCTACCAACTTTGTAAGCCAAAAATCCAAAAATCACCAGACAAGGATCACCTCGAAATATCAAAAAAAAAAAAAGGTGCATCACTTTTCATCGACTCACAGAGTCAAAATCAAAAAAATCAATCAAAAAGAAATCAAAAAAGAAAAAAGGAAAAAGGGATTTAGAAATGAAATCCCAAAAATACAAAAAGAAATGTAAGTGGTGGTGATGCGTTACCCTGAAAACACAAGAGATCCTTGTCTCGATAAGCGCAAATACTTCCACTTTGACCTCGGCGTCCATACTCCACGACCACTTAGCACCTCGGCATCCATACCTCCACCAACCCTTAGCGGGACTAAAACTTCCAAACACCTCATCAAGCCAAATAACCATCATAAATCATCAAGCGTCGGCCCAGTAATAAAATCATCCTACGGGTTAGCTTCAGTACTTCATTAAACCCGATCATCCTTTCTCCACAAAAACCCACGAGTCTCAGAAAATCCATTCCTATCAATGATCGATTGCTTTTGTTTTCTCGAGTTTTAGCTTTAGGACAAATAAGTTTATTTATTTAAATATGTTTGTCGAGAAAAAAAAAAATCTCAAAAAAAAAAAAAAAAAAAAAAAAAAAAAAAAAGGGAAAAAAATCAAAAGGCTTGCACTCCAAGATTTATTCAAGTTACAATTATATCAAGGCAAAGTTTTATAGATCACCAATTGGGTTGAAAATTGCCTCATACTCGATATAACTTGTTCGGTGGTTGCCAAATTTGTGAAGGAAGATCGATTTGCGTTATGGTCTTCCAAACAAGATCATCGCGATAATGGCGACAACACGAGCGATGAAAATGATGAAGGACACGTATGCGAGTTCATAATCGGCATCATAATTCTTCTCCTTACACGCAGAAGAGGAATGGGGCGATCAAGGCGACTAATAAGAACATCAAGAATATTAGGCGAGAAGATGGTGGTAACCTACAAAGATTGGCATGAAATGCTTCCGCTTTGCATAGCTCTTGAACTTGATGCACGCACTTCAAGTGGGGCAAATCCGCTTCTCTACGGTATATGGGTGAAGCGGTGCTTCCCATTGAAATTGAAATACCCTCCTGCGGGTACTAATGGAAACCAAGTTGGAAGAAGCGAGTGGAGTGCAGGCTCGTTTGGATCGGCTAAATCTCATTGAGGAAAAAGAATTGCGACCTTGTGTCATGGGCGGTTGTACCAGCGAGAGAATGAAGCGACTTTCGACAAGAAAGTCAGGCCCCATGAATTCAAGCAAGGTGATGCGGTGCTTAAGAAGATCTTGCCTATCGGTGATCCAGAAGTGGACACCTACTTATGGCGACCGTATGTAGTCAAGAAAGCCTTTTACGGAGGAGCATTGATACTCACCAATATGGGCGGTGAAGATCTCAAGAACCAGTCAATTCGGACAACTTTGTGAAGAAGTACTATGCACGAAAGAAATAAGCGAAAAAGAGAAAGACAAGCCAAGTAAGAACTAGCTCGCTAGGTTGAAAACCATAAAAAGAGCGGCCTAGAGCAAAATCAAAGCGACCGGTGGATTGAAAACCCGAAAAGGCGATCGAGCAAAAATTAAATTCGAAAACTTGAGCATGAAAAGTAAAGAAAGGCATACAACTTCCACGAAAACTTGAATGAGGAGTGATCAAGGTCAAGGACATAAATGTTTATGCTTGTTCCTGAGAGCGGACCGATCGAAAATCGACTTCTTTCCTTTTTAGTGTCTTTTTGCGGTTTAAACTTTAAAATGCATTGAGCGATCGGCGTAACTTTACGTGCGACCGATTTCTACATCAATAAAGCTCGAACTTTCTCATATGCGCTTGTTGATATTTACGCCTTTTGCTCAAAATAAGCGTTTTATGATGATGGTGATCTGAAGCGTAAAACATGTGCATACATCATAGAGCATTACAAATCATTGAAATTCTTAAAGGTCACGAAAAGAGGCAATTCCCCAAAACAAGTTAGTCATGCAGAAAGTGATTGAGCCACGATTGCTTCAAGCGACAAAGTTAAAGCCCACACTTTTGGCCCATGAGCCCCCAAGTCGGTATATTCCTCGAGTCTCGTGCCATGAGTGTCGCGGATTGGTGAACCAGGCAGAAAGATAAGCCACGAGGGCAAAAGAGAGCGAGAGAACAAAGAAAAACAAGCGATCGAGAAAAAGAAAGGCGACGAAAGGAGGTTAATCTTACAAAGAAGGTTGCCTCACAAACCATTCGGATGGCGAACCATAAAGCAAACTTCGCATTCGATCCATGAGCCTGCGGTCCCGTCGGCCACTCGGTCTCGTGCGGGAGTATCGAAGTCGGTTGAACGATAAAAGAATAAGCCTTTGTCAGCGAAAAAACAAGCGATCGAGAAAAAGAAAGGCGACGAAGAACATCAAAAATAGCATCTCATTGCATTCATCATCACACCAAAATCATAGCATTGCATGCACTTTCGCATAACATGCCCTTGCATAACATGCATCCTCATCCCATGCACCATGCATTTGCATCTGGCGACATATCACGGTACCTCGATTCAATACGCCCGGTGTGGTCATCTTAATCGATCGATCAGCGAGTTTGCAAATCCGCCGGGACCGTGCATCCGCCGGGGCCAGCGTCCGCCGGATCTCGTCGTTATCGAGCACCGGCGAATCATCGGACCCGAGTCGCCGGTTTAGTTCAAATCAATAGTCCCAAGCGGCGACTTTGAACTGCGACCTTCATCCGCCAAGTCATCACGGGCATGGCGGATCGGCCCCGAACTTGGCGTCCTTGGACCGGTGTGCGGTGTAAAGCATAGTGCAAGTCCATCAAGGTAAAATGTATCGGCCTCCACAACTTGTCACGAGAACCTCGGGCGCTCGAGTAGGCCACCTTGAGCCAGCGTTCGCCCGAGCCAGCGTTCGCCCGAGCCAGAGCGCTCGCCCGGAACCAGCGTTCGCCCGAGCCCGAGCGCTCCTTGAGAACCCAGCGTTCGCTTGAGCCCAGCGTTCGCCCGAGCCTAAGTGTTCGCCCGAGTCAGTACTCCTTGAGCGAGCGCGAGCGCTCGCCCGAGAACCAGTGTTCCTTGAGTGGCGGCGCTCGCCGTCACCGCACTTTTGTTACTTTCTTCCCCAGTAGGTGTCGGCTTATCAAAGGGCGGTACCTTCTCTCTTTGTTCTATTGATTGTTTTACTTCTTCTTTGTTTCGCCACCCAGAAATTGGCGCCATTTTGTTCTCGTTTTGTTAGCTTTCCACGTTCATTGCGTAGTTTTACGGCTAGTATCCATTCACCCAAAAAAAAGAAAATTCGGGTTTTCCTAAGTTGACAAAATCGGTATAATTTCTGAATTCTTTATCTCTATTTTGCCACAGAATATGTTTGGCCAATTCATATTCCTTGTTAAAATCTAGATAAAGAGAGCGGTGTCATACCCCGATTTTGTCAAAACTTAGTCAACACCTAATTTTCAACCAAAAATAAATAAATTAAGGCTTGGCATGCATTTTAGAGTTTTAAAAAGTCATCCAAGGGTTTTAGGATCATGTTTAGAATAAAAATGCATTTTTGAGCAAATTAGGACCTTTTAGGGTAAAGGGCATTTTGGTCATTTTCTACAGAGGATGATTTTCTTGTTAAAAATATACATCCACAAAAATACATTTTATTCCATCCAAAATAATTTTTGTACAATTTTTGGAGAGAAATTCCTAGTCCAAAATAATTAAACATGCATTTTCCTATTTTTAGTGCATAAAAAATGCCAAAGACCATTAAAAATTCCCCAATTAATTAAGTGACAATTTTGATTGTCTAGAATAATTAGGAAGTTATTTCATAGTGTCCAAAAATATGTGACATGTTTTAATAGGTGCACTCTCAATTACATGCCCAAAGATTCAAAATTCAAAAATAAAAGGAGGAAGTGTCCTCGATAAGACAAAATAACAAAAAAGCAAGTTTTTATTTTTTCCCCTTCATGATCAGCTGATCATCGTCCCTCCCTCTCTCTATTTCCCTCAAGAAGCTTCTACACACTCCATTACTTACTCACCAAGTTTTAATTTGATCGTATCCTCGATGTTGCCCTTTTTGGTAAATTAACCCATGCACTTACACTAACCTTCCCACCAAAAACCCCATCTTACCTTTTTGAGAACATTCCCTCACCAAAATACCCTTAACCTATTCTACAAAAATCACCATTCCCAAATTAGATTTTTTGTTCACAAATTTCCACTTTTTCCTTCTTTTATGTCCACCTTCACCCGTTTCTCTCACACACTTGTGTTTCTAAATACCCTTGATCCATGTGACCAACAATCCTAACCATCCATTCAAAATTAAGATCAATCCTAGAGCCCAATCAAAGCAAAAAGTCCTAAATACCACAAAGCCTCAAAATCCTATAAATAGCTCACACCTCCTCTCTTCACCAATCTTTGGCTATCATTCTCACCTTCAAGAAAACCAAGCATTATACTTCTCCTCCTCTCCACCCTCTAGGCGAAGCCTTCTCCTCCTTCCCCCTCCTCCATTACTTCACCTTCATCCACCAAAACACCTTGAATCCACCTCTCACACCCTTAACCTTCCTTTCTCACTCGAGGAGTTCATCACACCACCTTTATCCCTTCCTTCTCTTGCAAGGCCGAAGCCCTCTTGCATTTTCTCCCCTCCATTTCTTCAATTTTCTCTTCCATTTTAGAAAAAGGTAAAATCCATAACCCTCTTTGCATCATCTCCAAATATTTTGCATTGAAGTTCATTTTCTTCCCCTCATTCCTTTCGCATGCATAGCATCATCTTTTCAATGTAGTTTGTTGTGGTTGAGGGTGAGATTTGTTGTCTCACCTAAAATAAGTTGATTAGTGTTGTTTTCATGTTAATTTTGAGTTTTCTTGTTAAATAAAATGGAGCAAGGTTTAGCATATACATGATTAAAATGTCTTCAAAATTGATTTTGTTGTTTCTTTGTTTAAATCTTGTTGTTGGTATTCTTCTTTAGTAAGTTGTTGTGGATTTGGCTCTATGATTCCTACTAGTGCCAAGTGCACTTTGATCTTAGTAGTGAAGAGAGCTAGAAATGACTTTTGTTTAATATATTAGTTTATGTGCTCATTATTTCTTGTGTTTTAGTTTACCTTTTGTTTTATTGATGATCTTGCAAAGTGATTCACACTACATGCCTAGTGCATTTCCTTGAAGTGGTGAAGATTGCAAGAGAGGATTCAATTTATTTCATAGTTGATATGTTTATGATCTAGCTATATTATTGTTTAGTTAATGATGATCTTGCAAAATGATTCTCCTTACATGCCTAGTGCATTTCCTTGAGTGGTGAAGATTGCAAGAGAGATTCAATTTATTTCATAGTTGATATGTTTATGATCTAGCTATATTATTGTTTAGTTAATGATGATCTTGCAAAATGATTCTCACTACATGCCTAGTGCATTTCATTCAAGTGATGAAGATTGCAAGAAAGGATTCAATCTATTTCATAGTTTAATAGTTTATGTGTTCTTGTAGTCTAGTTATGTTGTTGTCCACTTGTTGATGATCTTGCAAAGTGATTCTCACTACATGCCTAGTGCATTTCATTCAAGTGATGAAGATTGCAAGAAAGGATTCAATCTATTTCATAGTTTAATAGTTTATGTGTTCTTGTAGTCTAGTTATGTTGTTGTCCACTTGTTGATGATCTTGCAAAGTGATTCTCACTTTACATGCCTAGTGCATTTCATTCAAAGTGGTGAAGATTGCAAGAAGGGATTCAACCTTGTATAAATTGTCATTCTATTCTCTACTTCATTTTTTTAATAGTTCTTGTGAATTAATCATAGTTTTGCTCAATGTTCAAAGTTTTCTTTGCATACTTGGTTTAGGCCATGAGCCCGTCTCATTGAATAAAGTTCCCATTGCATATTCTATAGTGTTAGGGTTTTGATTTTTCGGTTTTGGTTCCTAAATGTGTGTTCTTGGGATTAGGGTTTTAGGCTTGGAGGTTTAAGTCCTATTTTGTTTTCTTGAACTTTTAGCTTGAATAAAAATGCCTTGCTAGATGCCCATTTGGCAATTTCCTATGTTAGTTTAGGTTTATGCCTACATGTTCATGCATTCATTTATATCCATATCTTTTCAAGTTTACTCATGCATATATTAATATCATGTTTTGCATCTCATAAATTAAATGTGCATATATTAATATCATGTTTTTTCCTTTTCATAAATTAAATGTTCATGCATTAATATCATGTTTTTTTCCTTTTCATAAATTAAATGTTCATGCATTAATATCATGTTTTTTTCCTTTTCATAAATTAAATGTTCATGCATTCAATAATGTTGTATTTTGCGTTCCATAATTGCATACTCTTGCACTCATATACTTGTATCATGGTGCATCCAATTGTTCATAGCAAATTGTAAATATTCCTTTGATTGCTTTGCTTGTGTCCCAATGGTTGTTTTGGTTTTGACTTGGAAGAAGAATTTGAAATGTTATATTTCTTTTTCAAGCTTGAAATCCTATGTTTTTCAAATAAGAAAACCTAAGGCATTTTCTAAATAAAAATCATTAACCATCACTCGAAGCCGTTGCTTGTTTGATCGTTAATGAGGAGCTATTAGTGGTAGTCACTCGAAGCCTTTGCTTGTTTGGCTATCATGAAAACTCCCACACATTAAATAAATAACAACAAAAAAACAACTAATTCAAACTTCCAAAATAAACACGAGCTACTAGCTCTTCCCTTTTTCAAAACTATTTTTCAAAGAATAATCTGACGTTGTAAACGTAATCACTCGAAGCCATTGCTTGTTTGATTACGATTCGAACTCTCTTTTCTTTGAGTTAATACTGAATGCCACTCGAAGCCTTTGCTTGTTTGGTGTTCGCGAACACTCGAGTCTTATTTCAAAAACTCCAAAAGCACTTTCAAAAATCACAAAGCCGTTTTCACCACGCGCAAAACCACGAGAACTACGTTGCTTTGATCCCTCGGCCGGTGAAAGTGCGTGGGGCCGGGTTCATGTCGTCAAGCATACCTTTAAAAAACACGAGAACTACGTTGCTTTGATCCCTCGGCGGTGAGAGTGCGTGGGGCAGGGTTCATGTCCCGTCAAGCACACCTTTAAAAACCCGCAAAAACAAGAACTACGTTGCTTTGATCCCTCGGCGGTGAAGTGCGTGGGGCCAGGGTTCTGTCCGTCAAGCACGCTTTTCAAAAATCTTTGTCTTGTTCCGCTTTTCAAAGATACCAAAAACACCCCTTTTTCCCGTTTTCAATAAAGTGATTTCTCAAAAAGAAAAGAAAAATAAATAGAACAACGTATTTCAAATCAAACATTTCAAAACCACATCAAATTAATGGTTCCCTTTCGGTAGAAAAAGCGCGTGAGAGATGCTAATACCTTCCCCATGCATGGCCGAGCCCCCGAACCTACATCTCTAAGTTTTGAAAGACCACCGCTTTCAAAAGGTTTTTTCAATGTTTTCCTAAAATAAAATATTGGTGGCGGCTCTCTTGATTTTCAACGTTGTCAAAGCGAAAAGTCCCAAGCCGGGATTTTTAGGTATAGCATTGGCGACTCAACGGGGATTTTCTTTCTTTATTTATTTATTTAAAGAGAGATGAGGTCAAGCCTAATTAATTTGATGTGGTTTAAAGCTGTTTGATTTGAAAAACTATGTTTTCCTTTTCTTTTTCTTTTCTCTTCTTTTGTATGGTTATGCTTATGCATGCATTCCTCAATTCCCATGATCCTCTTCTTAGCTCCACTTTCTTAAGGTAAAACATGCATTCCCCATTCTATTATGTCCCTCCTTCTCGGCTCCCTTTCTTGAGGTAAGCAATGCGTGTAATTTACGTGGACTTATTAGGATGGTTTGTATATTAAATTGGTGTATGCATGTTAAACCCTAGGAGTAAACGACTTTTCTTTTTATGCAGGTACATTACTGGTTTCTTTGCGGTGGGGATGGGTAGATTTTAGGAAGTATGTCCTCAATCACACACTTTCACACCTTATGATTTATGTTCTATGAGTGGGCTCCTATGCCGGATCAACAAACACTTAGGAGAGTGGAGCGATTAGTAGTATCATTCAAGACCTTTATGCATGCGATACTCATGAAAGTCTCAGCCAGATGCGCTTTCTCATGGCGCCTCACACTTGGTAGCATTCTACATTTGTGGGTGTCGGCATGAGATTCTATAACCGGTAGCCATTGTGAGGTGTGAATTAGAACTACATGGGAGGAACCTTTGAAGTTGACCTAGAACTTA
Source organism: Oxytropis ochrocephala (assembly GCA_020916435.1). NCBI lineage: Eukaryota > Viridiplantae > Streptophyta > Magnoliopsida > Fabales > Fabaceae > Oxytropis > Oxytropis ochrocephala. The sequence continues at coordinate 72,134,612 of CM037088.1, forward strand.
GGATTCCCACCTTTGTAGGACACGAGGGCATCTGAATTGTGTCTTTGCATGGTAATTTAGGGCATGTCTTCCTCATAAAGCGCTTTTTCAAAAACTTTCAAGAAAATACAAAAATATTTTCCTTTTCCAAATAAGCCATTGCGTGAAGCGACGCGTAGCGTGTTTCCTAAATTTTGAACTTAGTCCATACGCATCGCTTTTATCATCTCTACATGCATCATTCACATCATAATCGCATCATCTTTGCATTCATTAAAGCTAAATGTTGTAAATATTTGCATTCATATTGCATTTCATTTGCATTTGCTTGCAGGGGACCAGCGAATAATGTGCGAATCTTGTCATAGTCGCATCGAGAATGGAATCAAATAGCAAGGCTTGACTTACTTCGCTTCCGGTTATGAAGTATGTTGATTTGCTATTCGATTCCTCATTTACTCACCCTTATTTAAGCATGCAAATTTTGAACCACTGACGGTGGCTCGGGAAAACCAAGTGTTAAGGATAAGGTTGGGGCAATGGAGGCGGATGCGACGAGATGATGGCCATGCTACAAAGTCTAAAGAATGGGCCATTTGTTGAAGCGAAATCCTTTGTAGTGGGTCGATTGGTGTCACCTCTTTTGTTCCCCCTTGATGTCGGCCAAGCCTTCTGATTCTGATTCATGGGATCGAAAAGTCGATCACCACTGAAATGAATGTGTCAAATCGATACCTCCCACAAAGATGTCCTTGGGGTATACTGCTGGGTACATCATGCATGGCTGTTGGATCCATTCTGCCCGGTGTGAATACGCCCAATCAAGTCACTGCCGCCCAGTGCACAGTAGGCTAGGAGGAGGCATGAGATCCGGATGTTTAGTTCTCTGCTTTGCACTTCGGTCTACTGCGGGGCTAGTGACACCACCTCATAATGCTCATCGGCTGGATGGTATTATTACGGTATGAGAGTCACCCCGAGGACACATGTTTGAGGGTCGCGACCAAATGATCCGGTCGTGCGCTCGAAAAGAAAGAGTAAGAGCGGCGGAGGAGTGCGGTGTCGAGCCAAGGAGGCATGTGAGTTGTGTTTGGTCCCGAGACTTGGTTTTGCCACCAAAATTCAAGGCTCGAGGTGGACAAGCCGCGAGGAAGCTGGGCGTCCGGTGAGTCGCATTATGGCGTTTGATCCGCGAGGCTCGGGGGCATCGATACAAGAGGCGGACGATTTTGATCAATCGATGGCGTATCTTGAGTTGTTTGATTACTTAACCTTCAAGAACTTAGTCGGCGCTTTCGTTCAATGAAGCGTTCGGTAGCCATTTCCCGGAGGTTACAACGCTAATACTACTGCGGTTTCCATGAAAGCGGGGTTGGTCATCTTGTGGAGAGTGTAAAGCCTTCAAGCGTGTGGTGCGAAGACCTGTCGATGCCAATTGGATTTCATTCAAGCAAAATGGTCCAAGCATAGCTGCAAACCCATTCTTGTAGGGAACACGAGAAGCCAACCTCTAATGCCATAGAAGATTTTAATGGGCAAGTAATAAGAAAGATTGCTAAAATCATGATGGATCGAGGGTATAAGGTTGGAGTGCGGCTTGGAAAAATCTGGACAAGGAATTCTTGCGCTTTGTCGGCTAAAAGGAATAAGGGCCAGTTGCGGGTTGGGATCGATCCAAGTCTAGCCAAGAGAAGGAAAGTGGCGGAGGAAAGAAGTGGCGGATGGTTGGGTGAGTCAAAGGCCAAGATCCACACAGCCCCGAGCATTCTGTGCGTGACATCGCGAGCCGTGAGTCTTGGGTTTGCTTAATCACAACCAAGTTGTTGCCATCTGTGGTGGATCTAAAAGCGAAGAAGATGGAGTGCAGTGCAGTTCGTCATTGTCTTTAGGAAAGAGGTGAAGAATTGGGAAGGCTGCTGATTTCCGTGACCTTTTAACTCAAAGTAATTGGTTGTAATGCAACCACAGTGGCTCTGCCAGGCCATAGGACCGATTGTTAGAGAACACGCATGTTTTATTTTGAGAATCATCATCATCAATAAAAGCGCTTGTTTTGAATTTCTCAATCAATAAAAATCATTTTCTCTTCATTGTGTGAGTCTTTTACATTTATTGTTTGCTTGCTTTCTTGTTTAGCCTTTCATTACGCTTTTTGGCTTGGCAAAAAGCGGATCCACAACAATAGTCTTTGAAAGCAGCGGTCTTGAAGCGATCAGTATTTTGACTTTGATCACCACTGTCAATCAAGGCGAGGGGATGTTGAGGAAGGCGGGGAAACTCCTCGAGAACTTCGTGAGGTTAAAGAAAGAGTTATTCAGACCTCACGGGAATATCTTGAAGTAATCAACTTGGAGTGCAGTGAGAACAAGAAAGAGGTCAAAGTGGTTACCACCATGAATGAAGAAGACGCGCATAAAGTTGGTTCGGTTGTTGCGTGATTACGTGGATGTGTTTGCATGGTCATATCAAGATATGCCTAGGTTGGACACCGAACATGCGTGGTACCTGAAGCTACGATCGAGCGAATGCGCTTTGTGTAAAGCGAAATTGAGAAAGATGAAGCTGAGATGTCCTCAAAATTAGAGGCGGAGTGAAGAAGCAATTTGATGCGGGGTTCTAGCGGTGGCCAAGTACCGCGGTGGGTTGCCAATATCATCCGGTTAGAAAAGGATGATAAAGTCGAGATGTGCATTGACTACTGAGAGTGCAGATCGTGCTAGTCCCAAAGATGATTTTCCCCTTCAAACAAAAAAAGAAACACAAAAAAACAAATGACCAGAAAAAAGAAAGCTGGTCAGAAAATAAAAAAAAAAAAACAAAAGGCAAACATATAGGAGTAGATAAATTATTGTCCTTGGGTTAATTTTTGAGAAAACGAGCAATCATGATTTGAAATAAAGTTTGACCATTTTCCCATATTCTTGAAAAAAGCGCTACACTACCTGTGTAAGCCAAAAATCCAAAAATCACCTGAGACAAGGATCACCTCAAATATCAAAAAAGGTCGTCACTTTTTATCGACTCACGAGTCAAAAAAAAAAAAAAAAAAAAAAAAAAATCAATCAAAAAAAAATCAAAAAAAGAAAAAGGAAAAAAAGGATTTAAAAAAGAAAATCCCAAAAAAATACAAAAGAAATGTAAGTGGTGGTGATACATGTTACCCAAAGCACAAGAGATCCTTGTCCCAATAAAGCGCAATACTTCCATTTGACCTCGGCATCCATACTCCACCACCATTAGGCGGAATAAAACTTCCAAACACCTCATCAAGCCAAATAACCATCATAAATCACCAAGCGTCGATAGCGCAGAATAAAAATCATCCTACCATTAGCTCAAAGCACTTCCTTAAACCCGATCATCCTTCCTCCACAAAAACCCACGAGTCTCAGAAAATCCATTCCGATCGATGATCGATTGCTTTTGTTTTCTCGAGTTTTAGCTTTAGGACAAATAAGTTTATTTATTTAAATATGTTTGCCCAAAAAGAAAAAAAACAAACAAGCGAGAAAAAGAAAGGCATTCAAAAAATCTCAAAAAAAAGAAAGGGGAAAGAAAAATCAAAGGCTTGCACTCAAGATTCATTCAAGTTATAATTATATCGGGGCAAAGTTTTAGAGATCACCAAGTGGGTTGAAGGCTGCCTCGTACTCGATATAACCGATTTAGTGGTTGCCAAATTTGTGAAGAAAGATCGATTTGCCGTCATGGTCTTCCAAGCAAGATCATCGCGATAATGGCGTGACACGAGCAATGAAAATGATGAAGGACACGTAATGCGAGTTCAAAATCGATATCATAATTCTTCTCCTTCTGCTTAGAAGATGAATGGAGCGATCAAAGCGACCCGGCAAAAACATCAAGAAGATTGTGCAAAAGATGTTGGTAACCTACAAGGATTGGCATGAGATGCTTCCACTTTGCTTTGCATGGCTGCACAGAACTTGATGCGCATTTCAACTAGGGCAAATCCTTTCTCTACGGTATATGGGTGGAGCGGTCCTCCTATTGAGGTTGAGATACCCTCCTGCGGGTCTTGATGGAAACCAAGTTAGAAGAAGCGAGAATGGGTTCAAGCGAAATCTGGATCAGCTAAACCTCATTGAAGAAAAAGAATTGCGACGCTTGTGTCGAGCGGTTGTACCAACGAGAGAATGAGAGCGGCTTTTGACAAGAAAGTCCGACCACGTGAATTCAAGCAAGGTGTTTTGGTGCTTAAGAAGATCTTGCCTATCGGTGATCCGTAGGAAGTGGACTCCAAGCCTATGGCGACCCATATGTAGTCAAGAAAGCCTTTTACGGAGGAATGGCGATACTCACAAACATGGGCGGAGAAGATTTAAGGAACCCGATCAATTCCGATCAAGCGAAGAAGTATTATGCACTGAAAGAAATAGGCGAAAAAAGAAAGACAAGCCAAGTAAGAATTAGCTCGCTAGGTTGAAAACCGAAAGAGCGACCTAGGCAAAATCGGAGGCGACCGGTGGATTGAAAACCCACAAAGGCGATCGAGGCAAAAATTAGGGTCGAAAAACTTGAGCATGAAAAGTAAAGAAAGGCATACAACTCCACGAAGACTTGGATGAGGGTGATCAAAGTCAAGGACACAAATGTTGCCTTTGCTCCTGAAGGCAGACGATCGAGAAATTAAACTTCTCTCTTGTTTCGTGTCTTTTTGTAGTTTAAAACTTTCAAATATATTGAGCGATCGTCGTAACGTTACATGCGATCGGCTTCCACATCAATAAAGCTCAAACTTTCTCATGTTTGTTTGTTGTTATTTACGCTTTTACGCTCAAAATAAGCGTTTTATGATGATGGTGATCTGAGGCGTAAAACATGTGCATACATCATATAGCATTGCAAGTCATTCTGAAATTCTTAAAAGTCACGAAGAAGGCAATTCCCCAAAACAAGTTAGTCATGCAAGAAAGTGATTGAGCCCACGATTGCTTGAGCGACAAAGTTAAAGCCCACACTTTTGGCCCGTGAGCCCATGAAGCCCGGTATATTCCTCGAGTCTCGTGCCATGAGTGTCGCGGATTGGGTTGAACCAATGAAATAAGCTAACAAAGAGAGCAAGAGAGCAAAAAGGAAAACAAGCGATCGAGAAAAAGAAAGGCGACCAAAGAAAATCAAGAATAGCATCTCATTGCATTCATCACACCAAAATCATAGCATTGCATGCGCTCGCATAACATGTTCTGCATAACATGCCCTTGCATAACATGCATCCTCATCCCATGCACCATGCATTTGCATCTGCTAACATGTGCGGTACACATTATCGAGAGAAAAGTTTAAGAAGAGTCCTACTATTCGGGCGGACTCCACTAAAAGCGATGTAGTGGCATTGGCCATAGGAAGGTTTACGAAGAAAAGACTGCGGCGGGGCGGGCACCTAGATCGATCTGATGGCACTAACCACCCGATCGAGAAAAGGCGAAGAATAGTCCGCTAGCTTTGGCGGACACTCTAGATCGGTCTGCGGCGTTGATCACTGTCGGAGGAAGCGAGAAAGAAAGGTCAGCTAGCTTTGGCGGACACCACGGATCGGTCTGGCGACATTGATCACCCATCGAGAGAAAGAAAAGTCCGCTAGCGGGCGGACACCACGGGATCGGTCGCGGCGACGCGATCACCAATTAGAGGAAGCGAGAAGAAAGGTCAGCTAACACGAGAAGGCACCACGGATCGGTGCGGAAGCGCAGGTGGCTAAAGAAGATCGGCCAAGATTCGTGAATCCGCCCGAGGACTGGCGTCCTTCAGCGAGACTTCACCTCATATTCGAGCGCGGGTACCTCACCTCAATCGCGCCCGGCGGTCATCTCAATCGATCAATCAACGAGGATTTGCAAATCCGCCGGGACGTGCATCCGCCCGAGGACCAAGGCGTCCGCCGGATCCGTCGTTATCGAGCAAGCGAATCGCCGGACCCCGAGTCGCCGGTTTAGTTCAAATCAACGGTCCAACGGCGACTTTGAACTTCGACCTTCATCTCGCCAAGTCATCACGAGCATGGCGGATCGGCCCCTCGAACCTCGCGTCGCTTCATTTCGCCAAGTCATCACGGGCGTGGCGGATCGGTCCCCGAACTTGCGTCCTTGGACTAGCGTATCGATATAAAGCATAGCGTAAGTCCATCAAGTAAAATGTATCGATCCCACTTAGCTGGATATTGAACCTCGAGCGCTCGAATAGGCCACCTTGAGTCAAGTACTCCTTGAGCGCGGCAGCACTCGCCCGAGCCGAGAACTCCTTGGTGCAAGCACTCCTTGAGCCCAAGAACTCCTTGAGCGCGAAGTGCTCCTTGAGCCAAGTGTTCCTTGAGCGCAAATGCTCCTTGAGAATCAAGTGTTCCTTGAGCGGCGGCGCTCCTTCTTTCTGCTTTTCGTTACACGCGATATCGGCTTATCGGAGGGCGGTACCTTCTTTCTTGTTTTATTTATCGCTTTATTTCTTCTTTGTTTTTTATGCCACGAGGTTGGCACCAATTTACTTCTTGTTTTTGCCGCTTTGAGGTTGCACTTCATTCATTCTGATCGTTTTTGGTGGCATTCATTCACCCAAAAGAAAAGGGACGGAAAAAATTAGAAAAACAAAAAAGAAGGAAAATTCGGGTTTTCCACTAAGTAGACAAAATAGGTATAATTTACGAATTCTTTATCTCTATTTTGCCTCGGAATATGTTTGACCAATTCATATTCCTTGTTAAAATCCGGATAAAGAGAGCGTTGTCATACCCCATTTTTGTAGAAGCAGGTCAAAACCTAATTTTCCCTAAAAATAATTAAATTAAAAAGTAAAAAAACATCATGCATTGCATTTAGAGTTCTAAAAGTCATTTCAAAGCTTCTAAAATCATTTTTGGAGTTGGAATGCACTTCTTAGACAAATTAGGGTTTTTCGATGCAAAGGGTATTTTGGTCATTTTTCAAATAAGGGACAATTTCTCAGAACAAGTCATTCAACATGCATTTTTGAGGTACTAGAGGTCAACTCTAGGGTGAAAAAATCATTTTTGAAGTGGAAGTGTGTTTGAGGCAAAAGCTAGGGTTTTTAGAGTGAAAGGGCATTTTGGTCATTTCACAATAAAAGCGGTATTTTGTCCCAAATCCTTGAATAATCATCAATGATTTATTTAAGGAATATTTGTGCTCCATTGTGAATATTTTTGGGCATAAATATTAAACCTTGGTGCCTAAAAACCTAGTTTTTGGATAGAAGGGTAAAATGGTCTTTTCCTTTGAGGTGGGGTAAATAAATCAATTTTGGGATTGGTGAGATCATAAAATTCAGAGCCCAATCATTGAATCATAGGATATGGCCCAAAATGGCATGAATTAGGAAGAATGATCTAGAAGGGAATATTACACACTCTTTTGAATTAAGGATAAGAACAAAAGTACAATTTGCAATTCCACTCACTCTCCCACTCCCTTAGCTGCGAAATAACAGCCATGATTACCCCATTTTCATTTATTTTTATTGTTTGCAAATTGTATTAAATCATGGCCATTCATTCAAATGTGAAAATCAATCCTCACCTTTCATTTGAATCAAATGGCACTTGTGTAATAAGCTTTGTAGAAAAATACATTTTTGTCAATGAGCTTATCCTTCACCACCCTCCTTATGCTGCACACCCAGCCCTCTCTCTCTTCATTTTATTGCCCTTAATCCATGTGATAATGCATCTTGACCATTGATTCAATTCCTTTCTCAAATCCTAGTGGTTTACTGAGAGATGCATTATCCTGAAATACCATAAATTTTCACTTCATATAAAACCCAAAAATAGGAGACCTCACACACACACACTCTCATTTTACCTAGCACTCTTCTCCTCTCCTTCTCCTCTCTCAAAACCGTAGCCCCCTCTCCATTCTCTCTTCCATTTTCTTCATTTTCCCATCACCAAACCTTGAATACTCTTGATCCTAACACTAAACACCCCTTTCAAACTTCCATAATCTTTCAAGTTCCATCAAGATCCTTCCAAGAAGAGGTGTTTGGCGCAAGGTTTAGGTTGATAGGGGCTGTTCATCAAGTTATTTTGCTTCATCTTGCATTTTTCTTCTTTTGCTAACTAGTTCTAGAGGTAAATTCTTAATCTCTTGCATTTTCTTTAACTATCACCATGTAGATTCTTCTTCTACTCCTCTTTTCCTTCTCAAAGGCTTAGAGGACTTGTTTCCAACATTATGACAAGGACATTGGGAGCCTTGGGTGTTGGCAATGAGTCCTTGGCCTAGAGAGGGGTTTTCTTGTGTTTTCATTTTGTTGTTTGTATTTCACACTCATTTTATCATGTTTTCCTTGCATATACTATTTTGATTGCATGATTTTTGAGTCAAATAAGATCATCTCTTCATGGTTGTGGTTTGGCCTCTAGAGCAAAAATTAGGGTTCATATGTGTTCTTGATCATTTCATGGGTTGAAGGTACAAAATGGCTTGATTGTGAATATGTGTAGTTTAAGGTTTTGGTTTTAGAAATTAGGGGCTATGTTTTCTCTTGTGTTTCTTAATGTTTAGTGTGAATAAAATATATGAGTTGCTTGATTGTTGTTTAGTAGTATAGCATATTAATTTAGGGTCTTATCTTGTGTATAATCTATGTGTTGATTGTGCAAATTTAGCAAGAAATAATTGATTGATTAAGCATGTATATGTTTCGGTTTTAGGGGCTGTTTTTGGTGCCTATTTTGTGCCTAAAATGTGTTGCTTGATCTTGTGTAGATAGTGGCAATTGTGTTAGTGTGTTTTTAACCTTTTACCATTCACTTATTTTTCACTTTACCATTCATTAACCTTTTACTAAAACTCAAAATATTTTACCATTTACTTTTACATTTTACTTTACCATCTCATTAAATAATTACCATTCACCTCATGCATTTTTACTTTACCATCTCATTAAATAATTACCATTCACCTCATGCCTTTTTACTTTACCATCTCATTAAGTAATTACCATTCACCTCATGCATTTTACTTTACCATTCACTAACTTTTTACTAAAGTTTTACCACTACCAATTTGCAAAAATACCCAAAACATTTTCTCACTTGCATTTCCCACTTTTTATCTTCATAAAATAAACCCCAAAACATTCTTACCACTTTCAAAACAAAAACATTTCATCTCATTTCCTAAACACTAAAAAACCCAAAAACATTTTACCACTTTCTTACTTAAACCTTTTACCATTCCTTACCAAATTACTTTCACATTCATGCATCCTCATTCACACTTAGTCTATGTGACACTCTCATGCATCCTCATATGTTCATGTTCCTTGCTTCCTTTTATGTGCTAGTCATTCATTCACTTGTATGCTTGGCATCCATTCTTAAATGCTCATGCATCCATTAACACCATGTCTTGCATTCAAACATGCATATTCATTCCTTGTATATTCATGCATTCACATGTTTGCCTAATCACGCATCCAATAATGCCATGCCTTGCATTCTACAATGTGCATTCATCCATTGTATACTCATGCATTCACATGCTTGCTCATTCATGCATCTTTGCTTATCATTCAATTAGGAATATCCTATGCCTATCATTTAATTGTATCACTTGTCCATCATGCCATTCAAATGTCTTGATTTAATTGTGTGCAATCCCTTCCCTCATGCATGTGCTCTTATATGAAGGCGTAAGCCTACTACTTGTGTAGCATAGAATCATTAAGACAATTGCACCTCTCTTACACACACTTGCACAATTACTTTTAGAACTTTGTCTTGCATCGTTGACAATTGATTCCCTTAATTGTATGGGCATGGTTAATCTTAATTGATGATCAATGTGTTCTTGTTTGCTTGATTAATTGAACATGTTTGAACTTCATTCATTCATTTTGCATTTGGTTATGGGATTAGAGTTGATTGAAATGTTCTACTTGTTTTCAAGAAATCTTTTTCCAAATCAAACTTCTTTTCTAAACTAGTTTTCAAACCAAAAATCAAATGCTTGTTCAATAAAAATCCTTAAGGCATTTTCTTAAATAAATCATTAACCATCACTCGAAGCCGTTGCTTGTTTGATCGTTAATGAGGAGTTATTAGTGATAGTCACTCGAAGCCTTTGCTTGTTTGACTATCATGAAAGCTCCCACACATTAAATAAACAACAACAAAAAAACAACTAATTCAAACTTCCAAAATAACACGAGCTATTAGCTCACCACCTTTTTCAAAACTATTTTCAAAAGAATAATACGGCGTTGTAAACTTGTAATCACTGAAGCCATTGCTTGTTTGATTACGGTTCCAACTCTCTTTTCTTTCGAGTTAATACAAGATGCCACTCGAAGCCTTTGCTTGTTTGGTGTTCGCGAACACTCGAGTCTTATTTCAAAAACTCCAAAAGCACTTTCAAAAATCACAAAGCCGTTTTCGCGCATAAAAGCGAGAACTCGTTGCTTTGATCCCTCGGCTGTGAGAAGTGCGTGGGGCCCGGGTTCATGTCGTCAAGCACACCTTTAAAAACCCATAAATAGCAAGAACTACGTTGCTTTGATCCTCGGCCGGTGAAGTGCGTGGGGCCAGGGTTCTGTCCGTCAAGCACGCTTTTAAAAATCTTTGTCTTGTTAAAACTTTTCAAAGATACGAAAACATCCCTTTTCCGTTTTCAATAAAGAGATTTCTCAAAAGAAAAGAAAAATAAATAGAACAACGTATTTCAAATCAAACATTTCAAAACCACATCAAATTAATGGTTCCTTTAGGTAGAAAAAGAGCGCGTGAAGTGCTAATACCTTCCCCATGCATTGGCCGAGCCCCGAACCTACATCTCTAAGTTTTGAAAGACCACCGCTTTCCTTAAAGGTTTTTCAATGTTTTCCTAAATAAATATTGGTGGCGGCTCTCGATTTTCAAGCGTTGTCAAAGTGAAAAGTCCCAAACCCGGATTTTTGGTATGCAACACTTTGGGTCACTCGGCTCTTCTCCTTGACGATATCACAGTAGGATGGGGCGATCGATCTGAATCGTGGTGATACAAAGAGCGGCCAATGCACGGCTCGGCTTGGTGGATACACTTAGTCGATTTAGGGTCTCTGAATCAAACTTACGTGATTTCCGAGTCTTGGTACTTGCAAGTTTTGATAGAATGTGCGCTCGAACATTTTTGATGCGAGGCACATGAACCATACGCTCGGTCGAGCTGCTCGAGAAGCTCTCTTACTTTGGCTAAATAACTCTTGACCGCGTCGTCCTTAGCATCGTATAACTCTTTGATCTGCGAGACAACAAGTAAAGTCGATCGAAGTTCGACCGATCGACATTGAAGTCCTGGCGGCTGCGGGCCAGTATGCCGCGCCTCATACTCGGCTTTGATTGTTTGATGTATGGAAAGCGAAAGTCAAAGACACCTCCACGGCCGGGCCTTACGATTTTTCTAGTATTAGGCTGCTCCACTTCCTTTCTTTGTTGGGCGACCCATCTACATGTAGGATTCAGTCGTTGTGGCTTGATCTTACGGGTCGGAGTCATTTCCGCTATAAAGTCGGCCAACACTGCGCCTTTGCGGCGATCTTGATTCAAATTTGATACCAAATTCAACGAGCTCCACCGCCCACTTTATCATTCGTCCCGCCGGTCTGGCGATGAAGGACTTGCTGATGGGGTGATCGGTCCTTACCACGACACAGGTGGGCCTGAAAATAGGGCCTTAGTCTTGACGACCACTAGAAGTGCAAGAGGCGAATTTTTCTATTTTCGATATCTCGGCTCGGGTCATTGCGATACCTTACTAATGAAGTAGGCCGGATTACGCTTTAGGTCGCTTTCTCGACTAACACGACACTCAAAACTTCTTACGCTATCGCCAAGTATAAGTCTGATGTTTAGCGTGGCGGCTTGGTCATAATTGGCGGGTTTGTCAATGCTTCTTTCAATTCCTCCAATGCTCGTGGCATTGGTCGGTCCACTCAAAGTCTCGTCTTTCTTGAAGTGCGAGCGATTAGGCGACTTGCGAGCCGCTTTTGTATGAATGCGGATAGAGATTTGCTACCATCCGTTCGGCTATTGGATTTCTTTCTTTTTTTGGTCTTTGGCGGCCTCATGTCGGCGACCGCCCTACACTTTTCGGGGTTTGCTTCATCCTCTTTCGATTAGGTGGAAGCCCAAAAATCATCGGCCTCACCCCAAAGGTACACTTCTCTGGATTGATCTGAGTGAATTCTTCTAGCTTCTTCAAAGATTTCCCTCGGTCATTCACATGATCTGGATCGGTCCCACTTTTGATGATCATGTCGTCGAAGTACACCTCGGAGATTCGGCCGATCTGCCTCTTGAAAATTTTATTCATCATTCATTTGGTAAGTCGCTCCAGCGTTCTTTAGGCCAAAGGCATCACCTTATCTTGAAAATTTCCTCGATCTGTCATGAAGGTTTGTCTTGTGTCGATCGGGTGGATACATCGTGATCGATTGTATCTGAATAAGCGTCCAAAAAGACAACAATTTATAACCCGAGGCACCATCGACCAATTTGTCAATGTTGGGCCGCGGGGAATGCATCCTTCGGGCATGCCTTGTTAGTCGGTGTAATCTACACACATTCTCCATTTGCCATTTTCTTTTTAACCAACCGACATTGGATAGCGGTGCGTGTACTTGATCTCTTCGATGAAGTTGGCCTTTATGAGGTCCTCAGCGGCCTTTGCGGCGGCTTGAGATTTTCCTTATTACGAGTTCGTCTTCTTTGGTGGTAGGCTTAACCCTTCATCATTGAAAGTTGATGGCGAGCTACGCCGATAGGAATGCTGGGCATATGCGATGCACGCCATGCGAGCAGTCGGCATAGTCTTTCAAACATTGCACAAGGTCTTGCTTCACTGCTGCTCGGTAGGTCGCTCACAGGCTTAACCGTCTTTGTTGGGTCGTCTCCCAGTGCACATCTTCCAATTCCCATGAGGTTACGGTCTTTTCAACTTTGTTCTTTAGGCTCTCGGGCTAAGGCGTCATCGTTATCCTGCGGGTGCATATACGGATCATAACGAGCATCCAAATCGTGAGATTGACACAGTGGCCTTCCCAGGTGTTTTGAGAACTTGGGCCACGATCTACCTCATCCACAACTCTCTTGATATAAGTAGTGGCTCGTCTTGCTGCGCTTCAGGTCGGCGCGCGGGGTAACCACTTGGTGCGTCTACGCTATAAAATTTCATTTTCAAGTGCCGCCGTCGATGCCACGGCCTCTAGCTTTCCCGGTCGGCCTACCAATGATACAACGATAGCATGATTTGATGGGGAGTCACGAGGAGCGTCGTGCGGACCGTCTGTACAAAGTGCTTTCTTGATTATCGTCACGAAAGCGTGACTATGAGTTCAATTGTTCCCCAGCGGGTAGGTGATCGCTCCGTTGAAGCCCGTTAGGATAGTAGGCTCGGCACGGGAATTATCTCGCTCCGTCAACCTTGATCTTGTCAATCAAGTCTTCAAACATGATGTCGGCGAAAGCTACCTTGTGCGACTAGAATTCTTTGAACTTACGTGTTGGCCATAAGCGCTCTCGATCACCAGCGGAACATAGCGTTAGCCACCTGTAGTCGGCGGTCTTCATCCCCAGAAATGGGCGGTCTATTCGAGGCCAGAGTGGTTACTGCGAGTTGAGGCAACCATCGGGAGCTCGTCCCACTTTCTTTTCATAGCCTTGTTGGACTCTTTCACGATCCAGCGGTTTCCACCGTGAATAACCATCGCTACATTGCGGCCTTTGGACCGTCGATTATCTCGATCCTCAGACTGATCTTTATCTTGGGTGCTCGTTATGACTAGTGCACCCTTTCCTCTGTCTTGATCTTTCTCTTTCGTCTTCTCTTGAGGTCGGTCGTCTTCCTCCGATCTCACATACTTGCCCAACTTGCCTTTACGAATGAGCTCTTCAATATCGTCTTTGAGGGCCATCTGATCGTTAAATATCATGACCGCGCTTTTGTAGTAGCAGCGGTACCTTTTGGTCGGTCGTGCCCACTTTCTTGAGCTGCACGAGTGGATCGGGCGCTTTACACCCACAAACTCATTGTTACGCACTCCTTTGTAGATTTGTGCAATGGAGGTGTTGAGGCGAGTGCGATGGTCAAACTTCTTGTCTCTGAAATCGGGCGGTTGTCTCGGCGACCTTCCACCACGAGCTTTAAGCCGTGCTGTCTTGCTCTTCCTTTGGTCGCGCCGCGGGCGGCCTTTCTTGCGACTAAAGTTTCTTCATCGCCATATGGGCGTTGGCCCTTGTTAGGAAGAAGTTGAGATCTTGATAATGGTTCAATGTGAATTCCTCTACGAACTTTGTGGTCGGTCGAATACCCGGTTTAGATACTTCAATTTGTCTTTATCGACAAGTCACGAGCAGACTCGGCCTCGGTATTGAACCGATCTATGTCTTTGTCGACGTCGTCTCATTATCACCTTGAACAATCGTGTCAAGTGTTCTTCATATCGATATCGGCGGTTGGCGTGTAGTGCGATAAGAAGATTACGTCAGTCTTGCCATGAGGAGATAGTATTGGGGCGAAGTGTCTCCCACCATTCTAAAGCCGCCGTCCAAAGGCGAGGAACAACCGACACTTCATGGTGAGCCCAGTTCTCTGTGCTTTGCAATAATTGTTAAAAATCACAGGAGATGCTTATGCGGGTCGCCACGGCCGTCAAACTTATTGATTAGGAGGCTTTCTTAAATCTCGGGGATCTGTGGCGCTGATTTCCTGGTGAGCGGGCGTGGCCGTCTTGAATGCCGTTCGACCCAAAGGGTTGCATAGCGAGGCACGCCTCGTTGCCGGCATTCCATAAAACACTCGGAGGGCGGTGGTGGAAGTTGAGGAGGTCTTACAGGGGCGTTAAGCTTTGGCCTCTCCTCGGCCGATGTGAGGCGTCCGATCCTTCCATCTCTGTAATCTTCAAGCTCTTCCACGAGAGTCCCAAGACACCTTCTCGGCCGTAGTGAGCCGGACGACTCATTAGAAGAGTACACGGTGGCGCGGCGGTCGGTGTCGGGGCGGTGGCTGGAATCATCATAGTCATCGTAAGATAACGAGCGGCGTCTGCGCCGCGTTCTGCGAGGGCGACCTCGTGCCCTTGTTCGTCGCGCGGGAGATCGGTGGGTGGTGCTCTCTCGGCGAAAAGGCTCCTTCAGGAGGGGGGCGATGTGCGCGTGGCGGCGTCGGCGAGAAGGTTCTCCGTCTTACGCGCGTTGGCGGTCGGAATAGACCATCTTTCATAGAGAGAGATCGGCTCATCTCTATCTGCAATAACACAGGTTCTTGTTATGCGGGGATCAGTAGAAACGGCTTTGAGTGACATGCTCGGCAATGGTTCTGAATGCCCTTCTGATCGGCTCGGGTGGTAGATCATTAGGAGCAGGCGGTGAATCTGTTGAAGGGCCGGTCGCGCGGCCAGATTGTGCCTGAGAGGGCTCTGTCGTGGATGTCCTTGAGATTAAGTGGATCATAACGGCCCACGCCCTCAGGGAGTCTGCTGCTTGAGGATGTTGCCGGAGGAGTTGAGTCTGGATGAGGCCCTTATGCAGGGCTGTCGCGTGGAGCCATGAATGGAGTAGGATAGCGCTCGGGCCTCCCCTTTGTGGTGCGCCAATTGATCGTACCTTGACCAATGAAGTGTTGAAGTTATTGTTGTCTGCTTGTTGGGCGGTCGTTGAATGAATGAGAGGGCCGGTCCACGGCTCCTGTTGAGCACCTCGGGTGGTACTGCAAAGACACTCAGGCGATCTAGTGAGAATTCGCTCGGGCGGATAACACAAGGTAAGAAGAAGCGTGCACGATGCCATGTGCGAATGGCATATATATCTGATAAGTCCCGCCCGTTAGCGAAGATTTGGCCGGTCCAGAATTGCGGTCAAGCGGCGTGTTTGGGCGGTTTAGTTAAATTTGGTGACGACCCACTAACATTGGCGATCCTTGTAATTCTTTGATACACCCAGAACATAAGGTATGGGCTAGAACTTATGAATCTCTTAATTTAGAAGATCCCAACCTTAAAGAAAATTTACTTTACGTAGAACAACCTCTAAGCTAGAATTGAAAGAATTGCCAAAACATTTGAAATATGTTTTCTAGGTGAAAATAATACACTTCTGTAATCATAGCTTACGATCTATCTTTAGAACAAGAGCTAGATTTAATTGACACCTTAAAAAGACATAGAAAAGCTATAGGTTGGCAAATGTCGGATATAAAGGGATTAGCCCCTCCATATGTATGCATAGGATAAGTTTAGAACAAAATTCTAAAAATAGCATAGAAGGGCAAAGAAGATTAAATCCCATTATGAAAGAGGTTGTAAAGAAAGAAATAATAAAATGGCTAGATCTTTGGTATTATCTACCCTATTTGAGATAATGCATGGGTTAGTCTGTGCAATGTGTTCTAAGAAGGGTGGAGTAGCGGTAATAGCCAATGAGAATAATGAACTAATCCCTACAAGAAGCTATGAGAGGTGGAGAATGCGTATGGATTACTGAGAAAACTCAATAAGGACACCAAGAAAGATCATTTCCCACTTACCTTTATAGATCAAATGTTAGATAGGTTAGCGGGAAAGGAATTCTATTGTTTCTTAGATGGTTATTAGGATACAATCAAATAGCAATTGAACTTGAGGATCAACAAAAAACTACCTTTACTTGTCCCTATGGCACATTCTCCTTTAGAAGGATGCCTTTTGGACTTTGTAGTGCACTGCTACCTTTCAAAGATGCATGATGTCAATTTTTCTAACTTCATTGAACAATCAATGGAAGTCTTCATGGATGACTTTTACTGTTTTTGGAGAAACATTCTCCTTGTGTCTGCATCGAACTTAGAAAAAATTCTTCAAAGGTGTGAAGACACTAATTTAGTACTTAATTGGGAAAAATGTCATTTCATGGTAAAAGAAGGCATTGTGCTTGGTCATAAAATATCTAAGAAAGGTCTTGAAGTGGATAGGGCAAAGATTGAGGTAATTGAGAAATTACCACCTCCATCAACAATCAAAGGGATTAGAAGTTTTTAGGACATGCGAGGATTCTATAGGAGATTTTGTCAAAGATTTTCAAAAATCTCAAAACCATTGTGTATGCTTTTGCAACATGATGTGCATTTTAACTTTGATGAGTCTTGTATGGAAGCCTTTAAAAAACTTAAAAAGGCATTGGTGACAGCACCAATAGTAGTAACTCCAGACTGGAGTAAGCCTTTTGAACTCATGTGTGATGCTAGTCACTTTGCAGTAGGAGCAATCCTAGGAAAAGGTACAACAAAGTGTTTCATTCCATATACTATGTTAGCAAAACACTCATTGAGGCTCAAATGAACTACAACATGTGAGAGAAAGAACTATTAGCGATAGTTTTTGCTTTTGAGAAATTTGGATCCTAGTTGGTTGGCACCAAAGTAATTGTGTACAACGACCATTACGCCATCAAGTATCTAATATCCAAAAAGATGCAAAACCAAGGCTAATTAGATGGGTTCTCCTCCTTCAAGAATTTGACCTTGAAATTAGAGATAAGAAAGGAGTGGAGAACCAGGTGGCAGATCATCTCTCTAGACTTGAAAGTAAGAATACAGGTACAAATGAAGAAATCAAGGAAAGTTTCCCTGATGATAAATTGCTAGCAATTACCATGAATGCAGCTAGTGTTTACGCACTTAGTGTGGCCACACCTCATGCATCAACACCATGGTATCACGACATAGTAAACTTCCTTGTGAGCAAATTTGTACCAATTGACATGAGCTACCAACGAGAAAGGAGATTCTTCCATATAGTAAAACAAGACTATTGGGATGATCCTTATCTATCAAGATATGTCGAGATCAAATCATGAGAAAGTGCATTCTGAAGAAGAAGCGACAAGCGGTGCTCTGCATTGTCATCTTTGCACCATTTGGAGTCACTTTGGAAGCCAAAGAACAACGACAAAGGTACTTGAATCGGGTTATTTACGGCTACTCTATTTAAAGATTCATATTATATGGTCAAAACATGTGATAAATGTCAAAGAAGTGGCAATATATCTAACAAACATGAAATGCCTAGGACTAATATTCTAGAAATAGAACTTTTTGATGTTTGGGGCATGGATTTCATGGGTCCTTTCCACCTTCTTTTGGCAATGAGTATATCTTAGTAGTTTGTAGACTATGTGTCCAAATGGGTTGAGGCTGTAGCACTTCAAATAATGATGCCAAATCAGTTAGCAAATTTCTTCAAAGAAATATTTTTTCAAGGTTTGGCACTCCAAGAGCAATCATCAATGATGAAGGCTCACATTTTTGCAATAAACTCATTGAAAATCTTCTTGCAAAATATGGAGTAAAACACAAGATTACTCTTGCCTATCACCTGAAAACATGTGGACAAAATTGAACTTTCAAATAGGAAATAAAAACAATGCTTGAGAAAATGGTTGGACCAAATAGGAAAGATTGGTCCTTACACTTAGATGAAGCATTATGGGCATATAGAACTGCATTTAAAACTCCATTAGGTATGTCCCCTATAGGTTAGTTTATGGCAAGGCATGTCATCTCCTGTTGAATTAGAGAACAAGTCATATTGGGCTATCAAAAGTTAAATTTTGATCTCAAAAGCGGGGAGAACAAAGGTTTTTGAGCTAAATGAGAATCACGAGAAATTTATAAGGCTAAAACCAAAGAATGGCATGATAAGAAAATCCAAAGAGAGAACTTAAACAAGGAGGGATGGTTACATTATACAATTCTAGGTTGAAGTTGTTCTCTGGAAAATTAAAGTCAAGATGGTGAGGACCATTCCAACTAGTCAAAATTTACCCCCATGGTGCGGTTGATCTCTATGATGTAGCCACTTGCAAAGTCAATGGCCAAAGAGTAAAAATGTATTATGGAGAGCATGTGGAGAGAGATAAGATCACCACTCATTTTGAAAATCTCTAACACGAGGAGATAGTCGGTGTAAGACTCTTAAAACAAGCGCTTGAGGAGGCAACCCATCATTTTAATTAGTTAATGTTATTATTTTGTGCAATTTAATGTTTTGTGTGTTTTGTAGAAAAAGCAGGACAACGAGTAGCAGTGTGTTTCCACACTTAATGTTGCAACACTTGCCCACACTTGAGGTTCATATCTTAGCAAAATGAAGAAAACCTTCTCCAATGGACCTCCCCTTATGTTCTACATGCAAGCGACCAGTGAGCTACTTGCTTCATTGGTTATGCGAATTTATCAAGGTTGGTCCCCTCGGTTGATAAGAAACCCCTCGAGGAGGAAAGCTTTCGTGCCTATAAATAGAGGCCATATCTTCACTTGAAAATCATCCTTCATCCTTCATTTGTATTTCTTCATTTGTTTCTGAAAGGATCACTTAGTTTTAGTTTAGTTTAGTTTAGTTTTAGTTTTTCTTTACGTTTCTGAAGAGAAGCAAGGTAAGGAGGTGCTTGACAACCACTCCTCACTTACTACTTGAAGGAAACTTGTGTAAGGAACTCATATTGTACTTGACTTGGGAAACTCATGCAAAAGATCTTCTATTCGAGTAATATCACTCCTTTTAAGTTCTTTTGCTATATAACTCATTTGATTATGCTCTTTGCAGATTCTTTCTATTATATTATGAGTAACATGAGCTAAATATTCCCTTAAGTTGAGATGTTATAACCTTGTAATGAACTTCTAAATATGTTATTATGGTTTATGTAGTGTATGAATTTTAGTTCTTGTGTGATACTTCTTTCAACACTTATTCAGGAATTGATCAATTTGGAATAGGTAAACTTGTGGCAGCAAACATGGGTCACATTTATGAACTCAATAATTAATAGGAATGAGAGTTTATAACAACTTCTTTGTTGAGCGAGTTTTAATAAATATTTGATTGTTAAAGCGAAGTGTTAAGTCCTAGACATAGGATAACATAGTTCTCGAGAGAGTGCTACATTCAATAAAAACATCATTTAAATAATATTTAAAACTCAAGCGCATCTAGTGCGTGAAATATATATCATAGCCAAGTGGGTTAAACCTCAAAACACGTGTAGAGTTTACAATAATCCGAGAAATGGTTTCCACGGCCACAGTGGAAATACAACCAAGTTCAACATACTCAATACATAATCCGTCGGTTTAATACATAAAATAAAATGGCGATACTATAACCCCGTCCACGGTGTTACTAATCGGAAGTGACACAATAACCAATGAAGGCATGGACACCTTCACTCGATTATCACCTACTGCGTTGCCACGAGCGGACAACATAAAAGCACTAGGGTGAGTCTCTTTACATAAATAATAACAAGTATGATAAGCATTATATTAGGAAGACCACTAGTAACCACGACAATTAAGGCATTTATCATTTAATTATAACATCAAATAATTAATAGTAGCAGTCAACTAGCAACACAAGTTTTTACTATGAAGGCATGAGTATATGTATGTGTGCAATATGCATGTGGATCCATTCTCTTCACTTTGGCGAAGTTTGGCCCACTTCACTTTGGTAGAAGCCCACTTCACTTTATATGCATGCTCTATGTGGCCCATGACAATGCATCACAACACAACACAATGCACTTGCCTGACACACACACACACACACGGCCTGACACACACTCCACAGGCGCCAAGTTTCTAGGAAGCGGCGCCTACTTCTGACTGCACTGGCACACACCTAATGTCTCCTTTGGGCGCCAAGTTTCTGAAAAGCGGCGCCCCCTAGCAGTGCCATACTGCGGTACACACCCACACCTGACCACACTCGGCGCCAAAATCCTAGGGGATTGGCGCCCACACACACTGCCGTGCCACTTTTCCCCCTAACGCGCCACGCACCACCGGGCGCCTAAATGCCTAGCATTTGGCGCCGCTTCCTACAGAACAGCCTTATCACTTAGGCACTCCACGGGCGCGATTTCTGTGAAATGGCGCCTACACCTGTCCGATCACCAACGGCAACTGGCGCCATTTTGCCTAGCAAATGGCGCCTCTCCTACTTTTCACACCCGCACGCGCGAAAGCTTGATAAGGAGGCGCCATTTTCCTATGAATTTGGCGCCTCCACCACTATACTCTTCGATCAAAAACTTCAACATCCCATTCACTCAATGATTAATTTCCCACTTACACAACACCTGATTAGAAATTAATTAACTCATCAAATTAATATATTTCCACATTTTCTCACCATGAGGCATTTACTCAAACACTTAGCATACAATTTCAACAACACATATATCTACAACACCAAGCATAATGGTAGCAACAATTCAAACACACATACAATAACAACCATAAAATGAACACAAATCCACACAATCAATTCATGCTAGGCTATTTCCTACACAACACATATTCTACAAGTTATCATAGACATAATGAGAATCCCACAACCTTGGGTGAGCTAAGATTTCCAAGCAACCACCAAAAATCACCAAAATGAATATCCTCCTTCCTATGCAAGTGAAACCGTGCGTGTTCCTCTCTTGGGTAACCATGGAGAAATCAAAATGGTAAAAATGAGCTTATGGAACTCTTAGAAATGGAACAAGGAAGGAAATGATGAAGATTAGGACCAAGAATTCACTTACCCACCAGAATCAAAGGAAAAGTTTCCACCTTTTCCTTCCTCCCTTCACGCCAGTCAGTGTAACACCCATTTCTACCAGTAATTAAAATCAAAATCGAGTTTATAAAAATCTATTACGGTCATCTTTTGGTTTAGTGTGTTATAAAATAGTGAAGCGATTGACTATGGGATTACTCGGTAGCGATACTACTTACTGCAACGAGGCATTGACCTCCTTTGCAAGGCTCTCGGTGATACCGCTTGTAAATACACCCGTGAAAGAAATTCGACCTTAGTGGCGAACCACAATTTAGCCATAGTCATTGACACACTAATAGTATAACATAAATCATTCTTCAATAAAATGGAGCGTCACACTCTCTCTTAAAGCACTCAAGCGGTTAATTCATCTCATAAACATAATCAAAAATCGTAACACCCTAGATCACGTGGTAAACAATCTCATAACATGCAGTGGAAATCAAAGTTATATCTCAAGTATACATAGAGAATCATATATGAGAGCTCAGCGGTGAGCACAACAAAGCGATACTTGATCTAAACCCCGACCCACAGGTGCTACGTATCGAGGCGGACCGACTCGGGGAGTAGTGAAGGTAGAAAGCCCTCACTCGTGACTACACGTGGTAAACAACAACGAAAGGGTGAGTCTCGAACTATATAATAAAAGTGATAATCGCAATATATACAATCACGAGTTCATAGCAACATCAAACACACGATACTCACTCAATAGCATTCATGCACTCGTGAGAATGTATGCAATGTAATCATGCATGTGGTACCATTTGCCTCGGCGTTCTCAATATTGCCCTCGGCATTCTCATCAATAATGGAGTCCTCATGACTCTGGCCCTCACGGCCGCCCTCGGGCTTCACAATTCATTTATAAGCTCTACGACCATGACCAAATGTATGCATGAGACTCCATGTAACAACACAAACACATTCTCAACAACTCGATACACACATTACTCTTACCTCGGTGTTAATCTCATTTTGTAGCCCTCATGGCTTGGCCTCTCGACTTAATGCCCCCATGGCATTCTCGGTCATCTCATTAAACACTCTCGACCTCATTAAGTCCCGAGGACTAATCTCATCTAGAGGACTCACCTCAACTCGAGGACCTAAACCACCATTTAGGACCAAAACAATCATCTAGGGACCCAGTTGTCACCTAGGGACCAAAACGACACACTCTTAGGCACTTGGCGGCACTAGGCGCCATTTTCCCCACGATACAGCGCCCACGGTGCAACCGACACTAGGCGCGAAACTTCGGCGATACAGCGCCCCACAGCAACACGACCCTGCTGGCGCCACTTTTCTAACAATCTGGCGCCCGCAGGCAACACGGACCTGAGACCTGAGCTTCGACCACGATGCAGGACGAGAGTGACCGGACTAGGCGCCACAGGCGGCCTAATTTAGCGCCCCCTGCGACCCAGCACACCCAACACTCTAAAACCAAAAACCACCGAGCCAAAATGTTTAAAAATGTTTTTGGGCGAGTAAATACAAAATTTGTACGATGAAATATGCCCGAGAAAAGTAAGTTTCACCCAAACCACCCCACTTTACACACATGAAAGTCACCCAGCAGAGACATTTTTAAAATAAGACTGTACTCGAGAAACCACTCGAGCTAAAACACTCAAAAATGAATTTGGGCGGTGAATACAAAAATTGGCACGATAAAATATGTTGAAATGTGAGTTTCCCCACCCCCCCCCATTTACACACACGAAACCACCCCAGCGGGACATTTTCAAATTGACACACAACGAAAAACCACTCGAGCCAAAACACTTAAAAATGAATTTGGGCGGTGAATACAAAAATTAGCGCGGTAAAATATGTTCGAAATACAAGTTTCACTCCCGGGCCCCAAAATGCCCACGTTACGGCGCCGGACGGCAAACACACCTCCCTCATGGCCTTCGAAGCGGTGCCTTGGGCGCGCGGATTACGGCAACTTGGCGCCCAGCGACTGCACACTCACCCGATCCAACGCTCACGGTGACACGGCCATCATTCTCTAGGAAATTGGCGCCTGCCTGTGAACACATCACCAAAACTTCACCTTTCTGATTGCACAGGGCGCCAAATCCCTAGCACCTTGGCGCCCGTGACCCAAAAAACCCCGATTCACAAACCCTTTCAATTCCAATCATCATATACTACTCACATACAACTGTATAACAATATTAACACGTTCAATTTCACGGTATATCACTCGATCATGCATCAAAACTCATCAAGAACACAAAACACCCAATTTAAAACCCTAATTCGAATTCTATCATGCAATTTTCTCAAATTCACTAAAACAATCATCAATTCACCCAAAAATCAAACCTATGACCTACATAAAACGAATTATCTCCTCTATTATAGAGTGAGACTCCCTTACCTCAAATTAACAGTAGAGAAGGACCTTTGTGGAGTCACGAACAAAACCAACTGCAACAATCCAAGCCTTGAGTCACGAATTCTTCCTCTCCTCCTCTTCTCTTGGGGTTTTGCTTGTAGTGCGACTCTTCTCTCCTCTCCTTTCTTTCGTTTTCTTTTTCTTTTTCACACAAATGAGAGCAAATGCCTAATTTGGCTATATATACATTAGGCCAAACGCACTTGGGCCCTTTACACCCCTCTCCATTTCTTCCACCATCCCTTCATTAAAATAAAGGACTAAATTATAAGGCACTATATTATAATTTAATATAATTAAAAATAGTGCAACACTTAAACAATTTAATCAA
Organism: Oxytropis ochrocephala; assembly: GCA_020916435.1. Lineage (NCBI taxonomy): Eukaryota > Viridiplantae > Streptophyta > Magnoliopsida > Fabales > Fabaceae > Oxytropis > Oxytropis ochrocephala. Next base: position 72,158,938 of record CM037088.1, read on the forward strand.
TTTCTTAATTAAATTATTTGGGGTGTTACAACTCTCCCCACTTAGGAGATTTCGTCCTCGAAATTCATACGATTCAAACACTCGGATCGACTCCCGCATCTGCTCTCTCGGCTCCCAGTCATGCTCTCACCAAGGCTCTCCCAACCACACTACCTTGACCAAGGCAATGTCTTTCCTCTCAACACCTTCACTTCTCTATCATCAATCCTCACGGCATAGTCTCCACGGTGAGGTTCTCCATGTGCCTCCACGTCATCCATGTGGATCACATGAGGCGGAGTGCGGAATATACTTACGAAGTGTGACCGTGAAAAACATCGTGCAAGTTCGAAAGATTAGGCGGCAAAGCCACCACATAAGCAACCTTTCCAACCTCTCGGTGATGCAGTGCGGTCCAATAAACCTTGGAGTTAACTTCTTTGCCTTGAGCCACGCTGACACGATCATAGGCGTGACCCTCGAGAACACGTGCTCACCCGGCTGAAACTCCAAGTCCTTTCTCCTCTATCGTGATAACTTTTACTGCACGGCTCTGGGACTCTTTCATTTTCTCACGATCATTTCACCTTCTCCGTAGTCTCCCTAACCAACTCTGGTCCAAGAACAACACTCTCTCACCGGACTCATGCCAACCAAAAAGGAGTTACGCACCTCACCCATCTGATTGCCTCAAAGGGGCCATCCCATGCTCGAATGATAGGCATTTGTTATTATAAGTGAACTCAATCGATGGGAGATGTGTATCCCACGCACCTCCTGCTCTAGCACACAAGCTCTCAAAAGATCCTCCAAAGGCTGGATGGTTCTCTGCAATGCGACCATCGATCGAGGATGATAAAGTGAACTCAACCTCGGCTTGGACCCTAAAGCCTCCTGCAAGCTTCCCCAAAACTCCGATGTAAACCTCGGGTCTCTGTCCAGACACAATACTCTTGAGAACCCCATGAAGCTTCACAATCACACTGAATGTATATTCTAGCCAACTTTGTACGGGATAGGTGATGTTGATAGGAATGAAATGAGCAAACTTGGTCAACCTATCCACAATCACCCAAATAGTGTCGGGACCTCTCTCATTGTATTCGCAACCCAGTCCACAAAGTCCATGGAAATCTTTGTCCCACTTCCATTCCGGAATCTCTAAAGGTTGCATCGACCTGCTGAGGCTTACGGTGCTCAATCTTTGACTTCACGGCAAGTCAAACACGCATAAACAAATTGTGCTACATCTCTCTTCATACCGAGGCCACCAAAACAGTTTCTTGAGATCATGATACATCTTAGTAGCACTGGATGAATGCTCGACTTACTCTATGGCTCTCCTCAAGTATCATCCTCTTCAACTCGGCATCATCCCGGAACCACAGTTACGTCTGCGAATCTCGGCACACCACAGAATCCAACTTTGTATTCCCCTGCGCGCTTTTGCTCACGGTGAACGGCAAGTCTACTAGTCTCACATCTAGTTTACGGCGTCTCGATGCTAACCAAGAAATCATTCCCAATCCTCGGCATACCCAATCGACACTCACGAGGTGTCACCTCACAAACAGGACTCAAGTCGCGGAATTGCTCAATCAACTCCAACTCCTCACCATCATAGTGACATATGCAAAGTTTTCCGGCTTAAAGCATCGGCCACGACATTAGCTTTCTTGGGGGTGATAGTTCAAGCCGAAATCATAGTCCTTCATGCTCTCTAACCAACGCCTCTGTCTCATATTCACTCCTTCTAGTCAAACAAGTACTTGGACTCTTGTGATCACCGAACACTTCGAATCTAGTACCATAGAGATAGTGCCTCCAAATCTTGGCCTGAAACACAATCGCGACCAACTCTAAGTCATGAGTAGGATAGTTCTTCTCATGTGTCCTCAAGCGTGTCGGGACGCATAAGCAACCACCTTCCCATCCTGCATCAATACACCTCCCAAACCCATCTTGGAAGCATCGCGATGCACAACAAACGGTTGCTCACAGCACGTGCAACACTAACAACTGAGGCGTGGTCAACCTCCTCTTTAGCTCTTGGAAGCTCTCTTCACACTTTGCATCCCACACAAATGCCTTTCCCTTACAGTCGGTCGGGTCAATGGAAGGGCTAGCTTAGAAGAACCCTTCAATAAACCTCCGTAATAACCAGTAACCCGAGAAACTCACGATCTCGATCCACGGACTTTGGGCTCTCCCATTTGCAACAACGCATCAACCTTGGCTGGATCCACGGCTATACCATCACGAAAATAATATGACCCAGAAGCTCACCTCATGCAACCGAACTCACACTTTGACAACTTGGCATACAACTTCCTCTCTTTCAAGACCTCTAGCACCAACGTCAAGTGCTCGCATGCTCTTCCTCAGTTTTGAGTACACGAATATCATCAATGAAAACGACCACAAACCGATCCGGATAGCTATGGAAGATCACGATTCATGTACTCCATAAACACCCACCGTGCATTTGTGACACCAAACGGCATTACAGAGTACTCATAATGCCCATACCTGCGTTCTGAGCGGCTGTTTTACGGATATCCTCATCCTTCACCTTAATCGGTGATACCGGACCTCAAGTCAATCTTGCTAAACACTTTAGCACCCACCGGTGATCCATCGGATCATCTATCCTCGGAAGAGGATACTTATTCTTGATAGTCACTTTATTCAACTATGCGTAGTCCACGCGCGAGCGCATACTCCCATCCTTCTTCTTTACCAATAAAGCTGAGCTCCCAGCTGGTGACACACTAGGCCTCACAAATTTCTTCTCAAGAAGCTCCTCTAGCTTTACTTCTTCAATTCGGAACAACTCGAGCGGACATCCGTGCGGTGCCATAGACAGGAGCCTAGTACCGGGCACAAGCTCAATCCGAACTCAACTTCCTCTGCGGGGCACACTAGGAATCTCATCCGGAAACACTTGGGGAACTCACACACCACACAGTAACCCATCAACCACGGCTCGGTTCTCGTGGACATATAGAGCGCCATCAAAGCAAACAAGCGACTCTTCCTCTTCAAGAAGAAAAAACTAATAGACTTATCGAGCAGTTGATGTGCACATGGTTATCTACTAACCAATCCATGCCCGAGAATCACATCTAACCCACCCAAAGGCAAACAAATCGAGATCAACGGAAAATCCCTCTACCGAAATTTGACAGGAGGACACCTAGCACACATTAGAGAAGTAGTTCTAGGACCCTTAGTTGGAGTGTCGATAACCATCCCTCTCTCCATAGTAGACAATACTAAATTTAACTTTTCAGCCTGAAACAGATGCAATAAAAAGAGTGCGTAGCACCCGTGTCAACAATAGCAACTAAAGGTGTACGGAGAGATGAAACATGTACCTCACGATATCATTAGGTCCCTCTGAACACGCCAATGCAAACACCCTCCTAGTAGATCTTTCCTTCTTAGGCTTGGGGCACTTGAAGCTAATGTGACCCGGCTTCACCACGAGTTGAAACATACGGACTTCCTTGCGATCACACTCGGATGCCATGTGACCACTCTTCCCACACTTAAAACATCTCTTCACTTCCATCTTACAATCAAAGCTCTTGTGACACGGCTTGTCACACTTGAAACACACAACATCGGATGGGCGTCTCCCCACTTGGCTTCTTGCCATCACGATACCTCCTACCCTCGCGGACTGCTCCCACCATTATACTTGTTACCACCCGCGTACCTTTGTTTTCCTTGTCGTGAGCGTCTCATAAGGCTTACCCACGTTATGAAATTTCCCCTACGGTCTCTCGTGACCACTAGGCGGGCATTCTTTATCTTCCTCATAAATCCTGCGGCAATCTACGGATCGGCAAATACTCTAATCTTCGATACCCCACGGCTGTTTGATATCGACTCTCGGTCCATTCTCAAACTTAATGCACTTTGAGAATTCGATGACACCTCGGCATAGTGGGGATAGAACTTGCCAACTCCGTGAACTTGGCGGCATACTCGATGTGAACGTACTTACTTCCTGCCTCGGTTCAAGGAATTCCGGCTCTTTCTTACCTCTAACGTCCTCCGGAAATACTTTCTCAAGAATTCCCTTGAACCACGGCCAGTGATCTCCTCCATGCAAAGACCCAATCTCTCACGCGGTCTCCGGCCACGGTCATCGACCTCTTGAGATAAAGTATGAGTCTGTGTACGACTTTACGCTCATCGGTCAGGCTAATCACCACGAAGATCCTCTCAATCTCCTTCGACCCAAGTCAAGGCACCATCCGGGTTGTACCTCCCCCCGAAGGTAGGGGTTCTCTCTACGGAATGTTGCCCATTTGCGTCTCGATGATACATTGCGTCCCCATAACTTTGTGCTATGGCTTGCAACGCCTCGGCAAGTCGGCATCAACTCTTCTTGCCATATCAACCTAGTCTTTGCGGCATAAACAACCATTGAGAACTAATTCAAGACTCTAAGCGTCATACACAACATGACAAACAGACACACTTGGTCGGACGGACCGAACTTTGCTCTGATACCACTAATGTAACACCCCCATTTTACTACGGTAATTAAAATCAAAATCGAGTTTATAAAAATCTATTACGGTCATCTTTTGGTTTAGTGTGTTATAAAATAGTGAACCCGATTGACTATAGGATTACTCGGAGTAATCGATACTACTTACAACGAGGCATTGACCTCCTTTGCAAGGCTCTCCGATGATGCCCTTGTAAATACACCCGTGAAAGAAATTCGACCTTAGTGGCGAACCACAATTTAGCCATAGTCATTCACACACTAATAGTATAACATAAATCATTCTTCAATAAAATGGAGCGTCACACTCTCTCTTAAAGCACTCAGCGATTAATTCATCTCATAAACATAATCAAAAATCGTAACACCTAGATCACGTGGTAAACAATCTCATAACATGCGGCGGAAATCAAAGTTATATCTCAAGTATACATAGAGAATCATATATGAGAGCTCAACGGTGAGCACAACAAAGCAATAACGATCTAAACCCCAACCCCTGGTGCTACGTGTCGGAGCGGACCGACTCGGGGAGTAGTGAAGGTAGAAAGCCCTCACTCGTGACTACTGTGGTAAACAACAACGAGAAGGGTGAGTCTCGAACTATATAATAAAAGTGATAATCGCAATATATACAATCACGGTTCATAGCAACATCAAACACACGAATACTCACTCAATAGCATTCATGCACTCGTGAGAATGTATGCAATGTAATCATGCATGTGGTACCATTTGCCTCGGCGTTCTCAATATTGCCCTCGGCATTCTCATCAATAATGGAGTCCTCATGACTCGGCCTCCGCCGCCCCTCGGCTTCACAATTCATTTTATAAGCTCTACGATCAGCGACCAAATGTATGCATGAGACTCCATGTAACAACACAAACACATTCTCAACAACTCAATACACACATTACTCTTACCTCGATGTATAATCTCATTTTGTAGCCCTCATGGCTTGGCCCTCGGCTTAATGCCCCCATGGCATTCTCGGTCATCTCATTAAACACTCTCAACCTCATTAAGTCCCGAGGACTAATCTCATCTAGAGGACTCGACCTCACTTTCGAGGACCTAAACCACCATTTAGGACCAAAACAATCATCTAGGGACCCAACACACCTAGGGACCAAAAACGACACACTCTTAGGCACTTGGCGGCACTAGGCGCCATTTTCCCCACATTCTCGCGCCCCTAGTGCAACACAAAGCACTAGCGCGCGAAACTTCAAAGATGCTGCGCGCCTCGCAGCAACACGACCCATCGGGCGCCACTTTTCTAGCAATCGGCGCCCCCCACAGGCAACACGGACCTAGACACAAACTCGACACCACGGTTCGAACCACGATCTCGAACCACGAGCGGCAGACTAGGCGCCACAGGCGTACAGGTTTAGCGCCCCTCTTGACCAGCACACCCAACACTCTAAAACCAAAAACCACCCGAGCCAAAATGTTTAAAAATGTTTTTGGGGCGGTAAATACAAAATTTGGCACGATGAAATATGCCCGAGAAAAGTAAGTTTCACCCAAACCACCCCCTTTACACACGCAAAGTCACCCACCGAGACATTTTTAAAATAAGACACATGTACTCAGAAACCACTTTCGAGCCAAAACACTCAAAAATGTATTTGGGCGGTGAATACAAAAATTAGCCTGATAAAATATGTTCGAAATGTGAGTTTCCCCACCCACCCCATTTACACACACCAAACCACCCCACCGGACATTTTCAAATTGACACTGCAACTGCAGAAAACCACTCGAGCCAAAACACTTAAAAATGAATTTGGGCGGTGAATACAAAAATTGTACGGTAAAATATGTTCGAAATACAAGTTTCACTCCCGGGCCCCAAAATGCCCACATTCAAGCGCCAGACACGGCAAACACACCTCACAAAGACTCAAGCGATTGCACTGGCGCGATTACAAAGAACTTGGCGCCCAGACGGCTACACACTCACCCGATCCATCACTCACGGTGACACGGCGCCATTTCTCTAGGAAATTGGCGCCTGCACAAAGAACACATCACCAAAACTTCTCACCTTTCACGATTACGGGGCGCCAAATCCCTAGCACCTTGGCGCCCCATGACCCAAAAACCCCCAATTCACAAACCCTTTCAATTCCAATCATCATATACTACTCACATACACTGTATAACAATATTAACACGTTCAATTTCACGGTATATCACTCAATCATGCATCAAAACTCATCAAGAACACAAAACACCCAATTTAAAACCCTAATTCGAATTCTATCATGCAATTTTCTCAAATTCACTAAAACAATCATCAATTCACCCAAAAATCAAACCTATGACCTACATAAAACGAATTATCTCCTCTATTATAGAGTGAGACTCCCCTTACCTCAAATTAACCGTAGAGAAGGACCTTTATGGAGTCACGAACAAAACCACTGCAACAATCCAAGCCTTCAAGTCACGAATTCTTCCTCTCCTCCTCTTCTCTTAGGGTTTTGCGCCGTGCAGCTCTTCTCTCCTCTCCCTTTCTTTCGTTTTCTTTTTCTTTTTCACACAAATGAGAGCAAATGCCTAATTTGGCTATATATACATTGGGCCAAACGCACTTGGGCCCTTTTTACACCCCCTCTCCATTTCTTCCACCATCCCCTTCAATTAAAATAAAGGACTAAATTATAAGGCACTATATTATAATTTAATATAATTAAAAATAGTGCAACACTTAAACAATTTAATCAATTTCTTAATTAAATTATTTGGGGTGTTACAACTCTCCCCCACTTAGGAGATTTCGTCCTCGAAATTCATACCTGATTCAAACAGCTCCGGATACGACTCCCGCATCCTGCTCTCCAGCTCCCAAGTCATGCTCTCACCAGCAGCTCCCAACCAAACCACTTTCACTCTCCTTTCTCTCTATTCTTTTATTTTTTTCTTTCTTTCAAAATAAGGGTAATGTTACCCTAGATTAGGATCCCTAAGCTTTATGACTAGTATTGGGCCAAATAATGGCCCTTGGGCCTTATTCCCACTCCTACACTTAATTTATTCCACCTCCTGAAATAAAAATAATTCCAACTTAGTATCCTATTTAAAATAGATTAGGCCCCTTTTAGATAAAATAATCTTTAACTATTTAATTAACTTAATTAAATGTTGCAAGCCTTTAATAACTTAATTAATTAGATAATTAAATTATTTTGGGCGTTACAACTCTCCCCCACTTAAAGAATTTCGTCCTCGAAATTACCTAAATCGAACAACTCTGGGTAAGCCTCCTTCATCTTGCTTTCCAACTCCCAAGTCATTCTCTCGCATGACTCCTAACCAAACCACTTTCACTAAATTGATCTCTTTTGCCTCTTAAGACCTTCACCTCACGATCCTCAATCCTAACGGCATAGTCTCCCCCGTAAGGTTCTCTCTCACCTCCACATCATCCATCTGAACTACATGCGACGGATCAGGAACATACTTCCGCAACTGGGACACATGGAATACGTCATGTAGATTAGAAAGATTAGGTGGCAAGGCCACCAGATAAGCAACTTTCCCAACTCTCTCTGAAATCTGATATGGTCCAATAAAACATGGAGTTAACTTCTTAGACTTCAACGCACGACCCACACCTGTCGTTGGAGTAACTCTCAAAAATACATGATCGCCAGCTTGAAACTCTAGATCCTTCCTTCTCTTATCATGGTAACTTTTCTGTCTACTCTGTGAGGCTTTCATCTTCTCTCTAATCATCTTCACTTTTTCTATGGTCTCACGCACCAGCTCAGGACCTAGCACTACACTTTCTCCAGTTCGTACCAACACAACGGAGTTCTACACCTCCTCCCATACAATGCCTCGAAAGGCGCCATCCCAATACTTGAGTGAAAACTGTTGTTGTAAGTGAATTCAACCAGTGGCAAATGAGAATCCCATGAACCTCCTTGCTCAAGAACACATGCTCTCAACAAATCCTCAAGTGATTGAATTGTCCTCTCCGTCTGCCCATCTGTCTGGGGATGATATGCTGAACTCAATCTCAATTTGGAACCCAAAGCCTCTTGCAAACTTCTCCAAAACTCAGAAGTGAACCTAGGATCCCTATCAGACACAATACTCAGAGGCACACCATGCAGCTTCACAATCGTCTTGACATAGATATCTGCTAACCTCGGAACTGGATAAGTAATATTAATCGGTAAAAAGTGCGCAGATTTAGTCAATCTATCAACAACCACCCATATAGTATCAAATCCCCTCATTTGTAGTCGTGAACCAGTCCACAAAATCCATGGAGATACTATCCCACTTCCATTCGAGAACATCCAATGGTTGCATCAATCCTGCTGCTTCGATGTTCTACCTTCGATTTCGACACGTCAAGCAAGCATACAAACCGAGCCACATCACGCTTCATACGGGCCACCAAAACGGCTTCTTCAAGTCTTGATACATTTTCGTGGCTCCCGGGTGGATACTCAACTTACTCCGATGACCCTCTTCTAGAATTGCCTTCTTAATCTCATCATCATTAGGGATACAAATCCTTCCACGGTACCTTAACACATCTTGAGCATCTATCACATAATCTTCACTCTGAGAGTGGTCAATCCCAACTGCAATTTCAACTAGTTTAATGTCTTTCTTTTGAGCTTCCCGAATAACATTCAAAAATTCATTGTGAATCTTCAACACACCCAATCTCACACTCTTAGGTGTCACCTCTCAGACTAAACTCAAATCTCGAAACTGTTCAATTAATTCAAGTTCTTTCACCATCATTGCAGATACATGTAAGGACTTTCTACTCAAAGCATCAGCTACCACATTAGCTTTCCCAGGATGATAGTTCAAGCTAAAGTCACAGTCTTTCAACAATTCCAACCATCTCCTTTGCCTCATATTCAATTCTTTCTGGTCAAACAGATACTGCAACCCTTTATGATCACTGAATACCTCAAACTTAGAACCATACAAATAATGTCTCCAAATCTTCAAAGCAAAAACAATTGCCGCAAGCTCCAAATCATGAGTGGGGTAATTCTTCTCATGAATCCTCAACTGTCTTGAGGCATAAGCCACTACTTTACCATTTTACATCAAGACACCTCCTAGTCCCATCTTAGACGCATCGCAATATACTACAAAAGGCTCTCCAGATTTGGGCAATGTCAAAACAGGTGATGTTGTCAACCTTCTCTTCAATTCTTGGAAACTTTCTTCACATTTGGAATCCCACACAAACGCCTTTCCTTTACAAGTTAATTGAGTTAGCGGTAGTGCCAACTTTGAAAACCCCTCAATAAACCTTCTATAATATCCCGCTAATCCAAGGAAACTTCTAATCTCCGTAACTGACTTAGGAGCCTCCCACTGCATCACCGCATCAACCTTAGATGGATCTACTGCAATCCCATCACCAGAAATAATATGACCTAGAAAGCTCACTTCCTTCAACCAAAAGTCACACTTTGACAATTTAGCATACAACTTTTTCTCTTTCAACACCTCTAGCACTAATCTCAAGTGCTCTGCATGTTCCTCCTCGAACTTAGAGTACACCAAAATATCATCTATAAAAACCACCACAAACCGATCCAAGTAGTTATGGAAAATACGGTTCATGTACTCCATAAACACCCCTGGTGCATTAGTGACACCAAACGGCATTACAGAATACTCATAATGCCCATATCTCGTCCTGAATGCTGTCTTCTGAATATCCTCATCTTTCACTTTAATCTGATGATATCCTGACCTCAAATCAATTTTGCTAAACACCTTCGCACCTACTAGCTGGTCCATCAGATCGTCAATTCTCGGAAGTGGATACTTGTTCTTGATTGTCACTTTGTTGATCTGGTCATAATCAATGCAAAGCCGCATACTTCCATCTTTCTTCTTCACCAAAAGTACTGGCGCTCCCCAAGGTGACACACTAGGCCTTATGAACTTCTTCTCAAGTAAGTCCTCTAACTGACTCTTCAACTCAGATAATTCGGATGCAGACATCCTATAGGGAGCCATGGACACGGGTCTAGTGCCAGGCACTAGATCAATACCAAACTCTACTTCTCTTTCAGGCGGCACATCTGGAATTTCGTCGGGAAACACTTCAGGAAATCCACGAACTATTGGCAACTCTTCAATCTTAGCTTGGCTCTCAACGGACAACGATGCCATCAATGAAAACAGCTTAGCTTCCTCCTTCATAGCTCTATGCAATTGACCAGAATGCAACAATGCAGATTCTTCTCCCTTAGTAGAAGGAAAGCTCACGGATCTACTAGCACAATTAATATGTACTTGGTTATCAACTAACCAGTCCATACCAATAATGATGTCCAAACCTCCTAAAGGCAAGCAAATAAGGTCAACAAGAAACTCTCTGCCAAAAACTGACAGAGGACACCTAGCACACATTAGGGAAGTAGTTACTGAACCTTTGGCTGGGGTGTCAATAACCATGTCCCTTCTCATAGTAGACAAAACAAGACCCAATTTCTCAGCACACAATGCAGCAATGAAAGAATGCTTGCACCAGTATACTTGCACTATTGTTTACCCACAACAAGTTTTTGGCGCCACAATTCGGAATTATAGTTTAATTGACTGTTTAATTAGTTAGCAACTTAGTGTCTTTTGTTACTAATTGTGTTTGTGTTGTTTCTGTTGCTACAACATTAGATTGCTGCAACATCTGTTGCTGCAGCATATGCACAGGCCCAGACGCAATACACCAGAATTCCAGTTGCACCCAGAGATAGAAAGACATTTCAAAAGATTGAGAAGAGTTCACAGTACTCCAGAACTTATTGAATTAGGAAGAGCTGCTGCTATTGCTGGTCCTAACAATTCTGAGCATAATCCTACTCCACCACCTTCACCACCTCCTACAATTGAGAATGATGGTGGATATAGAAGACAAGTTCTTGAAATGGGTGTTATAGGCATGGCTAATGATAGGGATAGACCCATGAGGGACTATGCAGTTTTTGACCCTTAAACTATGCAAATAGGCATAGTAAGGCCAGAAATTGCTACAACCCATTGGGCAATTTGGTGGAGGTCCCTTAGAAGACCCACACTTGCATTTGAAACAATTTGTTGAGGTTTGCAGTAATTTCATTCTCCCTGGTGTTACAGATGATGCTTTTAAGCTGAAATTGTTCCCTTATTCATTGAATGATAGAGCCAAGGCCTAGATTAACTCACTAGAGCCTACCTCTATTGTTACTTGGAATGAGATGGCAGAAAAATTTATGAAAAAATATTTTCCACCAATCAAGAATGCCAGGATGAGAAATTAAATGACCTATTTCATGCAAACTGAATTTGAAACCTTGTTTGAAGCATGGGAAAGATAGAAAGAACTTTTGAGAAAATGTCCTCACCATGGTATTCCTATCATTATCCAAATGGAGACATTCTACAATGGATTGGAACCTCAAACTAGGCTCATGCTTGATGCCTCATCTGGAGGAGTTCTTCTGAATGGATCTTACAATGATGCTTACAACTTGATTGAAGACATTGCTGCAAATAGCTATCAATGGCCTACTGCTAGGTCAAGTGTTCAAAAGAAGGTGGCTGGTATACATGAAGTGAGTGAGGTCACCGCTTTGTTCCGCTCAAGTGGCTTCCTCTCCAACCAAATCGAGAAATATGACAAAGATTCCTAGTGCTGCAAAGAACTCCGCCCGCAAAGAATCAAGCAATCTAGAGCGACAATTGAGCCAGCTCCATGTGGTTCCTGTCCAAGTTGTGTTTACTGTGGGGGAGGTCATCTTTATGAGGAGTGTCTTGCAGAATCCTATCTCTCATCAACTATGTTGGGTACAACAAGGGTAATAATCCATACTCAATACTTACAATCCTCGTGCCACGTGATTTTCTGCTCAAACAAAGCAAGTTGTTCCTACAACCGATAACTCTATGGAGGCTATGTTTAAGGCCTTCATAAATGAAGCAAAGACTCAATATCAGACACAGGGAGCTGCAATCAAGAATCTAGAGAACCAACTTGGCCAAATAGCTACTCCTCTAACCCGGAGACCTGAGTGGGGCATTGCCTCTACTACGAAGCTACATCTTCTAAGGGAAGGAGCAATGCAAGGCTATATCTCTAAGGAGTGGAAAAGATTTGAGTGGGCCATCACTTGATTCAAATACGTTGTGGTGGTGACAAAAGAAAAGAAAAGGATTACGAAAAAAAGTAAGTAAGGCGGATCACGGCGAGAATCGATCTTTGCGAAGATCGATGCAACACCAGTGCCACCACCTGTGCTTGATCAAGATGTGCCACCTCCACCATTCCCGCAGAGATTGAAGAAGGCACAACAAGACAAGCAATTTGGCAAGTTCTTAGAGGTGTTAAAGCAACTTCACATCAATGTTCCTTTGGTTGAGGCTCTCCAACAAATCCCTAACTATGCAAAGTTTATGAAAGATGTCATGACCAAAAGGAGGAGACTTGGTGAGTTTGAATAAGTGTCTATGACTGAGGAGTGCAGCATGATCATGCAGAGCAAGATTCCAAGCAAATTGAAGGATCGAGCGCTTTCACTATTCCTTGTTCTATTGGTGAAACCTATACTGGCAGAGCTCTTTGTGACTTAGGTGCAACCATCAATTTGATGCCTAAGTCTATCTTTACTCAGCTGGGTATAGGTGTTGCAAGACCTACAACTGTCACTCTCCAGCTTGCAGATAGATCTATTACTTATCCTGAAGGTAGATAAATTTGTTTTTCCTGCTGACTTTGTCATTTTAGATTTTGATGCAGATAAAGAAGTGCCTATCATTCTTGGAAGACCTTTCTTGGCTACTGGAAAGACTCTAATTGATGTGCAGAAGTTTGAATATGAGAGTCAATGATCAAGAGATTAAATTCAATGTCATGAATGCTCTTAAGCTTCCTGATAAGGGAACTGAGGAGTGCTCGTTTGTTGTATCTCTAGACTCTGTAGTACAGAAGCAGTTCAACAAGCAAATTGATCACTTGGTGAAAGTTCTGTCTCAAGTGGATAAAAGTGAACTTGTGGATGAAGGATTGTTGCATGAGGAGGCTACTGTCAAGGAAATTTGGACTAAGCAATATGAGCCTCTTGAACTTGGAGATTCTACTCTCAAGAGGAATGTGCCTTCCATAGAGAAACCCCCTGATCTTGAATTGAAAGAGCTACCTAAGCATCTCAAATATGCTTACTTAGGGGAAAATGATACTTTGCCTGTGATTATTGCTTTTGATCTTTCCAGAAGTCAAAAGCATGATCTCATTACTACCCTAAGGAGGCATAAGAAAGCAATTGGGTGGCAAATGGCTGATATAAAAGGGATTAGTCCTACTCTCTGTATGCATAGAATCATTCTTGATGAAGGTGCTAAAAATAGTATTGAAGGATAGAGGAGGCTGAACCCTATCATGAAAGAAGTTGTGAAAAAAGAGATAATCAAGTGGCTTGATGCTGGCATTGTGTATCCTATATCTGATAGTGCATGGATGAGTCCTGTGCAGTGTGTTCCAAAGAAAGGAGGGGTCACAGTGGTAGCAAATGAGAAGAATGAGCTTATTCCTACAAGAACAGTAATTGGTTGGAGGATTTGCATGGATTATAGCAAGCTCAACAAGGCCACAAGAAAAGATCATTTCCCTTTGCCCTTTATTGATCAAATGCTGGATAGACTTGATGGTAAGGAGTTCTATTGCTTTTTGGATGTGTTCCTGGGTGTATTAGCAAATACGAGCGCCAGCGGCAATTGGACTGCGCGCCCAAATTTCAACTCGATCGGCCCAAACACGCTACTTGGAGCGCAATTCTCGCCGGCCGAAAATCTCGCTAACGGTCGGACCTCACAGTATATATACGCCATTCGCATATGGCATCAGGTACGTTCTCTAACCTTGTGCTATTTGCCCGAGCGACCTCTCACTAGATCGTCGGAGTGTCTTTGCAGGTACCACCCGAGGTGCTCAACGCGTGAAGCCAGGACCGGTCCTTTCACTCCTTCAACGACCGGCCCATTTGACGAATCAATCTACACTTCAACACTTCATTGGTCAAGGTACGATCAATTGGCGACCACAGTGGGACCCTCAAACTAACGGCCAAGCTGAAGCGGCCAACAGAGTTATCTTGCGTGGTTTAAAGCGAAGACTGGATGAAGCGAAAGGGAACTGGGTCGAAGAGCTGCAGTCCGTTCTGTGGGCCTACAGGGCGACCCCTCATTCATCGGCCGGAGTCGCCGCCAGTTGGTGTGCGGGCCCGATCTTTGTGATACCCATAGAAATGGGCGAAATGGAATTGGAGGACTTCAAACCCCACTGCAAAGGTTGACAACGGCCGGGCTATCCGGAAGAATGGACCTAATCAAGAATCTGCGCACCCAAGCTTCGCTAAGAGAGCAATTGATCAAGCGTAAGGTCGCGAGCCGGTACAACGCTTCGAGTTCAAAAGAGAGATTTCTCGGTCGGCCGCTTCGTTACGAGGCGGGCGGCGTGGGAAACAAGAATGCACGCCAAGGGAAGTTGGCACCAAATTGGGAAGGTCCGTATCGAGTCATCAAGAAGACTGGCAAGGGGGCATACGAGCTGGAAACCATGAATGGGGCGACTATCCCCAGAACATGGAATGCAGAAAAACTTAGGAAGTATTACGTTTGAATGTAACAAGTGATTTGAATGTAATGACGACCGACCAATTAATGAAAAGCAGGCAGGCGCTCTTTTTCCCACTGGGTTTTTTACAGAGGCCTGACCTTTAAAAATATGATGTGTTCTTTACTTTCTCGCAAGAATGTATGACCGGTCGCTCAAAATTGCCCGTGGCAAAGGAGCGATCGAAGACTTATCAAAGTTGCTTAGATCGTCGAAACGATCTAAATCGAGCGACCGTCGAAGCGGTCCCAACCGAGTGCCATCAAAATGGCCCAAGGGTCAAAACCCGCAAACCTTAGATCGTCGACACGATCTGAATCGAGCGACCGTCGAAACGGTCCCAACCGAGCGCCATCGAAAATGGCCCAACAACGCTAGGTCGTCGAAACGATCTACATCGAGTGCCATCGAAAATGGCCCAAGGGTTAAGTGATAACCCATCGCGGTAGGCCGTCGAAGCGACCTACCTTAAATACTATCGAAAGGGCCTGATCGAAGGTCGCCGAGCGATCCAAAGCCCCGTTGGGATGTTAACTTAGCAAAGAACTGATGCTTTCGAAATAGGCGCGACGACGACCGAACGGTCTTAAAACTCAAAGACTTAGAAAGAAATAAACATACAAGGATGCTATCGAGGTAGCACGAAACGGCCGCCGAGCGGCCCACAAGTTCGAAGTGGATAAGGCGAATAAATGCAAGAAGCATGCAGTCACAGCAACATGGATGTAAACGGGAATAATTAAAGGCAAGCATTGTCATTACAAACACGGGACGCCCGGTCGAAGCCGAGCGCCCACGAATTGAAAAACTGCACGAAGGCAGAAAAATTGTTGTGCCCGAAGGCAAGTTAAGCTGTTACAAAGGTTACACCGCTCGCAGGCGGGCTTTAAAAGAGGACGGTGGCCGGGCGGATGACGTTGCCTTGCTCGTCAAATTCTGCGGGCAACATGATCTTATTGTTGTCGACGTAATGCGTGGGCTTGATCATCTTGTCATCAAAATTGATCTGCAGATCGGCATTCAATACCCGCGCCTGGCCAAGAGCGTTGTAAAACTGCTCGATCGCAGCCTCCTGACCGGCCTGGGCCACCGTTAGGATCTTTTTCTCCAGCTCGGCCTTCTCCGCCGCCCAATTGGCCTCTCGCTTCTCCATAGCATCTAGATCGGTCTTGAGTTAGGACACAGGCGTGAAGCTCCTTGTTCCTCTTTGCCAGCTTGGCCCGATCCTCCTCCCCCCGTTTGAGGGCCTCCTTCTTCGACTGGAGGAGCTTGTCATATTTTAGCTGCGCCTCAGTTAAAGCCTTGCTCTTTCCTGCAAAATTCAGGTCGAAGGGTGGTTAGTCGGTCGAACAAAGGTAAGATGAAGAATGCAAGACTAAGAAGATAAAATTACCGTCAGATTCGGCCACCAGCTCGGCCATGACTTTCTCGACCCCCATACAGAGAGAAGCGCAGAGCGCCATGGGTTTCGCCTCAGATGCTTGCTCGGATCGGCCGCACCCAAGCTTTCGAGCTGAATGATGGGAATCTCCTCCGTTGCAGGGGCCGAGACCCGACAATCACGCTTGGCCCGCTTGGGTGAGCGATCGGCACTAGGAGGTGGCGACCGAGGTTTGCCGACCGGCTTCTTCCCTTGGCTCTTAGGGGTGTGGGGGACTTTCGAGGAAGATTCGGGGTTATCCCCTACCGAGGACCGTCATATCTTTTAGCCCCTCTCCTTCGGCTTCGGGGCTGAGCGGCGGCTTCCAGCTTTTGCCGGCCATTCTTTCTGCAAAATAACGAGTCATGAGTTAAAAGAAAAAAGAGAAAATCAACAACAGAATATAAAGACAGAAAAGTTCAAAAGCGAACCAATCTCGGCCTCCAGTTCGTAGCCTTCATACAAGACAAAGGGCCGGCAAGGTATGTCGCCCTTAGGATCTGGACGCATCATGCCCGCCAACTCGACTTTATCATCTCCAAAGTCTCCAGGTCGGCCTCTCCCAGATCTTTCACTGTGTAGATGTAGTCTCCCGGCCGCCTGCAGAAATGGGCCTCATTCCACATAATTGGGAAATAAGGGGGACCCAGCATCCCGTCCGGCTGAACCTCACAAACGGCCTTGCCAGCTGCCTCGGTGGGAACGATCCAAAAATATTGACTTTTCCAGGCCGCTCCCAACGACTCCTGGAACGCTTTAAAAAACCGATGGTGGGTCTTCTGCATCTTGAAGGAGACTTGCTCCCTTTTCTCCTTGTTGGCCTTTTCTCTGAGCCAGCTCAGCTCGAAGATAGCAAAGAAAAGCATTATCAACACCCGCCAGACCAGCAGTCAAGAAAGACCTCAAAAGTCTTTAAAAACGCCCATGCGTTTGGATGAAGCTGTGAAGGGGCGACCCCAATATGGCGCAGAACGTCACGTTGGAATTCGGTGAAAGGGGGCGTAATCTTCATTTTCTCGAACACGAGCCGATACATCGTGAACTTGAAGTTGGCAGAATAAGTCGCGATGTCTTCCCCCTCCTTCATGCCTCTTATCCTCCAGCCCGGTGAGTCTTCAAGGAGGACCCGTAGATCGGGCAGAGCATCGTGACCGACCGTAAGAATGCTTCTATTGGAGCGAAGAGTCTCCGACACCCAAGACATGTCAGACACATCTCGAGCCACGTCATCTTGGACTTCGACCTCAGCTTGAACCTCGGCCGACCCTTCGTTCGACCCTCCAACGTTGGCATTCAGACCAGAAATGCCGACCTCGGGCTGAATCACCTCTTCTCCTTGGATTTCTTCTTCTCGGCCGCCCTCGGCCTCCACCATCTCCTCATCCACGACTGGGACGACACTTTGCGCCTCGTCATCATCAATAATAATCACGTCGGCGTCTTCTTCTTCTTCTCCCTCCACTCGGGATACAACGTCCTCGGGCGGCGGAGAGCTGCTCGGCCGCTCGGCAGAATGGGCGGGCCTGGAACCGGTACTTTTGGAGCTAGTCGATCCCCGACCAGAAGAACGAGAACTCGAGCCCGTGCTGCTCGAGGAACTACTTGAAGAGCTAGAGCTTTTGTCGCCCGAAGACGACTTGGGTTCGCCCGGCCTCGACATATATGTGGCGAAAGACTGGGGCGGTTTTCCGGGAATACGAGCAGTCAATTTCAGCCGTGGCATACACAAACACCTGTGATAAAGGGATCGAGTCAGGTCGGTCGAGCAAAGCACTCGTGAGAGGGGGCGAGCTGGCCATCCCTCGACCTAACACCCCCTATCACGAGGCGTGGAAAAGCACGAAGTGCTTTCAAGAAAAAACTCAAGCTTAAAAAAGTAAAAGGAGCGGTCGATTCATACCTTAAGCAGATGTTGAAGATCGGTCGCAAATAGACGAAACGACTTGAATGCAAGCTCAGCAGACGAGTCGGTCGTTGGCAGAGCAAATCTTGGAAGTGTGAGAAATGAACTCAGCAGAAGGGCTATTTATAGCACAGATCTCTGGCGCGAAGGGGACCGGGATGCGAAGAGTCACAACGCTTCGTCTTCCCACCAATGGTTGTCTCCAGACAGCCTCGGAAACACCAAACGTCACGTCTTAAATGTCAGTAAATACCAACCGTCACAACCGAACGGCCGATGGTTGACAAGCGGTCGACACCGCCCTACAGAGAGAACGAACGGCCGCGTCCGTTTCGTCAAAATGACTTCACTCACGGGGGCATCGATTCAAGCCTCGGCCGCTCTTAGCGACCTAGGCTTGGGGGCAATCGTTCTCGGGTGTATTAGCAAATACGAACCGCCAGCAAAGATTGGACTGCGGCCCAGCCCAACTCGATCGGCCCAAACACGCTACTTGGAGCGCAATTCTCGCCGGCCGAAAATCTCGCTAACGGTCGGACCTCACAGTATATATACGCCATTCGCATATGGCATCAGGTACGTTCTCTAACCTTGTGCTATCTCGCCTCGGCGACCTCTCACTAGATCGTCGGAGTGTCTTTGCAGGTACCACCCGAGGTGCTCAACGCGTGAAGCCAGGACCGGTCCTTTCACTCCTTCAACGACCGGCCCATTTGACGAATCAATCTACACTTCAACACTTCATTGGTCAAGGTACGATCAGGATGGTTACTCTGGCTACAATCAAATAGCCATAGTGCCTAAAGATCAGCAAATGACTACTTTCACTTGTCCCTATGGTACTTTTGCTTTTAGGAGGATGCCATTTGGGTTGTGCAATGCACCAGCAACCTTTCAAAGGTGTATGATGTCTATTTTCTCTGATTTTATTGAAAAATCTATGGAGGTATTTATGGATGATTTCTCTGTCTTTGGGGAGACATTTCAATTATGCCTTGATAATTTGGAGAGAATTTGGATAGATGTGAAGAAACCAACTTGGTATTAAATTGGGAGAAATGCCATTTCATGGTCCAAGAAGGTATTGTGTTGGGTCACAAGATTTCCAAGAAGGGTATTGAAGTTGATAAAGCTAAGGTGGAAGTTATTGAGAAAATGCATCCTCCAACCATTGTGAAAGGTGTCAGAAGTTTCCTTGAGTATGTTGGGTTCTATAGAAGATTCATCAAGGACTTCTCCAATATATCTAAGCCTCTGTGTCAATTGCTGCAGCATGACACTCCATTTGTCTTTGACGAGGCCTGTCTTTGCAACATTTCGAAATTGCGAGAATGCCCCGACATCGTGATGCGTGATTGTGACTCCGCATCGAGCAAACCTTTTGAGCTCATGTGTGATGCTGTGACTATGCCATAGGAGTTGTCCTTGGCCAAAGGTATGGAAAAGTCTTTCATTCTATTTATTATGCTAGCAAAACACTTGTAGATGCTCAATTGAATTACACTACTACTGAAAAAAAATTATTAGCTGTGGTTTTTGCATTTGATAAATTTAGATCATACTTAGTTGGTGTTCCGGAGTGGGCTTGAAGCCCAATACAGTCCAATCGGCCCAATATGGCCCAATACTGTAGCTATAAATGCGACACGAATCCCAAGAATCAGGGACGTCATTAATACACTTTGTGAAGCCTGCCCGTTAGCACGCCACTGACTAGAGCGTCGGAGTGTCATTGCAGGTACCACCCGCGTGCGGCCAAGACTCCCGGTACGACCAGCTTATCAGCGACCGACAACAAGCAGCAACAACCACACTTCTATTGGTCAGGTACGATCAATTGGCGACCACAGTGGGAGCCCGAGCGCTATCCTACCTTCATCATGCCACCAAGGAGGCCCACTACGCGGGCTTCGTCACAAGTCAACCCCTCTGGGCGGAACGCCCATCCGCAGCAAACCCCATAGGGCGTGCCTCAAACTATTCACGAATCACAAGGTAATCCTCGCCAAGAGCCCTCGGTGCAAGGCGGCAGAGGACCGATCCTAGAATAGATCCAAAGAATTTACTCTCAGAACAAAGAGACTCTGGGATCGAACTAGTTGATGCAGGAATTAATATATCCTTACTTGAGCACGTGACCCAGACATTCATGCAAATACTTCAAACCAAGAATCAACTCATTGCTGATCGAGATGAGATGATTTCACGCTTCGAAAGAGGGTCGATTCCAGTCCGCCAGCGAGCGGCCAATGGAGAGCCCTCTGCTCAAGCGCATCCTTCCCGTAGACACTCTACACCTCCTCGAAGGAACGCTCGCCACCGCAGAAGCACCTCTTGTCGATCTCCGGCACGCAGAATTAGGGCGTGGAGATCACCCGCCTGCAGGAACGTGCGCAGTCGCCGTTCCCGCTCTTATGATTGCGATCACGCAGACTCCAGTTACCACCTTGAATCGGACCGCTGGCTCACAAGATATTCTTCTTGCGAGTCCTCCGGTTCCCGCAGGTCGAGAAGCCGATCGTGGAATTCATACAATGAGTTAGATGACTATCGTAATGATGAAATCAGAGATGTCTCCTGTAACACCCCCTTAAATTCTAATACTACTTAGCAATTAAATCAGAGTTTTCAAAAACCACTCAAGGAGTGCTACATTTTTCTACAAGGACTTAACCAAGCAAAACAATCAAACACAACAAGTCACATTTGCGCAGTTAAAATAGTGGTAGTGTAATGTACATTCAGTACCTCGGCCAAGAAGGAACCGAGCTCAACAAGTCATATGTTATTAGTTACAACAAAATCAAAATAATACAAGTCCAAAAAGGCATAGGTCTACAACACAACATAACCTACATACAGACTACTACACTACTCGGCCCCCAGTGTTACACTACCAGAGCAAAAAGACGACGCCAACGACTCTGAGTGAGAACTGACCTCTACTCAGGGATACCTGCAAGTTGCCACATGAGAGCAACATAAAAGCAGCTAGGGTGAGTCTCTAAACACATATAATAAGGTTTATGACAAGTATCATGCTAAGCAAACACATATAAACACCTCGCATGACAAAGACACAAAATAACACGATTATTTAGTGCATGAGTTATATGAATGATGCACTCCCATACTTCCGTGGTATATGCATGATGGATCCATTAAGACCGAAGTCTTCTGCTATCACCTTCGACCAAGTCCTTAGGACCAAAGTCCTCTGCTATCACCTTAGGATCAAAGTCCAAGACCGAAGTCTTCTGCTATCACCTTATGCTTATGATTTATGCGACACCATGAACAATTGCATAACACACAACATATACATTATTCAATTAAATCATAACACCATTTCAGTCACTCACCAATTAGACCGCAGCCTTTTATTCATACTAGGACCCAAGTCCTCTGCTCACCTCTAGGACCGAAGTCCTCTGCTTTCACCATTTTCATTTATTCAATGCCCTCGTGGACTTCAACGTTTAATTAATTCTCTACTCGTAGCCTACTACGCCAAAACAACTCTCATACGTCATTCTGGCACTAAGGCCGACGTCCCCATAACGGGCCTACACAAGACTGGGGTGTCGCCTCAACTCACCGATCACCTCGGTTCCAAGTGGTGGACCAAAGAGTCCCCACAAGGACTACCCTACAACTTAGGACTAAATGTCGAATAGGGACTAAAATAACTACGCTACTTAGCCCCTTACACACTTAGCACTCAAGCATCACCAAGCACCTCGGCTTACACTTCCTTACCCTTCGTCTCCTATACATCATCCCTTACGCTCCGTCACCTATATTCGACACTTACACATTGGCACATATACGCCTCGCTTCGACAAGTACAATTTGATACCTATACTTAGTCCAACGTACTCTTATACTTCTACGTACGCTCCTTCGACTCATGTGTATATGTCGACACACACATCTCTCGACACTTACACACCTCGACGCACACACTCAATCTCTCGACACTTACATACTTCAACGCACACATCTGATCTCTCGACACTTACATACTTCGACGCACACATCTTTTCGACACTTACATGCTTCGACGCTCACATCTCTCGACACTTACATGCTTCGACGCTCACATCTCTCGACATTTACATGCTTCGACGCTCACATCTCTCGACATTTACATGCTTCGACGCTCACATCTCTCGACATTTACCTATTCACTTAAGTTCCAGCTTACGTATGGGAAGGTAACTTCACCTCGGCAATCCTAAACCGACTACCCCATTTAACTCAACGCATACTCGACGCCTTATGTTATACGTTTTCAGCTACTCCTTCGTTATCCTAAGTCTATTCTTTAAGGACCTCTCCAAGATTATGTCACCCACCCTCACTCTCTCGCTCATCGACCGAGAGCTTCCTCGCCCCATTTCACTCCTTCTTCCTTCGTATGACCAACTCTCTCATTCACTCTACACCACTCCACCAAGTGAGCCAAACACAACATCAAAACATAAAAACACATCGGGCATGCAAAACAACTCAAAGAAACATAGCTACACGATCTACTCACACATAACCATTCATCATAATACATGATTATACGTGAAAGAGAGCCCCCTAACCTTGTTCAGTTGAGTAGAACACTCTTTCTTCACCGAAATCCTCTAGTTAACACTCGCAACAACAACTTCTCCCTTGAACTTGAGCTTCTTCTTCGCTGGAAGCTCCTCCTCCTCTCTAGAAAATGATCTCACCTACCAACTTCTCTCTCTTACTTTTCTTAGATTCCTTTTTGGTGGAAACATGCACCCTCTCCTACGACACTTTTATTTAAGGCACACACTTGGGCCTCTAATGACTCATGGGCCTCCAATGGCTCTTGGCCTCTACGTCCACCTTCTCCATTTACTTAAGCATCTCCTAAAGAAATAAACTCCTAATTAATACTTGGCTTAATTAAAAAGTTGTAAACCTTAAATAACTCGACTAAATAATTAATTGAACTATTTTGGGTGTTACAACTCTCCCCCACTTGGAATATTTCGTCCTCGAAATCTTACCTGAAGCAAACAACTCTGGATAGGCTTCCTGCATCTTGCTCTCCAGCTCCCAAGTAGCATTCTCACCGGCAGCTCCAAACCAAATCACCTTCACTATCTTGATCTCTTTTCCTCTTAAAGTTTTCACTTCTCGGTCTTCAATCCTAATCGGCACCGTCTCCACAGTCAAATTCTCCCTCACTTGCACGTCGTCCACTTGAATTACATGGGACGGGTCTGAAATATATTTCCTCAGCTGAGACACATGGAACACATTATGTAAATTTGACAGATTAGGTGGCAACGCAACTCGGTAAGCCACCTTCCCAACGATCTCTAGGATCTGATATGGACCAATAAAACGAGGGGACAACTTCTTAGCCTTCAAAGCTCGACCCACACCAGTCACCGGATTGACTCTCAGAAACACATGATCACCGACTTGAAACTCCAAATCCTTTCTCCTCTTGTCATGGTAGCTCTTCTCGCTGCTACTGCGAAGCCTTCATTTTCTCTTGAATTTGCTTTACCTTCTCGGTGGTCTCGCACGACGACCTCGGTCCGAGTACCACACTTTCTCTGCCTCACTCCAACACAATGGAGTCCTGCACCTCCTCCCATATAATGCCTCAAAGGGTGCCATCCCTATGCTAGAATGAAAACTGTTGTTGTACGTGAACTCAATTAATGGTAGATACGAATCCCACGCTCCCCCTTGCTCAAGAACACAGGCTCTCAGCAAGTCCTCCAACGACTGGATGGTCCTCTCGGACTGACCATCAGTCTGTGGGTGATATGCCGAGCTCAGGCGTAATTTCGTACCCAACGCATCTTGCAAACTTCCCTGCACTCAAGTAAATCTTGGATCTCTCATGCGAAATAATATTTCGAGGAACCCCGTGTAGCTTTACGATCACTTGGATGTATATCTCCGCCAACCTTGACATCGGATAGGTGATGTTGATGGGAATGAAATGAGCCGACTTCGTCAATCTATCCACCACTACCCAAATGGTATCAAACCTCCTTCTCGTACTTTCAGAAACCGGGTTCACGAAGTCCATCGCAATCTTGTCCCACTTCCACTCTGAATCTTCAATGGTTGCAACAACCCTGCTGGCTTCTGATGTTCTACCTTGGATTTCTGACAAACCAGACAAGCGTACACAAACCGAGCTACATCACTCTTCATACCTTGCCACCAAAACAACCCCTTCAAGTCTTGATACATCTTGGTCGCTACCGGATGAATACTCAGCTTACTCCTATGACACTCTTCTAAGATTGCTCGCTTGATCCTCTCGTCATCAGGGACACAAATCCGAGTTCTATACCTTAGCAATCCTTGCGCATCCAACTCGAAATCTTTGTTCTCAGCTCGGCCAATACCGCTTTGCCACGCCTACAAGCTTGACGTCCAAACCTGCGCCTCTTTGATGTCACTCAGAAATTCATTTGTGATTTTCAGCATTCCCAACTTAATGCTTTGAGGAGCTAGCTCACACACTAAACTTAGGTCTCTGAATTGCTCGATTAGCTCTAGCTCTTTTACCATCATTGCTGATGCATGCAACGATTTCCTACTTAGTGCATCAGCCACCAAATTTGCCTTACCGGGGTGATAGTTCAACCCAAAATCATAGTCCTTCAGTAGCTCCAACCATCTCCTCTCGCCTCATGTTCACTCTCATCCTTCGATCAAATAGATAGTGAAGACTCTTATGGTCGCTAAACACTTCGAATCTTGAGCCATAAAGATAATGCCTCCATATCTTTAATGCAAACACCACGGCAGCAAGCTCCAAATCGTGCGTAGGGTAGTTCTTCTCATGAATTTTCAATTGCCTTGAAGCGTAAGCAACTACCTTACCTTCTTGCATCAGCACACAGCCTAAACCCATCTTCGACGCATCACAGTACACCACAAACGGCTCATTTGGATTAGGCAACGTCAGGACAGGAGACGTTGTCAACCTCTTCTTCAATTCTTGAAAACTTTCTTCACACTGTGCGTCCCACACAAAAGCCTTACCCTTACAGGTCAACTGAGTCAGTGGCAACGCCAATTTGGAAAACCCCTCTATGAACCTTCTGTAATACCCAGCCAAACCCAGAAAACTTCTCACCTCGGTAGCCGACTTGGGTGCTTCCCATTGCAACACCGCTTCTACTTTGGAAGGATCAACTGCTATACCTTCACTGGAGATCACATGACCTAGGAAATTCACTGCCCTCAACCAAAATTCACACTTGGACAACTTGGCGTACATCTTCTTATCCTTCAATACCTCTAATACCAATCTCAGATGCTCGGCGTGCTCCTCTTCTGACTTGGAGTAGACTAAAATGTCGTCAATGAACACTACCACAAACCGATCCAAATATTCATGAAAGATACGATTCATATACTCCATGAATACCCCAGGAGCATTAGTGACACCAAATGGCATCACTGAATACTCGTAGTGCCCATACCGAGTTCTAAATGCTGTCTTAGGAGTGTCCTCGTCCTTCACCTTGATCTGATGGTACCCTGACCTCAGGTCAATCTTTGAAAATACTTGCGCACCCACCAATTGGTCCATCAAATCATCAATTCTTGGGAGTGGGTACTTGTTCTTAATTGTTACCTTGTTCAACTGTCTGTAATCCACGCATAATCTCATACTTCCGTCCTTCTTTTTCACCAATAATACAGGTGCGCCCCAAGGCGACAACACTTGGCCTTATGAACCTTTTCTCCAGCAACTCTTCCAACTGCTTCTTCAACTCGGCTAGCTCAGCTGCAGACATCCTATAAGGTGCCATAGACACCGCCTAGTTCCCGGTACTAACTCAATCGCCGAACTCGACCTCTCTCTGTGGAACCTCGTGAATCTCGTGCGGAAACACTTCGCAAACTCGCACCACCGGTACTTCACCAATTTTAGCTCGGCTCTCTTGGACATCGTCACACTCAACGCAAAACAACGTAGCCCCTTCCTTAATTTCCGCCGTACCGCTTTCGGCGAACATCGTAACGCATTCTTCCACCTCGGAAGAAAGGAAACTTAGCGACCTACTAGCGCAATCGATATGAACCCTTAGCTAGCCACTAACGATCCATACCTGGATGACGTCCATCCTTCCAAAGGTAGACAGATTAAATTAACTATGAAGTCTCTGCCAAAGGCTAATAGAGGACACTTCATACAAACGAGAGAGGTAGTCACTGACCCTTTTGCCGGAGTGCCAATAACCATCTCCCTCACCATAGTAGACAACACTAAATCCAATCTTTTAGCACACAATGCGAAATAAAAGAGTGTGTGGCACCGTCATCCACGATTGCAATCAAAGGAATTCCATTTATAAAACACGTACCTTTTATCTCATTCACCACCTCGTAACCACCAAATACGAACACTTTACCAACATTCCTTTCCTTCTTCGACTTGGAACACCTCGAACTGATATGCCCTACCTCCCCACAGTTGTAGCAAATTATATCCTTCTTCTCACAGTCTGGAGCCTTGTGGCCTTCCTTGCCACACTTAAAACACTTAACTACTGGGCAATCAAAACTTTTGTGACCCTTGCCTCCACATTTGAAACATATAATACTCGGAGGAGCATCTCCCCCACTTGGCGCCTTGCCCAACCAGCTTTCCACTTCCTTTACCCTTTCCACGGTAACCCTTGTATGGCTTAGCACTGATCGAGAATGCGCTTCTCCTTCCGGCTTTATAGGTAGCGAATGCGACCACCTTGTCTCCTCGAAGATTCTGCGGCTATTCACCAACCGAGCAAACACCCTTATCTGTTGATACCCAATGGCCTCGCTTGATGTCGGCCTTAATCCATTCTCAAACTTAATACACTTGGAGAACTCAAAGAAGAGCTCGAGCAGTAATAGGGTAGAACTTCACCAACTCGTGAACTTGGCGCGTGCTCGCCTCTTGCCTTATTCCCCGCTCACTCTAAGAATTCCATTTCTTTCTTTCCTCGACATCCTCGGGATAGTACTTCATCAGAACTCCCTTTTGAAAATATCCCGGTGATTTCTTCTTCAAGAATCTCCAACCTTGACATCGGATAGGTGATGTTGATGGGAATGAAATGAGCCGACTTCGTCAATCTATCCACCACTACCCAAATGGTATCAAACCTCCCATCAGACTTCGCAAAACCAGGTTCACGAAGTCCATCGCAATACTGTCCCACTTCCACTCTGGAATCTTCAATGGTTGCAACAACCCTGCTGGCTTCTGATGTTCTACCTTGGATTTCTGACAAACCAGACAAGCGTACACAAACCGAGCTACATCACTCTTCATACCTTGCCACCAAAACAACCCCTTCAAGTCTTGATACATCTTGGTCGCGCCTGGATGAATACTCAGCTTACTCCTATGACACTCTTCTAAGATTGCTCGCTTGATCCTCTCGTCATCAGGGACACAAATCCGAGTTCTATACCTTAGCAATCCTTGCGCATCCAACTCGAAATCTTTGTTCTCAGCTCGGCCAATACCTGCTGCCACGTCTACAAGCTTGACGTCCAGCTTCTGCGCCTCTTTGATGTCACTCAGAAATTCATTTGTGATTTTCAGCATTCCCAACTTAATGCTTTGAGGAGCTAGCTCACACACTAAACTTAGGTCTCTGAATTGCTCGATTAGCTCTAGCTCTTTTACCATCATTGCTGATGCATGCAACGATTTCCTACTTAGTGCATCAGCCACCAAATTTGCCTTACCGGGGTGATAGTTCAACCCAAAATCATAGTCCTTCAGTAGCTCCAACCATCTCCTCTGCCTCATGTTCAGCTCCTTCTGATCAAATAGATAGTGAAGACTCTTATGGTCGCTAAACACTTCGAATCTTGAGCCATATAGATAATGCCTCCATATCTTTAATGCAAACACCACGGCAGCAAGCTCCAAATCGTGCGTAGGGTAGTTCTTCTCATGAATTTTCAATTGCCTTGAAGCGTAAGCAACTACCTTACCTTCTTGCATCAGCACACAGCCTAAACCCATCTTCGACGCATCACAGTACACCACAAACGGCTCATTTGGATTAGGCAACGTCAGGACAGGAGACGTTGTCAACCTCTTCTTCAATTCTTGAAAACTTTCTTCACACTTTGTCGTCCCCACACAAAAGCCTTACCTTACAGGTCAATCGAGTCGCTGGCAACGCCAATTTGGAAAACCCTCATGAACCTTCGTAATACCCACCAAACCCGTAAAACTTCTCACCCTCAGAGCGACTTGGGTGCTTCCCATTGCAACACCGCTTCTACTTTGGAAGGATCAATTGCTATACCTTCACCGGAGATCACATGACCTAGGAAATTCACCGCCTCAACCAAAATTCACACTTGGACAACTTGGCGTACATCTTCTTATCCTTCAATACCTCTAATACCAATCTCGATGATGCTCGGCGTGCTCTCTCTTACGACTTGGAGTAGACTAAAATGTCGTCAATGAACACTACCACAAACCGATCCAAATATTCATGAAAGATACGATTCATATACTCCATGAATACCCGGGAGCATTAGTGACACCAAATGGCATCACCGAATACTCGTAGTGCCCATACCGAGTTCTAAATGTCAGTCTTAGGAGTGTCCTCGTCCTTCACCTTGATCTCGATGGTACCCGACGACCTCGTGTCAATCTTTGAAAATACTTGCGCACCCACCAATTGGTCCATCAAATCATCAATTCTTGGGAGTGGGTACTTGTTCTTAATTGTTACCTTGTTCAACCGCGTAATCCACGCATAATCTCATACTTCCGCCCTTCTTTTTCACCAATAATACAGTGCGCCCCAGCGACAACACTTGGCCTTATGAACCTTTTCTCCAAAGAACTCTTCCAATCGCTTCTTCAACTCGGCTAGCTCACCGCAGACATCCTATAAGGTGCCATAGACACCGGCCTAGTTCCCCGTACTAACTCAATGTCGAACTCGACTTCTCTGCGTGGAACCTCGGGAATCTCGTGCGAAACACTACGCAAACTCGCACCACCGGTACTTCACCAATTTTAGCTCGGCTCTCTTGAGACATCGTCACACTCAACGCAAAAACAACGTAGCCCCTTCCTTAATTTCCGTGCAAACGCTCGTGAGACATCGAATGCATTCTTCCACCTCGGAAGAAAGGAAACTTAGCGACCTACTAGCGCAATCGATATGAACCCTGTTAGCCACTAACCACCCATACCTGTGATTTACGCCCATCCCTTCCAAAGGTAGACAGATTAAATTAACTATGAAGTCTCTCGCAAAGGCTAATAGAGGACACTTCATACAAACGAGAGGTAGTCATCGACCGCTTTTGCCGAGTGCCAATAACCATCTCCTCACCATAGTAGACAACACTAAATCCAATCTTTTAGCACACAATGCGTAAATAAAAGAGTGTGTGGCACCATGTCCACGATTGCAATCAAAGGAATTCCATTTATAAAACACGTACCTTTTATCTCATTCACCACCTCGTAACGGCCAAAAATACGAACACTTTACCAACATTCCTTTCCTTCTTCGACTTGGAACACCTCGAACTGATATGCCCTACCTCCCCACAGTTGTAGCAAATTATATCCTTCTTCTCACAGTCTGGAGCCTTGTGGCCTTCCTTGCCACACTTAAAACACTTAACGGCTGGGCAGTCAAAACTTTTGTGACCCGGTTTTCCACATTTGAAACATATAATACTCGGAGGAGCATCTCCCCCACTTGGCGCCTTGGCCCAACCAAATTTTCCACTTCCCTTTACCCTTTCCACGTAACCCTTGTATGGCTTAGCACTGCAGTCGAGAATTCTGCTTCTCCCTTCCAGCTTTATAGGTAGCAGTCGCAGCCACCTTGTCTCCCTCGAAGATTCTGCAGCTATTCACCAACTGAGCAAACACCCTTATCTGTTGATACCCAATGGCCTGCTTGATGTCGGGCCTTAATCCATTCTCAAACTTAATACACTTGGAGAACTCAGCAGTAGCTCCAGTGTAATGGGGGTAGAACTTCACCAACTCTCAGAACTTGGTCACGTGCTGCGCTCTTGTCTTATTCCCCTGCTTCAGCTCTAAGAATTCCATTTCTTTCTTTCCCTTGACATCCTCAGGATAGTACTTCATCAGGAACTCCCTTTTGAAAATATCCCAGGTGATTTCTTCTTCAGCAATCTCCAACCTTTGAAGATTTTCAAGCCACCAGTCATCTGCCTCCTCGGCTAGCATGTGAGTCCCAAATCTCACCTTTTGCGCAGTCGAACACTCCATCACTCGAAAGATCCTTTCTATTTCCTTTAACTGTGCCATAGCTCCGTCAGGATCATACCTCCCTTTGAAGGTAGGAGGATTCTCCCTCTGAAACGTAGCCAACCTCCTCGCTCCAGCATCCTCGGCCGCCTGCTGAGGCTGATTCCCTATAGCAGCAGCCATCGCTTCCAAAGCAGCAGTTAACGCAACATCATGCATCCCAGCTCTTCCAGCCATTACACTAAACACATAAACAAGTCTACTTAGAACGAGCCATAAAACTCGAAACTTTGGGAACTCAAGACTCAACACTTGGTCGGACAAGACCGGACTTTTGCTTTGATACCACTATTGTAACACCCCCTTAAATTCTAATACTACTTAGCAATTAAATCAGAGTTTTCAAAAACCACTCAAGGAGTGCTACATTTTTCTACAAGGACTTAACCAAGCAAAACAATCAAACACAACAAGTCACATTTGCGCAGTTAAAATAGTGGTAGTGTAATGTACATTCAGTACCTCGGCCAAGAAGGAACCGAGCTTAACAAGTCATATGTTATTAGTTACAACATAATCAAAATAATACAAGTCCAAAAAGGCATAGGTCTACAACACAACATAACCTACATACGCACTAACTACACTACTCGCCCCCAAAGTTACACTACCAGAGCAAAAAGACGACGCCAACGACTCGGTGAGTGAGAACCGACCTCTACTCGTGGATACCGCAAGTTGCCACATGAGAGCAACATAAAAGCAAATAGGTGAGTCTCTAAACACATATAATAAGGTTTATGACAAGTATCATGCTAAGCAAACACATATAAACACCTCGATGCAGACACAAATAACACGATTATTTAGTGCATGAGTTATATGAATGATGCGAGACCCATACTTCGAGGGTATATGCATGATGGATCCATTAAGACCAAAGTCTTCTGCTATCACCTTCTGGATCAAGTCCTTAGGACCAAGTCCTCTGCTATCACCTTAGGATCAAGTCCAAGACCGGTCTTCTGCTATGACCTTATGCTTATGATTTATGCGACGCCATGAACAATGCATAACACACAACATATACATTATTCAATTAAATCATAACACCATTTCGGTCCACTCACCAATTAGACCGCGACCTTTTATTCATACTAGGACCCAAGTCCTCTGCTCACCTTCTAGGACCAAGTCCTCTGCTTTCACCATTTTCATTTATTCAATGCCCTCGGGGACTTCAACGCTTAATTAATTCTCTACTCAGTAGCCCCACGGCCAAAACAACTCTCATATCGCCATTACGGCACTAAGGCCGACGTCCCATAACGCTGACAAAGACTAGGATCGTCGCCCTAAACTCACCGATCACCTCGGTTCCAAGTGGTGGACCAAAGAGTCCCCACAAGGACTACCCTACAACTTAGGACTAAATGTCGAATAGGGACTAAAATAACTACGCTACTTAGCCCCTTACGCACTTAGCACTCAAGCATCACCAAGCACCTCGGCTTACACTTCCTTACCCTTCGTCTCCTATACATCATCCCTTACGCTCCGTCACCTATATTTGACACTTACGCATTGGCACATATACGCCTCGCTTCGACAAGTACAATTCGATACCTATACTTAGTCCAACGCACTCTTATACTTCTACGTACGCTCCTTCGACTCATGTGTATATGTCGACACACACATCTCTCGACACTTACACACCTCGACGCACACACTCAATCTCTCGACACTTACATACTTCGACGCACACATCTCATCTCTCGACACTTATATACTTCGACGCACACATCTTTTCGACACTTACATGCTTCGACGCTCACATCTCTCGACACTTACATGTTTCGACGCTCACATCTCTCGACATTTACATGCTTCGACGCTCACATCTCTCGACATTTACATGCTTTGACGCTCACATCTCTCGACATTTACCTATTCACTTAAGTTCCAGCTTACGTATGGGAAGGTAACTTCACCTCGGCAATCCTAAACCGATCACCCCATTTAACTCAACGCATACTCGACGCCTTATGTTATACGTTTCAGCTACTCCTTCGTTATCCTAAGTCTATTCTTTAAGGACCTCTCCAAGAT
Source organism: Oxytropis ochrocephala (assembly GCA_020916435.1). Lineage (NCBI taxonomy): Eukaryota > Viridiplantae > Streptophyta > Magnoliopsida > Fabales > Fabaceae > Oxytropis > Oxytropis ochrocephala. The sequence goes on from CM037088.1 coordinate 72,191,802, forward strand.
TATGTCACCCACCCTCACTCACTCGCTCCATCGACCGAGAGCTTCTCACTCCCATTTCACTCCTTCTTCCTTCGTATGACCAACTCTCATTTCACTCTACACCACTCCACTCAAGTGAGCCAAACACAACATCAAAACATAAAACACATCGGGCATGCAAAACAACTCAAAGAAACATAGCTACAGATCCACTCACACATAACCATTCATCATAATACATGATTATACGTGAAAGAGAGCCCCTAACCTTGTTCACTTGAGTAGAACACTCTTTCTTCACCGAAATCCTCTAGTTAACACTCATGCAACAACAACTTCTCCCTTGAACTTGAGCTTCTTCTTCGCTGGAAGCTCCTCCTCCTCTCTAGAAAATGATCTCACCTACCAACTTCTCTCTCTTACTTTTCTTAGATTCCTTTTTGGTGGAAACATGCACCCTCTCCTACGACACTTTCATTTAAGGCACACACTTGGGCCTCTAATGACTCATGGGCCTCCAATGGCTCTTGGCCTCTACGTCCACCTTCTCCATTTACTTAAGCATCTCCTAAAGAAATAAACTCCTAATTAATACTTGGCTTAATTAAAAAGTTGTAAACCTTAAATAACTCGACTAAATAATTAATTGAACTATTTTGGGTGTTACATCTCCCAACGACCGAAGAGACATGACTCCGAGCGACGCAGGGGACAATCGTCTCAAATGCCACCATTATATGGTCAACCGGTCGGCGGTGGATTCTAAGGAATGCCGACCAATGAGGCATACCTCACTATGCAGCCTTTTAGGCCGAGCGAAATCCCGACCGGCCATGGACCGTTTACAAGAGAAATCCGACGTTATCGCATTCCAAGGGACTTGAGGAAGCCGCCCAACTTGAACAAGTTTGATGGTCGCAGATACCCGGACAAGCACATCAGGTACTTCAACAACTACTGTAGTTACAGAGAGCTGGGGCCGACGATGAAGTGACGACTTTTCCTTAGTCGCTCGACGGCCGGGCGTTGGAATGGTGGGAGTCTCTACGACCCAACACCATCTCCTCTTGGGAAGGCTTGATCGGGATATTCTTGGCCAATTACACGGCCAATCGTTGCTGATACCGGTACGAGGAACATTTGGACACGATCGTTCAAGGCGACAATGAGTCATTGAGGCAGTATATAGACCAGTTCAATGCTAAGGCCGAGACAATTCGCGACCTGACAGATAAAGACAAGCTAAAGTACCTCAAACGTGGCATTAGACCGGACCACATGTTTGCAGAGGAGTTCACTCTCAACCATTATACGGACGTCAGCATGTTCCTTCGGAGGGCCAACGATCATATGGGTTACGAAGAGACGTTGGCAGCAAGGAAGGGCGCCCGCGCGCGACTTAAAGAAGAGCACAACAGGCCGGCTAAAGGGCAAGAAGGACACCGTGAAGAACTGGTCGACCACGGAAGCTCGGCCGACATCATGTTCGAAGAACTGGTTGACAAGTTGAGCATCGACCGCAGTGAGATTATCCCTCAGGCCGACCCAACTCCATTAACTGAATTTAATGGGGCGACCACATACTCGTTAGGAACGCTAGAGCTATTGGTCACTTTCGGGGACGACACAAACAGAAACACTTCCTACAGAACGGTCAAGACGACGTTCTTGGTTCTCCCGATTAAATCATGCTATCAGTGCATCATAGGCCGGCAACCCTCAGAAAGCTTGAGGCCGTTGTATCTATGGTTCATTTGAAAATGAAGTTCTATGACAAAAATGACCAGGTCGTAACCTTAGATGCAGACATGGAGGCAGCCAAGAGAAGCCACTACTTGTATCAAGACATCTGCGACGAGCCAGCAATAAGTTCCGACCCTCGGAGTCTTGGAGAAGGACACCAAGTCAATGTTGCCGACTTGGATGCCCATCCTAATAGCGACTCAGAAGATGGTGATGATGACTTAGCCCGTGAGCAGAACCCCATGGGCAATTGATTGATATCCAATTAGGGGATGACCCAGCCAAAACGGTCAAGATCGGCAATGACCTGCCTAAGCAGGTCAAGCATGGACTCATCAGTTGTCTAAGAGACTACGCCGATTTGTTTGCTTGGCAAGCATCAGATATGCCTGGAATCCCCATAGAGATTGCTTGCCATCAGCTCTCGGTCGATAAGGCGGCTAGGCTGGTCACCCAGAAGAGGAGAGCTCAAAACGAAGAGAAGGCTAGGGCAGCGTCCCAAGCAGTTGACGACCTAATCAAGGCCAACTTTATCGAGGAGATCAAATACACGACCTGACTCTCCAATGTTGTGTTAGTAAAGAAAAAGAATGGTAAGTGGCGCATGTGTGTTGACTATACCGACCTGAATAGGGCATGCCCGAAGGATGCCTTCCCTGTGCCCAACATTGACAAGTTGGTCGATGGTGCCTCGGGCTATAAACTATTGTCCTTCCTGGACGCTTATTCTGGTTAAAATCATATCACCATGTGTCCTCCAGATCGCCACAACAGATCGTGGCAACTTCCAGTACAAGGTCATGCCCTTCGGCCTAAAGAACGCAGGGGCGACCTATCAACGGATGATGAACAAGATCTTCAGGAAGCAGATCGGTCGCATAGCTGAAGTGTACTTGGACGATATGATCATCAAGAGCATGACCGACCAAGATCACCTGAACGACCTAAGAGAGGGTTTTAAGGAAGCTAGAAGGAATTCCTTGAGGCTGAACCCAGAGAAGTGTACCTTTGGGGTGAAGGCCGGCAAATTTCTGGGCTTCCATTTAACAGAAAGGGGGATTGAGGCCAATCCCGAGAAGTGAATGCAAGGCGATCGCCCGATATGAGGCCGCCCACCACCAAAAAAGAAATCCAACAGTTGAATGGCATGGTCGCTACATTGTCAAGGTTCATACCTAAGTCGGCCTGCAAGTCACTCCCTCTGTTCAAGCTTGTCATACCCCAATTTTGTCCGACTAGTTGAAAATCAAATAAAATTGTTTTTTTGTAAATACCCAATTTTAATAAGTATTTTTCTCGTTTTCAGAAAACCTCAAAATATATGTCTCGTTGTGTAGGTTTCAACTGCACAAATGTTCAAGTTGTGTTCATTATCAATCTAGCATTTCTTATTCTCATCGTGCACGCGTATCATTTCGAATCGTGTGCTCGTACTTATTCTCGTTGTTACGCGTATTATTTCTATTCGTGTGCCTGTTTTGATTCTTGTGTGCGTGCGCTCGCGTCTTGTCGTTTACGCGTAATGGTTTCGTTACTTATTATTGTTATCCATATATTTTTATTAGTTTATCAAATCAACTTGTTGTTACACATGTGGACAAAAATTAAAAGCCAAATAGTACACTTTTTTAAAAAACAAAAATAAAAAAGAAAGCAACTCAGCAGGCGCTGGTTGCTGTTGTTGCACCATTCCAAGAGTGGAGCTCATATTTATTTTCCCTTGTCTTGTTGCTCTTCCCATTTTGAGCAAAAACAATCTGCCTTCCTGCTGCTTTGATTCAGTTGCAGTTTTGTACCCTTGTCTCCATTGAGTTTTGCTCCTCTACTCCACATCCTCACCTACACCACAATAAGAGCACTATAAATACAGCTTCACAACAAGCACAAAAGGGGGGGATTCACACAGAAATTAGAAAAAAGATTAGGGTTGTATATTGAAAAACCAAGTCACCAAATACCCAAAACTCAGAGATAGAGCAGCTAGAAGAAAAAAAACAGCAGCAGTGAACAAGCAAGTACATAAGAATTCGATTTCACAGGAGCTGAAACTTAGGTTTGCTTCACTTTTTTCTTTTATACAAAAATGTAGAGGCATGTAGGTGTTAAATCAGTTTTTTTATATATTCATATGCTTAAGTATATGTAAATGTTGTGACTGTAATTTCTACTTGTTTCTTTGTTAACTGTAAGCTCAAAGAGGGGTCTAGTTTAGAGGTTAGGATCTACCAGAGACCAAAGTTTTTTTTGAAAAATGTAGTTGGAAATGAAATGGAATCGAGAGAAGAGGAGAAGACAGAATCGATCGGTGAAAAAAAAACAAAAAGATAGATTTTACCTTCGCCAGAGCTCCGTTCGTCTTCTCCGGCGGACGCTCCGGCGAGCCACACACAGAACCGAATACACAGAGACACAAAAACACACACACACACAGCAAGGGGGGATCGGATACTAAAAAAAGGGAAAAAGAGAGGAGAAGGAAAGCCATTATCCCCAAAAAACGCCACCATCTCTGTCACTGTTATATTACTGTCGACGTCGTCACTGGCGTGCCTCCACCGGCGCACCACCACCGTCGTTCCTCTCTCCCTCTCTCAGTCAGAACGCTCTCTCTCTCCTGGAGATGGTGGAGTTTCGTTGCTTTCCCTCTTTTAAGTGAGAACGACACTGTTGGGGAAGAGTTTGAAACTAGGTTTAATCTCTTTAATCTGTTGCTTTATACATTCTCTCAAAGTTTGTTTATTTTTAATTTTTAAGTTAAAACTGATACTTGCAACCCTCTCTTACTTATGCAACATTCTATTTTTATTAAAACACCAGACCATTATTTACACCTTCTATTTTGTTTATGCGCCCCTCTCTCCTTCTAGTTTAAAAGCCCACTGCTTTTTCAGTTTGGGCCGATTTTCGTTTTGGATCTGAATCTATATTTCTACTAGTTACACTTCTGTTTTACTATCTCACCTCCTCTTCTTAATAACACAATCTTTTTTATCTTTTTTACTAATGCTTACAAACCAATATTTTTCAAAATCAAACTTTGTTAGTAGTCTTGAGAAGCCTTTGCTTGCATGATTATTAACAATGAGGTACTAGTGTGATCACTTGGAGCCTTCGCTCAATTGATCACCGTGAATGCCTAATTTTCCTAAAGGTTTTCACTAAATCAAAAACGTTGTTAGTAGTCTTGCGAAGCCTTTGCTTGCATGATTATTAACAATGGAGTGCTAATGGTGGTCACTTGGATCCTTTGCTCAATTGATCAGGAAAGCTCAATTTTCACAATTAAACAAGATAAAAAACAAAATCTTTTCTAGACAACCCAGAACTACGTATCTTTGAATTCTCCATCGCACTGGGAGATACGTAGGAGCGGATCCCCTCCGTCAAGCGCGAAAACTAAATAATTTTCATTAAGTCATTCATAAACAAAAGAGGTAAAAACAAAGCATTTTTCCAAATCAACTTTGCAAATCACATATTTAATTAAGGTAACCCTTCTGTGAAGGGACGTTATGGGGTGCTAATAACTTCCCCATACGTAATTAGACCCCCGAACCCAAATCTAATGGTTCCAAAGACCATTGCTTTCGAAAAAAGATTTTTCAATGTTTTACCTTTAAAAAATATTGGTGGCGACTCTAAAAATCCGGTTGTACGAAGAAAAGTCCCTCTGAGGATTTTTCGGGGTGCGACAGCTGGCGACTCTGCTGGGGAACCTTTTTCTTAAGTGGGTCAAGCCGATTAATTGAATGTGTGATTTGCTTTGCTGATTTAACATGCTTTGTTTTACCTCCCTTCTTCCTACTTTTGTTCTATTTTCTATGCCATTTGTTTGTTAGATTTTAGAACATTCCTTCTTCTTCTCCTTTCCCTCATGTCTACTTGATTGCATCTTTGCAATTCCATTGCATTCTCACATTGTCATGTTGTATTCATGTGTTATTCCTTCTTCTTCTATGTTCGTTTCTTGCTTAAAGTGGTAGATAGTCTCTCCTCTTATCCTCTTTGCTTATATGCTTCTTTCTTTCATGCATTCCCCCATTCTTATCATGTTCCCTCTTCTTTTCTCCCTTTCTTTGAGGTAAGCAATGCGTGTAATTATTATTGACTTCTTAGGATGGTTTGTATATTGAAATGATGTATGCATGTTGAACCTTAGGGTAGACGACCTTTTGTCTGGACTGTTCATGGTTTTTCTTGCAGATGGGTAAGGATAGTTATTTCTAGGTGTTGTGCCCTCAACACACACTTCACACCCTATACTTGTGAGCATTGAGTGGGGCCTAAAACCCAAGGTCTGAATAGAAACCTAGGAGAGCGGGAACGATTAGTGACTGCCATTCGTAGACCTTTGTCTGTATGGCTCTCATGAAAGTTTCGCCTAAGAGTACGCTTTGTCATGATGCCTCACACTCGATAGCTTTCTATGATTGTGGGTGTCATCGTGAGAGAGACTTTAGCTCTTGGTTGCCATTGTGAGGAAGTGATTAGAACCTACATGGGAGGTTTACCCTTTTCGTCGACTTTAGACCCTAGGATTCCCACCCTTTGTAGGACACGGGGGCACGCCTTTGTTTGTTGCATTAGCTTAGGCATTCCTTTTTCTCAAACTCTATTTCAAAAATTGTAGAAAGTAATTTTTCTTTTCCCCTCATAAACACCTACATGAGGTGGCATGTAGCGTGTATCTTTGAAAATGTTCAAAGTACCACCAATAACCTTATTTTCTTACCATTTTTCCATGTAAATAACACATCATTTTGCATTCACATCATTTTGCACCATTACATTTGCATCTAACAAAATTTTGAAAAAAACTTTCGTCATTTGCATTCTTCATGCATTAAAGTTTGTTTGCCGGAGATCGCAACATAACACCGAACCTTGTCATAGGTGTGTAAGAAGCAATATGGAATCAAAAGGCAAAACCGCATTCAATTCGAGGTTCCCCATTGTAAAGAAGATTGATGTAACTAGTTTGAAGGAGTATGCTTCCTTATTAGGTCCTATTGAGCTTCGGTCCTTCGACAAGACTTATGGGAACATCCGCCAGTTATTACAGTTAGAAGTACAAGAGTGCCATCGCTGCCCTCTGTTGGTTCTATGATTCAGAGGTTAAGGTGTTTTCTTTTCAAGAACTTCCAAATGGCGCCTACCCTAGAGGAGTATGAGAAGATTATGGGTTTTGATCGCTCAGAGGTTAGGCCTTACCAGTATCAGAGGCATTATTATTCAGATGAGAAGTTTGCTTCCTTGTTACAAATCGGTGTAGAAGAAGTGCGGTCCCACAAAGTTAAGCGTAACAAGATATTTGGGTTTCCTCGGCGCGTTCTGGAAAACCGCTTTTTTGCCACATCATGTGCGGCGGCGAAACCAATTCCCAGAAGTCTAAAAGTCGTCTTCGAGCGAGAAACAGTTCTCATAGATGAAACGATTCCGCCCATTACTGCAGGCGGCCGACGACTCTCGCGGGGCGTTATCCAGTGTGATGTTCGCTGCGAGTCCCGGTCGTGGGCGAGCTTTCAAAGTCAACAGTGGAGGCCAACATCGGAGGAGTCGCCGCGAAGGGTCGTCCCGATGTATCGAATCGACATGTCTTGGGTGTCCTTCGGCTCACTATTCTCGATCTCGGGCCGTCTTGAAGACTCACGTGCTTTGAGGATAAGAGGCATGAAGGAGGCGAAGATATCGCGACTTACTGCTTTGGCTTCAAGTTCGTGCCTTCACCCTCCTTTCACGAATTCCATATTGAAGTCGCCGTTCTGCGACTTCATCCAGCATGGGCGTTCCGAAAGGATGAGATGTGCTTTTCTTTGTTCTCGGGGAGAAGGCAACAAGGAGAAAAGAGCAAGTTCCTTCACCCCGTCAGATTTTCAAAGCGTATACGCTTTGGTTGATCAATCATGTGGAATGAGGCTCATTTTAGCGGCCGGGATTAACAAAAGATGCAGGAGGCCCGACACGGAGACTGATGTCAAGTCATTGGCGGGCATGGGTCAGGATTTGCTTTCCTGATGCCTTTGAACTTTTTGTCCTTACATTTGCAACTCCAAAAGACTAGATCCTGAGGAGGGAGCTAGGGACTGGCCTTCTCGGTCGGGGTAATCCTGAACCTTCCTCCAAAGTCCTCCAGTCCCCCCTAGGGCGAGGAAAGAAGCCGGTCGGCGGGCCTGGTCGCCTCCTCCCGATCTTGCGTCGCTCGCCCAGCGGGCGGCGTGGCGTTCGGATCGGACTCACGCAGAGGAGAGGTTCCCATCATCCGGCTACGAAAGCAGTGCGGCCCGATGCGGAGAATGCTGAAGAAGCCACGTGGCGCTCTCGCTTCTCTGCGTATGAAAGTCGATAAAGTCATGGCAGTGGTGGCGAATACGATGGTAATTTTACTTTCTTAGTCTTGTAATTTCTATCTCTTACGCTTTGTTCGGCCAAATGCTAACCAACCCGACTGAATTCGCGGGGAAGGAAGGCTTTAGTTGGTAGCGTGTAATACGACAAGCTCCTCGAAGAAGAGGCCTCAAGCGAGGAGGATGGCGGAGGGCGAGTGTCAAGAAGAGGAACAAGGAGCTTAGTACTTTGAGAGTTTGATGACTAGTTATGTAGTATCAAATGATTGGGTTTCTTTCAAGCAAGTACTAGCTTTGACCATCTTCTAATTGTTCTTTTCCCTCGAGTTGAGAAACATATAGATGAAACCCATTTGTTGGTGTGTTCCTAGCTTTCAAGAGTGCAAAAAGTCCCATCAATCCGGTTCCCACTATTCTCGCCGAGACCTATCGTGCCTTCACCCGCCATCATGAGTTCCGAAAGGATGAGATGTGTTGTTCCTTACCTGTGCTATACGCTTGGTTGATCAATCATGTGTGCATTAACAAAAGTGATGTTGGGGATTTGCTTTCCTATGCCTTGGTTGCAATCCAAAGACTATGAGCCCTCAGGAGTGGAAGGATACTTTGAAGAAACTCGATGCTCTTCAAGTTCGATGGTTCTCGCACAAGTGTTGGGGAGATAGACCCTCAGTGATATTCCAATGTGGCAGTTTCCAGAACGTTCCTCTCATGGGAACACAGGGATGCATCAATTATAACCCATCTTTGGAAACCGTGGTGCGAAAAGACAAAGGCGAGTTATCTAAAAGGACCACTGCTATCTCCTTCACTCAATGGCTTGAAAAGAGGATTAAGGAAACTCGATCAACCAACCAAAAGATTCCATCACTTGAAGAGAAAATACCGGAACCTCATGTTCCCCTCATTGAAGAACTAGAAGAGGCTAAGTTGGCCTTATCTAAAGTGGAAGAAGAGAAAAGGGCTTTGCAAAACAGATTGGGAAAGGTGATGCAAGACAAGCGAAAGCTAGAAAATGAAAATGCTCTCCAAGCCGCAGCTATTGAAGCAACCAATAGGAAACTTGAAAAAGAAGAAGAGAGCAAGAAGGAAATTCATAAACATTTGAAAGGTGCTAAAGAGGAAGTAAAGAGGTGCGCCTCAAAGATGAATGCGGCTGTGGAAGAAGCAAGTGAATGGAAGAAACTATATGTCAAGTCATGGAGGAATGAGAAAATGATTAGAGATGCGCTAGCTAAGTCAAAAGAGGAATTCCAAGTGATAAAGTTTGAATTGGAGAACCAAGTGAAAAGCATCAGGCAAGATAGAGAGTCTATCATAGGGATCTTGAAAGAGTATCAACAAGCTTTAGGGTTTGAACAAGGAAGGTCGGAAGAATTGAAGAGGAATCTCCGATGCCTAAGGGAATCTTACGGGCAAGTGCAAACAGAAAGCCAATATTGGGAGAAACGTTTCATGGCATTAATTGGCAGAATAGAAGACCAAGAGATTATCAAAGAGCTAAGGGATGAGATTCAGCTTTGGAGGAGCAAATTTTCAAAGCTAGTAGGGCTAGCTAACCAAGTTGTGAGGAATGTTCCCAAGAAGCTAAGAAGGGCTGAAGCAGAAATGAACCCTTTCAACACTCCGGCCAAGGTGTGTGAGTTTGTCGAGTACTGCAAGATTCTGACAGAAGAACTCATGGAGAAGGCCAAGGGGGCAGCCGAAAGCAAGAAGAGGAAGAGGAAGGAGAAATTGAAAGCTATATGCCTTTGAAGTTCACTTTAGAACATTGTAATAATCCTTAGGAAATTGTAATTTTCTCTAAAAAGTTGTAATTTTCTATGGGGTATTGTACTTTTCTGTTGAAAGCGTTGTTTTCAGAATATTGTACTTTGCTTTCCTTTCGAGTTTGAAGTTGTAGTACTCTTTCCTTTTGAATAAAGTGTGTTTGTTTTGCCTATTGCTTCCAACCTCGTTGAAACCAAAAAATTTAAAAAAAAAAAAAGAGAAGTGTTTGAGCTTTAAACTTACACGCTTTTGACAAGACGAGTTGCACCGTGATTCCCGACACCAAAACAAACATAAAATCATACATATTGCATTTGCATTCATTTATTTGATTCTCGCGGTCATAAAATGTGTTCCATCAATAGAAAAAGGCAAGCTGGTTCGCCAACATCGGTACCTGACTCGTCTGCAAGCAAGGCTCATGGCAACCAACCAGAATGACTCGGACCGTCCTGCTATTGAAGACCTAGGAAGTGGTGTATCGGACCATAGTACCCCAACTACTGAGGTTCCCAATCCAGAGCAATTGGCTCAGGAGAATCGGGAGTTGAGAACGAAAATTGGGGCAATGGAAACACATATGACTGAAATGATGGGGATACTACAAGCTTTGAGGAACGAAACTGCCGCTGAAATCAGGCCCAAATTCAGATTCCTATTCCGCCGGGAACTCCGTTTGGCTTTCATTCACCAGCAATGGTCCATCCCCAAGTTCAGGGACCAATTCCTGGGAATACCACTCACTCACGTGACCCACACGTGAACCCAACCGTAATGTTGATGAGTAATCCTCACTACGGTGTGAATGGTTTTCCTTAGAACTATCCTGCTGAAACTCCTCAAGCTAGAGACAAGTATCATATGTTAGAAGAGCGCTTAAGAATGATTGAAGGGGCGAGCTCTAGAGCAAGAGAAGCTCGTGATCTGTGTCTCATCCCTGATGTGGTTTTACCTCCTAAATTCAAAGTGCTTCATACACAAGGGGCGACCTATCAACCTTGGCTTTTATTGAGGAACTGGTCTTCATGTTCATGGAAACCTTGCCACCGTTATACTATGTTCGGTTGATCGGCAGCGTATCTTCCAATTTCTCAGACATGGTAATCATCGGGGAAAAACTAGAAATGGACTGAGAAGCGACAAGATTGCCCATGGTTCCGCAGGTACAACCACCCACAAGAAGTCATTCTCCGGATTTTCGAAAAAGGAAGAAGGAGAAACCAACACCATCACCATAAGCCCACCGTATCAACCACAAAACATCCCTGTCCCCACTCAAACGCAACCAACTCGTCCACCACAAAATAACTACCACAAAAACTACCAAGACAAAAATAGACCACCTTTGATCCCATCCCCATGTCCTATACTGACCTTTTCAGCTATAGCAAACAAGCTCATCAATACCAGACCCATGAAACCAGTCCAGCAACCCTACTTCCGAGGCTACAATCCCAACGTTACCTGTGCATTTCATGAAGGGGCAGTTGGACACGCTGTTGAGGATTGCAAGGCCTTCAAAATTGTAGTGCAAGACAGATACCAAAGGGATAACCTTCAAACAAGAAAGCCCAAGCATCACAACTAATCCGCTGCCTGGTCATGAGAAATCTGCAACCAATGCCATCCATGATATGGGGGGTCAATCCTTAATCAAAACTGTGGAGTGTATCCAGCACCCTTAGAGGTTATTCATGCAGAGCTATGCAAATTCAGGGTCATCAAGAGAGGTTGTACTCAGAAAGAAGTCTGTGTTGATGTTAATTGTGTTGGGGCATGTGAGGCCTTCAAGACAGTTTTGTAGGACCTATTGGATCGTCATATAATCCAAATAGGTGTGCAAGAGAAAGAGGAGGATGTGTTGTGTAACGCCCCAAAAATAATTCAATTATTTATTTAGTTGGGTTATTTAAGGCTTACAACATTTTAATAAGTCAAATAATTCATTTGGAGTTTTATTGTATTTAGTAGGTGTTTGAGTAATGGAGGAGGTGTGAATAGAGGCCCATGATCCATTAGTTAGGCCCATATCCATGATATAAGTTAGGTGTCGATGATGAGAGAGTTCATTTGCAATCAAAGCAAAGAAAATTCAAAGAGTAAAGTGAGTAGAGAGAGAGAGGTGCGAAAGCTTAAGGAAGATGAAGAGAAGATATCCATTAGTTAGGCCCATATCCATGATATAAGTTAGTTGTCGATGATGAGAGAGTTCATTTGCAATCAAAGCAAAAAAATTCAAAGAGTAAAGTGAGTAGAGAGAGGTGCGAAAGCTTAAGGAAGAAGAAGAGAAGATAGTGGCGTGGAGAGTTCAAGTTCAAGGAAGAGGAGCTTGCTTGTTGGTGGATCTTGGAGTCTTGGTGGAGAGAGTACTTGTTCTTCAATCTATTGAGGTAAGGGGGCTCTCTTTCACCTATAATAGAGTATATGATGAGTGTTATGTGTGAGTTAGACCCTAGGATGGTTATTGAGTTGTTTGTGTTGTTGGTTGTGTGATTGATGTTGTGGTTGAGTCAATTTGGTGAAATTGTGATGTGTGTATGTGTTGTTGATGATTGGTCATATGAAAGACCTAGAAAAGAAAATGGGTTCGAGGAACCCTAGGCGCAAGGGCGCCATTTTTGGTGTTGTCACCTTCGCTGTTACTTTGATGTGTGTTGGGTAAATTTCGAATGAATATATGTTGTTGTAATTGTGGGTTAAGTTTGATAATAGTATGAGAATCAAAGAAAAGAGGGAAGATGAGGGTTAGGCGTCTAGGGCGCCATTCGAAGTGAAGTATTACTGTGTGCCGAGAAGGGTAGGTGCGTTGTAGTGTGTGTGCGTCGAAGGATATGTGATGAAGTGTAAGTGTAGATGTGATGAAGTGTAAGTGTATATGTGAAGAAGTGTATTTGTAGATGTGATGAAGTGTAAGTGTAGATGTGATGAAGTGTAAGTGTAAATGTGATGAAGTGTAGTATATGTATGTCAAAGCTAGTGTAACCGAGGTGAGTGATGGTTAAGTGATGAAGTGTAACCGAGATAGTGTACATAAGCCGAAATGTAGTTGTTGAAGTGTAGGTGACGAAGTGTAAGTGACAAAGTGTAAGTGTGTGTGAGCCGAAGTGTAGTTGCCAACTATAGATGTATATCGAAGTGTAGATGCTGAACTGTAGCGTATGTATACTGAGGTGTAGTTGCCGAAGTGTAGCGTGTGTATACCGAAGTGTAGTTGCCTAGTGTATATATACCAAAGTGCAGTTGCTGAAGTGTAGTTGTCGAGGTATAGCGTATATCTACCGAAGTGTAGTGTAAGTATGTCGAAGCTTGTGTTGTCGAAGCCAGTGTGGTCGAGGTATAGTGTATATATACCGAAGTGTAGTTACCGAAGTGTAGTTGACGAGGTATAGTGTATATATACCGAGGTAGTGTTGTCGAGGTGTAGGTGTATTAAACTGTAGTGTGTGTATGTCGAAGTATATGGGTGTCGACGAGTAGATGTGTCGAAGTATATGGGAGTCGACGAGTAGATGTGTCGAAGTATGTGGGAGTCGACGTGTAGATGTGTCGAGGTGTATGTGTTGAAATGTAGGTGTATCAAAGCGTAGGATGTCGAAGTGTAGTGTACCGAGGTGCAGTGTGGTGTGCCGAAGTACAGTGTAGGTGTGCCGAGGTGCAGTGTGGTGTGCCAAAGTGCAGTGTGGTGTGACGAAGGGTAGTGTATGTGTGTCGAGGTGCAGTGTGAGTGTGTCGAGGTGCTGTTTTGACGCTAGTGTGGCGCAGGTTGCTGCTAGGCGCAATTTTGGGTGTTGTTTGGCGCCGAGTGCGTCTAAGTTGCTGAATTGTGAAGCCCAGTTGGTCCTTATGTGAAGGTTTAGTCCTTAGGTGACGGTTTGGTCCTTGTAGTGACAGTTTAGTCCACTACTTTTGGTGTCGATGTGTCCGGTGAGTTTGATGTTAGCTATAGAGCTATTGATTGAGGTATTGACGTTAGCCATAGAGCTATTGATTTTGGTGTCGATGTGTCCGGTGAGTTTGATATCAGCCATAGAGCTATTGATTGAGGTATTGACGTTAGCCATAGAGCTATTGATTTTGGTGTCGATGTGTCCGGTGAGTTTGATGTTAGCCATAGAGCTATTGACTGATGTAGTGATGTTAGCCATAGAGCTATTGACTGATGTAGTGATGTTAGCCATAGAGCTATTGACCGGTGAGTTTGATGTTAGCCATAGCGCTATTGATGATGTTTTGGTGTAATGACGGTGGATTAAATGACGGAGGTAAATCCAGTGACGATGTTAATGCATACATGATGTGATTGTTTGTGGTTGACGCATTGTTCATGGAGTCACATGCTTCATATGTATCAAAATGACGGATATTGGGGGTTTCAGCCTACATATCACCAGTGACGGATATTGGGGGTTTCGGCCTGCATATCACCAGTATATAGGCTTTGGCCTCGATATTGTTGGCTTCGACCTTCATATCACTAGCGACGGATATAGGCTTCGGCCTCGAGGCTTCGGCCTCAATGGTACCACATGCATTATACCCTTGGTGTTGGGTTGTGATCGTACCTGACCAATTAAGTGATGTCGTTCGTGGCTCCTACGCTCGGTCGTTGATGAGGAATAGGGACCGGCCTTGAGAGCACCTCGGGTGGTACCTGCAAAGACACTCCAACGCTCTAGTCAGTGTTCGCTCGGGTAGGGTATCACAATGTAGAGAACCTACCTGAAGCCACATGCGAGTGGCGTATTTATAGTGCTGAGGAAGGGTGCCCTGGCCGAATGATGCGCAATGACCAGGACCGAGACTTGCGCTGCAAGGCTGTTCGCCTGGGCCTTATTGGGCCGGCCATGGTGAGAGGGGTCGCTGGCCCATGTGGTGCTCCGAAGGTCCGCTTGCTCCAGACTGCTCTTTTCGGGCCTTTTGGCCCACTCAGGAACAGTTGCCCCCCAAGTCTAGGTCGCTTAAGGGCGGGCTAAGCCTTAGATCGTTGGCTTCGAGTAACGTTGTGAGCGGCCGAGTTGCATTGCGCAATCGGTCTCCATCTCTTGAAGTGTGTGGTCGCTACCACTGCCGAGGTGTGGACGCTGCCACTGCCGAGCACGTGGTCGCTGCCACTCATGTGGTGTGGACGCTGCCACTGCCGAGCTTGTGGTCGCTGCCACTCATGTGGTGTGGACGCTGCCACAGCCGAGTACGTGGTCGCTGCCACTGCCGAGCATGTGGTTGCTGCCATTGCCGAGCTCGTGGACGCTGCCACTAAGTGGATGCTGCCACTGCCGAGCATGTGAGCACGTGGACGCTGCCACTGCCGATCACGTGGACGCTGCCACTGCCGAGTATGTGAGCACATGGACGCTGCCACTACCGAGTATATGAGCATGTGGACGCTGCCACTGCCAAGCACGTGGACGCTGCCACTGCCGAGTATATGAGCATGTGGACGCTGCCACTGTCGAGCACGTGGTCGCTGCCACTGTCGAGGTGTGGACGCTGCCACTGCCGAGCATGTGGTCGCTGCCACTGACGAGGTGTGGACGCTCCACTTCCGAGCATGTGGTCGCTGCCACTGCCGAGCATGTGGTCGCTGCCACAGCCGAGGTGTGGACGCTGCCACTGCCGACCACATGCTCGGCAACATATATCAGAGTTTGTAGCCGTCCTCGCTTTCGAGATAGGGTGCTGAACTTGCATCGGAATTTCGCACAAAAGTGGCAAACCGAACTCGCTGATAGTTGGCTGGCTCGGGTGGAAGCTGAAAGGAATAACCGACCTGTGAATCTCAATTCGAAGCAGTGACTTCGCACATATCAGTTTGGAATCGCCGCTCAGGCCCCCAATCGACTGAAATGGTGATGCACATGAGGCCCTTCACCAACGAGTATCTCTCAAATGCCTTTGCTGATTTTGATGTCGGTATTGAACGACATGCACCATGTATCGCCACCGTTGGGTCGATTGAGCGTACAATGGATCTCGCGGGATCAAGCACAATAGAGGGATTTAGTTGTGGTGAGGCCCATGTCTGAGGCCGGTCGCGTGGAGCCATAGTCGAGATGGGATAGCGCTCGGGCCTCCCACTGTGGTCGCCAATTGATCGTACATGACCAATGAAGTGATGTCGTTCGTGGCTCCTACGCTCGGTCGTTGATGAGGAATAGGGACCGGCCTTGAGAGCACCTCGGGTGGTACCTGCAAAGACACTCCGACGCTCTAGTCAGTGTTCGCTCAGGCAGGGTATCACAAGGTAGAGAACCTACCTGAAGCCACATGCGAGTGGCGTATTTATAGTGTTGAGGAAGGGTGCCCTAGCCGAATGATGCGCAATGGCCAGGACCGAGACTTGCGCTGCAAGGCTGTTCGCCTGGGCCTTATGGGCCGGCCATGGTGAGATGGGTCGCTGGCCCATGTGGTGCTCCGAAGGTCTGCTTGCTCTAGACTGCTCTTTTCGGGCCTTTTGGCCCACTCCGGAACAGGTTGCATTCATGCATACACTCATGCATATTGGTGATGTCTTTTGATGACTTGAGTGATGTATTATAACTTGATGTTGTGTGTTTGTTGATTGAGTAGTGGTGGTTCTAGTTGTCTTCCTCTAACATGATGTTTATCATACATTCCATTATATGTGCTAGAGACTCACCCTTCTGCTTTCTATGTTGCTTCTTATGTCGGCAACGTGCAGGTGATCCCGAGTGAAGGTTCTTCCTTCCTCAGTCTGATTGTGGCATCTTTCTCTAATGCGTAGCACTGGGGGGTGAGTAGTTATTAGTTGTTTTTTATTTAAGTTGTTGAACGGTAATTTGGTGATGTATGACTTACTTAAGGAACCGGTGTTTTGAAGGTTCTCCCCATTAAAGTCGTGTTATGTATCACACAATTATATTTATTAGTGAAAAGTATTGTTGACTAGATTAAAGTCAAGTTTGGTGTGAACGTAGGTGTGAAATGTATTTTAAAGAAAAACGATTTTTGAACTCTGATTTTAAATTAAATTACCGTTGAGAAAAGGGAGTGTTACAGATACTGTCATTCAAGCATTTTCTTCATTTTGCTAAGATATGAACCTCAGAGTGGGAAGTGTGTCAACATTAGGTGTGGAAACACTAGCAACTCTGTTGTCTTGTGTCCTTGTGTTAGAGATTTTCAAAATGAGTGGTGATCTTATCTCTACATGTGCTCCATAATACATTTTTACTCTTTGGCCATTGACTTTGAAAGTGGTATTAGTTACTACATCATATAAATCAACTGCACCATGAGGGTAAATTTTGACTAGTTGGAATGGTTCTGACCATCTTGATCTTAATTTTCCAGGGAACAATTTCAACCTAGAATTATATAACAGAACCATTCCTCCTTCTTTAAGTTCTCTTCTTTGGATTTTCTTATCATGCCATTCTTTGGTTTTAGCCTTATAAATTTCTGCATTCTCATAAGAGAAATGCCTAAATTCCTCTAATTCATTTAGCTCAAAAAACCTTTGTTCTCCTGCCTTTTTGAGATAAAAATTTAACTTTTTGATAGCCCAATATGACTTGTTCTCTAATTCAATAGGGAGATGACATACTTTGCCATAAACTAACCTATAGGGTGACATACCTAATGGGCAGTTCTATATGCCCATAATGCTTCATCTAAGTGTAAGGACCAATCTTTTCTATTTGGTCCAACCATTTTTTCAAGCATTCTTTTTATTTCCCTATTTGAAAGTTCAGCTTGTCCACTAGTTTGTGGGTGATAGGCAGTAGCAATCTTGTGTTTTACTCCATATTTTGCAAGAAGATTTTTAATGAGTTTATTGCAAAAATGTGAGCCTTCATCATTGATGATTGCTCTTGGAGAAATTTGCTAACTGATTTGGCATCATTATTTAGAAGGGCTACAGCCTCAACCCATTTGGACACATAGTCTACAGCTACTAAGATATACTCATTGCCAAAAGAAGGTGGAAAAGGACCCATGAAATCCATGCCCCAAACATCAAAAAGTTCTATTTCTAGAATGTTAGTCCTAGGCATTTCATGTCTATTAGATATATTACCACTTCTTTGACATTTATCACAGGTTTTGACTATATAATATGAATCTTTAAATAGAGTAGGCGAAATAACTTTGATTGAAGTACCTTTGTCTTTGTTCTTTTTGACTTCCAAAGTGACCTCCATATGGTGCAGCATAACATGCAGAAGCACTGCTTGTTGTTCTTCTTTAGGAATGCATTTTCTCATGATTTGATCTGGACATATCTTGAATAGATAAGGATCATCCCAATAGTATTGTTTTACTATGTGGAAGAATCTCCTTTTCTGTTGGTAGCTCATGTCAATTGGCACAACTTTGCTCACAAGGAAGTTTACTATGTCTGCATACCATGGTGTAGATGCATGAGGTGTGGCCACACTGTGCAAAAACACTAGCTGCATTCATGGTAATTGCTAGCAATTTCTCATCAGGGAAACTTTCCTTGATTTCTTCATTTGTACCTGCATTCTCACTTTCAAGTCTAGAGAGATGATCAGCCACTTGTTTCTCCACTCCTTTCTTATCTCTAATCTCAAGATCAAATTCTTGAAGGAGGAGAACTCATCTAATTAGCCTTGGTTTTGCATCTTTTTTGGAAATTAGATACTTGATGGCAGAATGGTCAGTGTACACAATTACTTTGGTGCCAACCAAGTAAGATCTAAATTTCTCAAAAGCAAAAACCACTGCTAATAGTTCTTTCTCTGTTACAGTGTAGTTCATTTGAGCCTCAATGAGTGTTTTGCTAGCATAATATATAGAATGAAACACTTTGTTATGTCTTTGCCCTAGGACTGCTCCTATTGCAAAGTCACTAACATCACACATGAGTTCAAAAGGTTTACTCCAGTCTGGAGTTACTACAATTGGTGTTGTCACCAATGCCTTTTTAAGTTTTTGAAAGGCTTCCATACAAAAATCATCAAAGTTGAAATGCACATCATGTTGCAAAAGCATACACAATGGTTTTGAGATTTTTGAAAAATCTTTGATAAATCTCCTATAGAATCCTGCATGTCCTAAAAAACTTCTAATCCCTTTGATTGTTGATGGAGGTGGTAGTTTCTCAATTACCTCAATCTTTGCCCTATCCACTTCAAGACCTTTTTTAGATATTTTATGACCAAGCACAATGCCTTCTTTAACCATGAAATGACATTTTCCCCAATTAAGCACTAAGTTAGTGTCTTCACACCTTTGAAGAATTTTTTCTAAGTTTGGCAGACACAACGAGAATGTTTCTCCAAAAACAGAAAAGTCATCCATGAAGACTTCCATTGATTGCTCAATGAAGTCTGAAAAAATTGACATCATGCATCTTTGAAAAGTAGCAGGTACATTACAAAGTCCAAAAGGCATCCTTCTAAAGAAGAAAGTGCCATAGGGACAACAAGTAAAGGTAGTTTTCTGTTGATCCTCAGGTTCAATTGCTATTTGATTGTATCCTGAATAACCATCTAAGAAACAATAGAATTCCTTTCCTGCTAACCTATCTAACATTTGATCTATAAAGGGTAAGGGGAAATGATCTTTCTTGGTGGCCATCCTTCTAAAGAAGAAAGTGCCATAGGGACAAGTAAATGTAGTTTTCTGTTGATCCTCAGGTTCAATTGCTATTTGATTGTATCCTGAATAACCATCTAAGAAACAATAGAATTCCTTTCCTACTAACCTATCTAACATTTGATCTATAAAGGGTAAGGGGAAATGATCTTTCTTGGTGGCCTTATTGAGTTTTCTGTAATCCATACAGATTCTCCACCCTGTTATAGTTCTTGTGGGGATTAGTTCATTATTCTCATTAGCTATTACTGTTACTCCACCCTTCTTAGGAACACATTGCACAGGACTAACCCATGCACTATCTGAAATAGGGTAGATAATACCAGTATCTAGCCATTTTATTATTTCTTTCTTAACAACCTCTTTCATATGGGATTTAATCTTCTTTGCCCTTCTATGTTGTTTTTAGAATTTTCTTCTAAAATTATCCTATGCATGCATATGGAGGAGCTAATCCCTTTAATATCTGACATTTGCCAACCTATAGCTTTTCTATGTCTTTTCAAGGTGTCAATTAAATCTAGCTCTTGTTCTAAAGATAGATCAAAAGTTATGATTATAGGAAGTGTATTATTTTCACCTAGAAAAACATATTTCAAATGTTTTGGCAATTCTTTCAATTCTAGTTTAGGAGGTTGTACTACAGACAGTGTCAATGTGGTAGGCTTAGCATTTCCAATATCTAGCTTTGTGAAAATAGATTTAGGCATCAAATTGATGCTTGCACCTAAATCACACAAGGCTCTTCATGTATAGAACTTACCTATTGAGAAAGGAATCGTAAAACTACCTGGATCTTTTAGCTTCCTTGGAATTTTGTTTTGCAAAATCAGACTACATTTTTTTGACATAACAACAGTTTCGAATTCCCCTAATCTTCTTCTTTGGGAAAGCACATCTTTCATAAATTTAGCATAATTGGCATTTGTTGAAGTGCTTCTATCAAGGGAACATTGATATGCAATTGTTTTAACACATCTAGAAACTTACTGAATTGCTTCTCATCATGAATTTTTTTCAATCTTTGAGGAAAAGGAGGAGGAGGATATTCAGGTACTAACCTTGGAGTTGGAGGTGTAGAAACATCAGGTGTTGCTACACCTTGAGTATTTTTTTCATTTTTATTTTTTTCTCCCTTCTTTGTACCTTCAAGCTCATATGGTTCTGTTAAATCCTTGCCACTTCTCAAGGAGATGGCTTTGACCTGTTCCTTACCTTGCCTTTGAGGGGTTGAAGCTTCTATGTTTGATGGCAAAGTACTTGTTGGTCTTTGCTGCAAAGCAGTTGCTAATTGCCCTACTTGATTCTCTAGATTCTTAATTGATACATCATGAGCTTGCCTAGCAGTTCTAGTTTCACTAATGAATGATCTAAGCAATCCTTCAAGAGAATTTTCATTGGCAGGTGGGTTTGATCTTTGAGGTTGGAATCCAGGAGGAGTACTTAGTGCAGGTGCACTTTGTGCCAGGCCCAATCCAACATTGGAAACGGGCCTTCAGCCGCCATATCAAAGGAATCACAATTCAATGGTCCAGATCTAACCGACTGTATATGACGCTTCAAGTACGACACCTCCGTATATAAAAAGAGGTGCACCCATCCATTTCCAAGTAAGTTCTCATTCTCTACATACCTCTCCATTTCCCTTACTGACTTAAGCATCAGAGTGTTTGTAGGTACCACCCCCTAATGTGCTCAACCAAGCAACCTCGGACCGTCCGACGTAGATCTTCAACCATCTGACGTCTATCTTCAATCTCTAGAAGCACTTTAACCAGTACTCTGGATCCGACTCTTTCCCAAGTACTGGTACCGAACAGGTCTTGCAAATATAATATGTCATAAATACGTTATCTATTAGCCATGAATAGTTTCTAAGAAGAATCACCCACTTATTTTTTTCTTGTACTCACCACCACCGTGCTTGACTTCTTTGCTACGGTGACTTCTTTCTTTGTAGTTTGCAGTATTTAAGAGGCAAAACACCTTGTCTATAAGTAATTAAATTTCATTAAGAAGTTCTTGTGCCAATAATATCATTGTGAACATACTCTGCTTACGTTTTAAAAAGGGACGAAGAACACACCTAATCATTTCCTAGAGTGACAATAATAAATAAATAAATAGAAAGTCTGATATACACACACACATATACCATCTATTCGTGATCCAACTTTGGCTAGAGATAATGGTCCTAGGAGCCCCATTATGAGCAAGCCCAGTCGCACCACTATATATACCTGTTCGGTCCTGGAATTCGGATGTCACATCGTCCGAGGAGCTTTGAGGAACTTGCTTCTTGCGCCTGGAAGATTGTTGTCGGCATTGAAGATTGAGATCGGCTGCTCCGAGTTAGCTTGACCCCATCTTCCTCATCTCATCCTCCTCCTCAATCCTTAGTCCTCACTCAACCTCTCAAACTCATCTAATCTCCCTCCTCCCTGAGCCTCTCGATTTCATCTCCTTTCTCATAGCCTCTCGATCTAGAATCTCATCTCTATAGACAACTAGATCTCATCTCGCTCCTCAACCTTTCTTGTTCACATATCGTTAGATGGTGGGTCAAAAGGCCATAGACGGCATAAGAGGAGGATCTTGAATCTCATCTACATTAGCATCTTGAATCATCACCCTGCCCAGTCGTTCCTAGTCTCACATCGCTCAATTTCATCTCCATCAGCCAATAATCGGAGTTTGTCAACATTGCGGAGGCACTACCAGCACAGGGCCTGTCTGGTATTTGTTATCCATGCCAACCTTTTTGTTTATATGGATATCGGAAGCTATGGAGTTTGGACTGATTTGTGCTTAATCAGCCAACTGTATTGATGAGAATTATTACATTATAATAATGATATTTATGCGAGCTTTACTATCAAACTCTAAGGTGGACTACTTAGTAGCACTCAAAGGCCTACATAGATTAATCTAAGAACTTGTACTAGTGTTGTGAGGGTTTTGGAGCCTATGCAAGTTATACAGTTATACTAATAATTTACTATACACGTAAAATAGTTGCAAGTGAAGTGCATCGTAGGATAATGATGAAAGGCCACAAAAAGGTATTTCAAAGAGAAATGAAGGTTTGGTATTTTGTTAGAAACAGAAACCAGAATTTATCACCAACATTGCAGGTTGGGGTCATTACCATACTAGACTCACTCACGCTATATACAAGAGTTAGTAGCACAAACCGATATGCTTCACTGAGTCGTGTAATACTGAGTTACTTCTTTCACTTATGAAATTGGGTTAATTTCCTTAATTTTTTATAACCACCAAAGTTGTAGCATACTACTTTCCCCTACTTTCCCTTACCGCAGGTATTTCCTTCTAGCTGGCTTACTTGAGTTCTTTGTTTCAGGTTGATCCTTGCCTTTTCCCTGTAATGATGAATTTGCATTAGCCTTGGAAGGTTTGCCTTTAAACAAAAAGAGAAAGGAAAAACGCACTTAACAAACAAGTCAGAAAACCGAAAAGCAATTCTCAATAACACAATTGCTAGATCAAGATGTTATAAGCTATACATAGATAGATAATATGACTAGCATAAGTGCATTGCAACCACTATTAAATTTCAACTCTCGAGAAAGTGAATATAAGAAAATAAATTGTTGGGTACAAGAGATGAGAAGAAGCAGGCGGAGTTGCTCAAAAAGTTATACTGTGAAACTTTATGAAGAATCATGATTCATGAATAAGACACTTCCGTGCAAGATCTGCTAAATTTAAAAGCCATCAATGTATAATCACATATCTTCCAAAGTTTACAGGGGAATTGATTCTCGAAAGGATAATGTGCACATAGTGACGAGTAAATGAAAGACATCTTTGCAAAAGAAAATTTTTATTTGATGGTGGCATTTATCCTGGGAAAGGAGATCATTAGAAGCTTTAGCATTTACCTTCAGCAGCCTGATAATAGGTTTTCATCCAATTATACTTTTGACACAAAATATATCTATACTTACAGTTTTTGCCAAAAGGTAATTTTGTAAAAAAAAAGTGAAATTTTGAATCTCTAATGTTCATGTCTGTCCACTTCACTTTGTCAAATTTCTTCAACTCATTCAACATTCGCTCTGTGCCAGATCTTTCATGTATGTTGACTAATTCCAGGAAAATTACATGTGGTGTTTTTTTCCTTTTACTTTGGCGAGTTAAACGTGACTTTTTTTACTTGCAATTTTTAACTAAATTTGGGGTTTGGAGCATATCGGGACGGTTGTCGTACAAATTGACTTTGTGTACTGAACCCAATGGTCCAGATTCAAGAAGTGCTACCTGTTGTACTTGCTTGCTGCCCATTTTATTGTAATTGCAATTGCAATGGAGGACTCAACGAAAACAAAAGTTGCCAAAAAATTGTCAATGAATATTTAATTAAAAAGTGACAGAAAAACCACTGCATGAACTCAGATATGAGAAGGCCTCTCTTCTCACCCTAACAAAGAGGAACAGACCACAATTAATCATTCTCATGAGAAGCTTCTAAATCTCAAGTATATGATGAAAACCAAGGCTAGGCAGAGGAGGGCTTTGAGAAAGCACAAGGTCATGGAGGCTTTGAGAAAGCACAAATTCATGGACGAGTTTGTGAAAGAGTTCTATGACGAATAGAATGGTTCAAGCTAACAAGTGCTTGTTCTTGGCTAAATGCAGTCAGTGATGGATTCATACTTCGTGCTTGAATCACTGTTTTCTCCTCCAGATTATGCCCTATGTTTTGGAGGCTACACTAAACATAATATGGACTTGTTATCTACAGTGGGTGGATGACTAGTCTTATGAGTAGATGAAATGGATGGTTTATAACTTCACCCAGGATTTTTCCCTTAAACATTATATTTGCTTATTAGTTACTGTATTGATGTCAAACTATGAAAAAATAGACTAAAGCCATGTTAGCCATGAGCGACCTCTATCGTCATCACCAACCCCTTCTCAGTCTTCAATGAAACTGAAAAAGATGTCATGACTACGCATTCTGGTAAAAATATATATGTTGCTTTCAATTGCTTAGCTCCATCTAATTGAGTCCCTTGTATAATCTACTTTACTGGATCTATTGATGATTATCAAACACTGACTAGTATTTGATTTTTAAATTTTGATTTTTATGTTTTCAGAGGCCATGGGCTTCAGAGATTGGTGTGAGCCTGTGAGAATAATTGTGCTAGCCTTACCATGAACTCATTGATAAGTTCCTCGATTACAAGGAGTTGTTACCAACAGAGCTGTTTAACATAGTTAACAGAGTTGGTGCTGCAGGCACGACATTTGCATATGGAGAGTTATGGGATGTGGACCACATTGAAGGATCCTCTAACAGAAGTGGAAAGAAAAAGGGGAAAAAAGGTCAGCCCTTCAGTTTTTGGATTTAATGTTGACAGTAACCAGATTATGATGGGTGAGATACAGAGTATAGAAGATGAAGATTAATGCAGGCAAAAAATGTAAAAAAACCTTGGGCAAAAAATGTATATAGTGAAAACCGGTTAACTGCAAATTCCCTGTATCCCATCTTTTTCGGTTATTGCAGGCCCTCTACCTCTAAAAAAGAGCATGATAATCTAAGGAATGGCTAAGAGGACATGGGCCTGAGTTCCCAAATTTGTCAATTTTAATTTTGATAAAAATGTATGAGTCAAACACGTGAATTTTTGCTAAATAACATAAGTCATTCAGGCTGTGTAGCCTATGTTTACATTCAACTAGAATTACAAAACATGATGCATTAGAAGTCTATAAATAATAGTCTTTCAAAATATAAACGAAGCAAAAGAAGAGGGAAATTGACAACAAATACCAGTTTTATTGACGCCGCTATTATGTCAGCCTTCTGCAGACGACTATGTTGTGTAGTTCTCTGACTCCTTAACACATACCCAGCAGGAACACCTTTTTCATTGCAATTTTGATTCGATGCAACATTCTCTTTTCCCTTGCCTAGTTTCTCCTTAACACCAGCATTAGAGTTGTTTTTGTTGATTTTTCCTGGTAATGTAGCCCTTGAACTAGACTGAGTTTTGACCTGTGAAAATGTAAAGCCAGCTTTCTTGATAAACATATACCTTATAGTGATACATTTGATAAAAAGGGAAGAGCCCAAATACATCTAATTAGGCAGACAGTGTGATGATTTTGATAATCATTTGGTGAAAACATTGCTCAATATTCAATTAATTGGTGTTTTATATAGACGGGTCAAAGTTGCTAAGCTAGTGAAAGTTTAGTAAAGATTAATCTTCATGTCACATGATATAAAAATGCAAGACTTGAAGACAGTACAGCTTCTCACCAATGACTTAGTAGTTGTATTGCCTGCTGGCTTTGCAAAACTGATGTTGCTTCCCATTCTGTTGCCAATGTTTTTCCCTTCAACTCCAATGGCAGATATCTTGGGTCTGTTTTTAATCGCAAGATTCATTGTGACCTCATATTTCTTCTTGGATATTTTTTCGCTCAGCTGTTTTGATACTTCATATCTAAGGTTTGAACATGACCCAACACTAGACTTCCCAGAAGATGATTTACGACCCCTTGATTTCATGCTATGAACATCCATCTCCACATTTGAGGATTTTTGTGTTGCATTGCTTTTCCTATGACTAACACTAGTAACGGATGAACTTCCACTTTTCTGATCATCAAAAGGTTGACTAGAAACATACACATGTTTCTTCTGTTGCTGAATTCTAGATGCTTTTACTGTAACACAACTTCTCCCAAAACTAACACTTCTAACTGATGAGCTTTTGCCTTTCTCATCACATGGTTGGCTTGACACCTCCTTATAATCCTGCTGTTGCAGTGTATTCTCAGAAGTAATTGTGCTTCTTGTAGAGCTTTCACCCATCTTGTTATTACCAATAGAACTTGAACTACTCACTAAATTGCTGCAACTTGCCACAGACATAGTATTTCCTCTGGCGCTACGTTGGAAAGACGATCCCAATTTTGCACTCAACAATCCACTAGGCCTGCTAACATTTGGTTTTGATTTGGGTTTCATTTCTCGACCAAAACAAAAACCTGGTTGGACGCCTCTCCTACCTAAACCCTCCTGTTTGTCCAACAAAACATTCAGATTAATACCTTCCCACTTCTTGTTGTTATAGTCTTTTCCTCTTGACTTTGAGACTGAAGAAGGAAGCGCCGGTGAAGCGAGTCCCCGTGAATCTACTCCTAATGTCACTACCTCATCACAAGAGTGAGCAAATTTAGATTTTAACTCCCTAGCAGACCACTGGTGGAACCTGAAAATGATTTGATAGCAATGTTGTATTCAAACAGCAATCACTAAAACCCCGAACCCAACATGAAAAACCCAAAAATATTCCAAAAAGGAACCTTACGGGTGGGTTGTGTTGAACCAGTCATCATCAATTCTGCAGCATTATAATAAATAAATGGATAAATAAATATTTAAAATAAAATAAAAATTAAAACAGAAGATAACATCAAAATCAAAAGAAAATGAAAGACAGAATCCAATCGGGAAAACTCACATTTCTACATAACCAGATTTATCTTCAAGAGTCAAATCTGCCCACATAGGTGCTTCAATATCCTCCTGGAAATCACAAAATTATTTCTTAACAACTTCAATAGCAGAATAACTAGTAATAACTAATTTACAGTACAATTGAAGCGTCTTAACATGAGTTATGATCTGAACTGAACTCGTTCCATTTTCAGTTTCACACATTTTTCCTTGAGAACAAAAAAAAATAAAGAGAAAGAGAAAACAAGAATTTCATAATATTAGAGATCAATGTTGACAATTATATAATCACAAGAAAGTCCCAATTTCAAGAAATTGCATAAGCAAAACCCTAAAAACTGAATAATGCGGAATCGATTAAATTGAAACCGAGAAGAAACGAGAAGAGAGGGTTACTGACCAGAAAAGCCCAGTGATCGTTGGCCTTCTTGATCACGATCTCCTTCTTCTTTTGAGAAACTTCCATGATTCTGAAGAACTGCGAAAACGAGTTCTTCTGAAAGTGAACGAACCTTTGATTGGTATGAAATTTAGCGAAACTCGGAGAGCATGTGTAATGGAAATTTTTTTGATCAATACATTTGTGATGGAAAGGAAAATGCGTGAACGGGAAGCCAGTGAAACGACGACGTATAACGCTTGTGTATCTGATTTAAGCGCCGTTGGATCATGATTGGAGGAAGTGGTACGTACTATGATGGGCGTTTAGGATGGTTCGGAATATTTGACCGTTGGCGTCTCATTCAAAATAGTGGAGGACAACACTAGTTTTTTTTCCTAAATTATAGTTTTGGTCCTCGTTATTAACAAGACACATATCTAATTTCTAATTTAAAGATAAAAATGTCATTTCCCCTCTTTCTTTTTCTTCTTATATTCTCTTTCTTCCTTTTTTCTCTTCCTCTTACACTCTTTCCTCTTTTTCACTTTTTTCTTACACCCTCTTTTTTCCTTTTTTTCTCTTTCTTTTTACACTATCGCCTCCTTTTCACTTTTCTCTTACAGTCTCTTTCTTCTTTTTTACTTTACTCTTACTAGTATGAATTATCAGTGCGTTGCACGGGTAGACGTGTCATCGTGATATATAATTTTTAATTTATTCACTCAGAAAAAATATTTTGTTTTATGTTTTAGTCGTTTATATGAGTAAAAAACCAACTCTAGAACATTTCCCAATTTGTATCTATTACGAATTATACATTATAATATATAGGTATTGTTCGGTACTGGATCTCGGAAATTACCAGATCTGGGGTACTTGTGTTTCTTGCTTCGTGGACCTTGATGGTGAGTCTCAAATGTTGAAGATTGAGCTCGGTCGTCCTGAGGTGGTCGCAGCTCCACGTCGGGTGGGGGGGTACCTGCAGACACTCTGATGCCTAAGTCAGTATTTGCATGAGGCGGAATGTGCAAGGAATGGAAAGCATACCTGGAAATGGTGGGTTGCACCTCTATTTATAGACAGTCGCGACGCATAGGAGACGTCGAATACGACTGTGTTAATCTGGGTCGTTGAATGGGGGATTCAATGGATGAGTGCGTGTTGGGTCGTTGCCGACGCGGTATTGGGCCTAGCCCAAGCTTCGTGTCTTCCCCTGATCTGATCCGGAACAGCGGCTCCCCAAGTCGAGGTTAGAGTGAAGCGGGTGAGCTCGACTTGATTGGACTCGGTCATATTCCTTCGACTTGGGAGAGTCTGCTTTGGAATTCATCCAGCTTTCAGGAAGGGAAGGAACCCCGGAGGCGCTCCGTGCCTTCAACCTGAAAAAGCTTGACAGAGCATCTAAGCTCGGAATCAAGTAAATCTTGACCGAGCATTTAAGCTCGGAGTCAATTAAGTCTTGACAAAGCATTTAGGCTCGGAATCAAGAAGGGCGAAGTCGCTGTGAACTTTTTCCTTCGGTCCCGAATTTGAACATTTAAGTTCACAACTACGGGAGAAGGCCGGTGCTCGTAGGAGCACGGGCCGAAGTCGCCCTTGGACTTCTTCTTCGGTCTTTGACTTGACATTCAAGGCAAGCCAAAGAGGAGGCTGATTCGCACCCTCAGTCCCCCGTCTCGGCGTTTTAAGGCGAGTCGAAGGGGGATGAATAACACGAAGCAATAATTTTGGGTGTCGCTGCGGACCGATTTTGCGCACCGTGGCTGAGCATTTAAGCTCGGTGTCAGATTCAGCTGAGAGGGGCGCTGCAACGAATCGGGAGCCAATGTCGTCGTGTATCTTGTTTGTCAAAAAACAAGGTTATCTGAAACAAAGGTTATTTCATTCCATGGTGGAAACAACGTGAGTCGTTACATTTAACAATTAAGTGCACAATTAACTGTAGTAGATCCTAAGTTTAGCTGCATTCCATGTCCTTGGAATCGACTCTTTGGAGAGCGTTTCCAGTTGGTACGCTCCTTTGTCGGTCTTGGATACCACACGGTATGGGCCTTCCCAGTTTGGCCAGCTTCCCATCTCGGGCGTTTTTGTTACCCACATCAGCGCGTCGAAGAACGAGGTCCCCAACATTGAAATCTCTGGTGATGACCCTTTGGTTGTAGCGCCACGCTATTCGGGCCTTGACCATAGCTTCGGCCAGCTGGGCCCTATCCCGGACCTCTTGGACTAGGTCAAGCTCTTCTCTTGTGTCTCTGTCGTTTTCCTCCATATTGAGGGGATATAACATTCTCCAAGTGGATTCGCCGACCTCCACAGGTATAACTGCCTCAGTTCCGTATGTTAAACGGAAAGGTGTCTCGTCGGTGGTGGAGTGTGGCGTTGTCTAGTATGCCCATTGGACGTACGACAATTCGTCGGGCCATTACCCTTTTGCCCCTTTAAACCTTTTCTTCAGACCTTTGAGCATCACGCGGTTAGCTGACTCGGCCTGACCGTTGGTCTGAGGGTGTTCAACAGAGGTGAAGTGTTGTTTTATGTTTAGGTCCGCCAAAGATTGTCGGAATCCTTTGTCAGTGAATTGTGTTCCGTTTTCGGTGATGATGACAGTAGGGATGCCGAATCTGGCCAAGATGTTCTTTTTGACAAATTTAATGCAGTTTGTCGTAGTTATCTGTACGAGTGGCCCGGCTTCGATCCACTTGGTAAAGTAATAGACTGCAACAATAAGAAATTTGACTCCACCTCGGGCTGTTGGGAATGGTCCAAGAAAATCTATTCCCCACTGGGCGAAAGGCCATGGTGCTGACAAAGAGGTGAGCTCGGCTGGAGGAGCATTGTGCACGTTGGCATATCATTGGCAGGTGTTGTTTACCGTGATTTTTGGTAAACAACCGTTGGTCTGAAATTAATTGCTTGTGAGATCAACCAGTGAATCTCAGGAGCATTTTGTGTTAATTGTGTAAGGTTATTCTGAATGTTTTCCAGAAAAGAGAATTGGTTTGAAAGGATTGAAACTCTTAATTTGCCTTGAGCGTCAAGGAGTTCGTAGAATTGCGTAAAAAGTAAAATGAATTGGAAAGAAAAGAAAAGAAAGTTTGAAAGTAAAACTTAGATTGCATTAAAAATGGAAAGAAATGGTACGCAGTGTTCATACATTGCTTCTGTTACTCTGTTTCTCTGTAACTTGGAAGTTAGAGCGTGAGACTTTAGTATGTTGTGACTGCGACCCCTTTTTCTTCTAAGAAAAATCTATATATACTAAGAAGAGGGAGAAAACTGCCTACAACGGTTAACATATTTAAAATTTAAACTAATAACCGCTAAACCTTCAACAACTTGGTAACCAAGGTCTTCGATAGCATTGTGACTGCTTTCTTCGTCATCTTCTTAGCTTAAATCTGCTACCATCTTCTGCTTTCATACTTTTGTCGAAATGCACCTTTCAAGTCTTCAAACCTACCAAGTTCCTTCAGTGGTCGAAAATAACCTTTGACACACTCTCTTATTGTCGAAGACTCACATTGCTTCCTTTAGAGCAAAAGGGTCAACCCTCGTTGACTGCATTTATTTAGCCTGTCGAAAATACAAGCTAACAAATTACCCCCCAAAAAATGTCATTTTTGATGGAGGTTTGAGCAAAGGCAGAAGATGACATTTTTTTGAATTCTCTTCGACGAGTCAATGTCAGAGATTGTAACGTCGTGAAACGAAAGAAAATGACATTTTTGAGAACAACAGTGTAGTGTCGAATCGCTCGATGCCATCACTTCAGAAATAAGCCATGAAGGGATATATATATATATATATATATATATATATATATATAAAAAACTATATGAATGACAATTGGTCGAATAACAAACACGAAACCGTTCAAAGACTTGCACATTTATCGGTTCCACGTTCCATGTGTTTTGGCCGGTGACCAGGCGTTGCAGTCGATGTAATACCTTGACTTTGACTATCAGTTATGACTTAATCTTCTTGGAAGTTGCGTTTGAATTCTGACGTTTTTAGTGCAATCCATTAATGCTGCCACAGTAACTTACTTTTATCTTTCGTGTATATATAAAGGAACAGGTTGACATTTGCTTTCATAACCCGCTTCAAAAACCTTCTTGCAACTTCTCTATCTTCCTATCTTGTTCTCATGATGAATTTGCTTTACAAGGTCGTTGTTCCTACCTTGGATCCTCCATGTAATCTTAAAGAGCTCTGGTGTTTTAGGATTACTGGAGGACTCAAAGTAGGAGTTGCAGACTTTCGGTTCTTATGGAGATTTTCTGGGCAGCTGCTGCAACTTCTTCTTGATTGAGATTGCGTGGAGGATCCAAACGGTCGTTGTGCCTATAGACTGAGGTCGCCACAAACCGGTGGTTGATTATTCTCCTCCAATGTAGGGGAATTTTCCATCGGAGGCGCCTTATAGGCCACTTCCAAATTTTTCATTGTCTCCCAGTGTGCTGTGCGGGTAGCTTTGGAGAGGTTTCCAGCACTGTGGACAATAAGTAACTGCCTCTTCTTCTTCTAGTGGGTATTCCTCTCAGAAGGTCAGTTCTTTCTTCCGGTGGATCTACTTGATGAAGAAGTGATCCCCCCCTGGAGGGATTCCCCAGTCTTGCTGACCGAATATTGTTGTTGACGTTAGCTGGCGCGGGTCCCTATAGAGTGGGAGCACTAGTAGTCTTATTTTGTAACCACTTGCAGTACCATTTTCCCACTAATAAACATTAGTTTTCGATCTGTAATAATAGCCTGTGGAATCTTAAGCTTGTATACCATGTGATTCTACATAAAAGTGATTACATTTCGAAACAACGTTATTGATATTACATTTCTGCATTGTATGATTTCGACAACGCTTTTACTTTCAGCACCTTAATTTATCTTTTGCGTACCGAATATTGCGTTACTCAATCTGCTTTTACTCTTGCGTTATTTTTACTTCTTGAAGCATTGGCTTGTCCCTTTTTAAGTACTTGCCATTTATACGCATAATCTTGTTATCAGCGCCTATCTTTTCGATCTTATAAGCGTCGTTTGAAAAGACTTGTGAAATTTTAAATTGTCATTCCCAATTTGGAGACCATTTTCCTAGGACTCTATCTTTTTTATCCATAGGCAAAATGACTTTCCAAACTAAGTCTTCTAAGTCGAAAGATTTCAACTTAACCTTTTTATTATAAGCTCTAGCCACTCTTTCTTTTTGCCTTGTAAGGATTTCTAAGGCTAACAATCTTTCTTCATCTATATCAACTAATTCATCAATCATCATATCCCAATAGTTATTTGACGGGATCTCAAATTGTCTTTGAATTCTAGTTGATTGTAAGTAAATTTCGACTGGCAACACCGCATCATGCCCAAACGTGAGTCGAAAAGGAGTGGTATTAATAGATTCCCTAGGGGAAACTCTACAAGCCCACAAAACTTGGTCAAGAGTGTTATGCCAATTCTTTGGTTTTTGTCCAACATGCTTTTTTATCAAGTTAATAACAATTTTATTGGTTGCTTCCACTTGATCATTGGCCTGAGCGTAATATGGTGTCGAAGTTAATAATTTGAAACCTTTTTTCAGAGGAAAATTCTACCATTTTTCGACCAGTAAAAACTGAACCTTGGTCTGTTGTAATGGTTTCTGGAATTCCAAACCTATACAAGATGTATTTCTGAATAAAACTCATAACTGCCTCTTGATCAACATTAACCAAGGGGATAACTTCAGCCCATTTAGTGAAGTAATCTATACCCACTAAAATAAAACGATGACCTTTCGAGGAAGTTGGTTTTATTTCACCAATTATGTCCAAAGCCCAACCTCTGAATGGCCAATGTTTTATTATTGAGCGCAACTCATTTGCTGGCACATGTTGAATTCCTGCGTGTCTCTGACATTCTTGACACCCTTTGGCAAAATCTATGCAGTCTTTCAACATAGTTGGCCAATACACACCTTGTCGAAATAAAAGCCATTTCATCTTGTGGCCTGCTTGATGTGACCCACAAGCACCACTATGAGTACTGGACACTGCTAAATAAGCTTCATTTTCACTTAAACACTTCAACAGTACACCTTCAGCAGTTTTCATGATTAATTCATTTCCAGCAATCATGTAACTTAAAGCTCTATACTTAGTTTTTCGACAAGTTACCCCCGTTGGGTTCTCTAAGTATTCAACAATTGGCCTTCGCCAATCACCACTTGGCATATTGTCAATGGCAAAAACTTGAAAATTTTGAAAATCATCTAAATTATTGTTTTCAACTAGAGGGAGTAACATTTCTAACTCATCCTCTGCCCCCCCAAGTTTTTGCATTGACAATTCGTCTAATGAACTCTCTGTCGAAAGGAGTTTCTCTTTTATTTCTATGAGTTCTTGTAGTTTTTCCTTAGTGACTCTATAACCTGATGCTATTTGTGCCAGCTCATTAGCCTCTTGGTTCTTTACTCGAGGTACATGTTTTATTTCAACATGTGTGAACCGTTTCAGCAACGTATTAGCAATGACATAGTATCTTACTAAATTTTCTTTCATGCATTTGTATTCTTTTGTCAGTTGCTTAACAACTAGTTCAGAGTCGCCTTTAATTTCGACAGATGTTGCCCCCAGCTCTAACAGTAGCTCTAGTCCTGTTATTAAGGCTTCATATTCTGCCTCATTATTGAAGCAATTTCCTTGTATTTTGTACTTAAACTTTGTAGGTTTCTGATCGTACCTTGACCAATGAAGTGTTGAAGTAGTTGTTGTTTCGTCAAATGGGCCGGTCGTTGGGTGGGTGAAAGGACCGGTCCTGGCTTCACGCGTTGAGCACCTCGGGTGGTACCTGCAAAGACACTCCGACGATCTAGTGAGAGGTCGCCGCGTATAGCACAAGGTTAGAGAACGCACTGATGCCATATGCGAATGGCGTATATATACTGCGAGGCCCGACCGTTTTGCGAGATTTTCGGCCGGCGAGAATTGCGCTCCAAGCAGCGTGTTTGGGCCGATCGAGTTGGGCTGGGCCGCAGGCCCAGTTGTTGTTGGCGCTTCGTATTTGCCGATACACCCGTGAACAGCTTGCCCCCAAGCCTAGGTCGCTTAAGAGCGGGCCGAGGCTTGAATCGATGCCCCCAGAGTGAAGTTATTTTGACGAAACGGACGCGGCGCTTGCTTTCGATAGGGCGGTGTCGACCGCTTGCCAACCATCGGCCGCGGTCTTTGCCGTGGATTGCTGGTCTTTATTGACATTTAAGACGTGACATTTGGTGTTTCCGAGGTTGTCCGAGACAACCATTGGTGAGAAGATGAAACGCTATGACGCTTCGCCTCCCTGGCCCCTTCGCGCCATCCGTCCGCATTTATAAATAGCCCTTCACCGAGATTATTTCTCACACTTTCAAGAATTGCTCTCGCCAATGACCGACTCGTCACGCCGACTTGCATTTCATAGTCGCTTTCGCTTATTCGCGATCGATCCACAACATCCGCTCAAGGTATGGATTGATCTCTACTTTTACTTTCTAAACTTGAGTTTTTACTTGAATGCACTTTGTACTTTTCCACGCCTCGTGATAGGGGGTGTCAGGTCGGGGGATGGCCAAATCGCCCCCTCTCATGAGTGTTCTGCTCGATCGACCTGACTCGATCCCTTTATCACAGTGTGTTTTTGCATGCCACGGACGGTTGACCGCCTCGTATTCCCTGTGAAACCGTCCCATCTTTTGCTACACACATGTCGAGGTCGGCGAGCCCAATCCCCATGAGGAGGAGTCTAGGTCGCCTTCGGGCGACAAAGATTCTGGTTCCTCAAGCAGTTCTTCAAGCAGTACGAGCTCGAGTTCCCACTCTTCTGGTCGAGGATCGGCTAGCTCGAAGGGCTCTGGTTCTAGATCCGTCCATTCTGATGAGCGGCCGTGCAACATTCCACCCCCGGAGAACATCGTATCTCGGGCGGAAGGAGAGGAATAAGATGTTGAGGTGGTGATCATTGACGACGATGAAGTGCAGAGTGCCGTCCCAGTCGCGGATGAAGAGATGGTGGAGGCCGGAGGTGGCCGAGCTGAGGAAGTCAACGAGGACGAGGTAGTTCAGCCCGCAGCTAGCTCCTCTGGTCAAGAGGTAAACATCGAAGGAGGGTCGAACGAAGGGTCGGCCGAAGTTCAAGCAGACGTAGCCCGAGACCCATCCGACATGTCTTGGGTATCAGAAACTCTTCGTTCACACAGGAGTATCATTACTGTCGGCCATGTTGCCTTGCCCGATCTGCGGAGCCGCTACGACGAATTGCCGGGCTGGAGGGTAAGAGGTATGAAAGACGGAGAAGACATTGCAACTTATTCTCCCAACCTTAAGTTCACGATGTATCAGCTCGTGTTCGAGAGGATGAATATCACCCCTCCTTTCACTGAATTTCAACGCGACGTCCTGCGTCACATCGGGGTCGCCCCTTCTCAACTCCACCCTAACGCATGGGCGTTTCTGAAAACTTTTGAAGTCCTTCTGACTAAGTTGGGTCGGCCGGTGTCGATCATGTTGTTCTTTACTCTCTTTGAGCTGAGCTGGCTCAGGGAGAAGGCTAATAAAGAGAAGAGGGAGCAGGTCTCCTTTAAGATGCAGAAAACTCATCATCGGTTCTTCAAAGCATACCAAGAATCATTGGGAGCGGCCTGGAGAGGTTAGTATTTTTGGATTGTTCCCACTGAGGAGGCCGGTAAGGCCATATCTGAGGTCCAACCGGACGGAATGCTTGGTCCCCCTTACTTCCCAATCATGTGGAACGAGGCTCACTTCTGCAGGAGGCCAGGCGATTACATCTACTCCGTCAAAGACTTGGGCGAGGCCGACCTGGAATCCTTGGAGATGATCAAGGCGTTAGCGAGCATGATGCGTCCAGACCCTAAGGGCGACATACCTTGCCGTCCCTTTGTCTTGCTCGAGGGCCAAGATCTGGAGGCCGAGATCGGTTTGCTTTTGAACTTTGCCTTTATATTTTTGTTGTCGATCTTTTCTTCTAACTCATAGCTCGTTATTTTGCAGAAAGGATGGCCGGTAAAAACTGGGAAGTGCTCGAGTCAGTTTTGAAACCTGCTGCCATTCCAGGGGCCAAGAAGTATGAAGGACCTCGGCCAGGGGATGTTCCTGAATCGTCCTCAAAGGTGCCCCCCACTCCCAAGAGCCAAAGGAAAAAGCCAGTTGCTCGGTCGCCCCCTCGTACTGACGATCGCTCCGCAAAGCGGGTAAGGCTTGACGACCGAAACATGGATTCCGCTAAGGCCGACCTCCCTATTCTCTCGCTCGAGGGTTTAGGACAGGTCGAACTCGAGTGGTTCAGGAAGAAGCCAATGGAGGTCTGTGCTTCTCTCTGCTTGGGAATAGATAAAATCATGACCGAGCTTGGGGCGGGTCGAAGGTACTTTACTTTCCAAATTTAGTTCTTTTGTCTTAACTCGACCGACTAATAGTTGGACGATCTCTGCTCAGGGGGGCCGTGTCTTGATAAGAAGAAGGCTTTGGCCGAGGCGCAACAGAGGTATGACAAGCTTGCCAAAGCCCGAAAAGACACTCTTCGGGGTGAGGAGGACCGCCAAACTCGCAAGCGGAACAAGGAACTCGCCGCCAGTGACTAATCTGGCGTCGACACTGAATCCCTGTGAGAAGGATAAAGCCGTGTTGAGGCCGAGAAGGCCGAGCCGGAGGCAAAATCCAAATGGTAGCCCAGGCCGGTAGGGAGGCAGCGATCGAGCAGTTCTACAACGCTCTTGCTCAGGCGCGGGCACTGAATGCAGACCTGAAGATTAACTTTGATGAGAAGATGATAAATCCCGCCCATTATGTTGTGGATAACAAGATCATGCTTTCGAGCAAGTCGATGAACAAGGAAATGTTCGCCCGGCCACAATTCTCTTCTGAAGCCCGCCTGCGAGCGGAGTTACCTTTGTAATAGTTTAGATTGCCTTCGGGCACGACAATTTAAATGTCGCCTTGAGCGATCGGATATTTAGGCGCTTCGGTGTAACACCCGCTTCGCTTAATTATTTAACTTATAAAAATCGAGTTCAAAAATTATTTTTCCTTTGCAAAAGATACATCCTCGAGGAATGCTACGCTCACCAAAACATTTCTTAAAACAATTGCATAATACTTTCCACAATAAAATACAAATGCGTGATGAATAGCACGACTTGGTTTATCGAAATAGTTTTACATCATCAACTTAATTAAATCTGACTAAAACAATATCAGAACTACCATGACTACTCGACACTCCCACAGTGCTACGCATCAGAGCTATACGCCACACTCGGGATCGAGTAAGGAAGAACCTTCACTCGGGATCACCCGCACGCTGCAGGCATAAGAAGCAACATAACAAAGAGATGGGGTGAGTCTCTAACACAAATAATACAATGTATGATAAGCATTATATGAAAGGAGACACCAAACACCCCTAAGAAGAACAACAAACACACCTTACTGAGTCTTAACACCTCGACTCCTAACCATCACTCAACAACACACTTGACTAAGTCTTAACACCTCGACTCCTAACCACAACTCACCACGTCTAACACTCATCACACATCACACAAAACACATCAACGAATTCATGAATGCAATGCATGAATGCAACCCTTCACACCTAGGGCACATGCATGTGGTACCAATAATCATCATATTCCATTGCCATATAGGCAACAACGTCCCTTACAATTGCCATAAAGACAACAACGTCCCTTACCATTGGCATAAAGACAACAACGTCACTTTTGATGCATATGAATCATGAGGCTCGATAAACAATGCATCAAACACAATCAACACACAACAACATTTGCCTTGCATGCACAACCGCACTATTATTTTGCCACTCGTGCTACCCACTCGGGGTTCACATCATTAGCCACTCAAAGCTACCCACTCGTGGTTCACATCATTAGCTACTCGGGCTACCCACTCGTGGTTCACATCATTAGCCACTCTGGCTACCCTTACCTCGATCCACTAGCTCTACTGGCTATCATCATCTCATCACACTCGGTTCATCATCATTTACACTAGTGTCTAGTTCACCTAGACATCATCCATAGCACTAAGGCTAACGTCACTACACCACAACATAGCTCTACCGCTAAACAATCGACCCTCTCACACCTCAACACCATCACCGTGGACTACACCACCACTTCAAGACCACAACGTCACTTAAGGACTAAATCATCACCTAAGGACCGAACCATCACTTAGGGACCACACGCACTTCATCACTCACCCTCTTGAACATACATAGCGTCCAACCACACTCATAGTCGCGCTTCTAACAACCCCTGCGCACACCGGGCGCTAACAACACCTCTAAGCACACTAATTGGACACCTCGGCAAGACACCACCCACCGAACGTAGTGAACTAAACTATCACTACCAGTGCCCACCTCATCAACTAGTGGACTACACCTCGACCTCTACACCGCACCCTACATACACCACACCTTGACGACACTACCTCGGCCTACATTCACTACAACAACTACACTTAGGCTTGTGTACACCACACTCCAACTACTACACTTAGGCATTCACACCTAAGCACCACACTTCACCCCGCCTACTACACTTAGGCGCACTATACTTAGATATCCAGTACACTTACACTTCGGCTATTTCACCTTGGTATACATTCCTATACCTCGGTAGCTATAAGTCGACGCCTACACTTCGCACAATCCATTACTCTTCGTATTCAACACTTAATCACTTACGCATCATTATACTACCACTTCAACTTCCTTAAGCTTAATCATCTCTACACTTCGATTGCCTACGCTCAACCTTTACGTATTTACGCATTTAACCTCCATCTTACCTCGCCTCATTGATCAT
The DNA here is from genome assembly GCA_020916435.1 of Oxytropis ochrocephala. Classification (NCBI taxonomy): domain Eukaryota; kingdom Viridiplantae; phylum Streptophyta; class Magnoliopsida; order Fabales; family Fabaceae; genus Oxytropis; species Oxytropis ochrocephala. The sequence continues at coordinate 72,230,972 of CM037088.1, forward strand.
CGCACTCACGATCACCACGCTACCTCTACTACACCGATTCACTTGAACCTATTTCAAAGCCCATAATACCTTCCATCACTTAAACCGCACCATGTCAACAACACTTCATCAACACTTCAATACCCATACACGCACGTATCACACTCCTATCCACTTGCCACACACAAGCACACCCATTTAAGCAACAACGCCTAAAACTCGACTCAATTACAATTCAAAGATACATACTTACATCTTGACAGATGCTTATCCAAATTCTAACAAAAATCCTAAGAGTCTCCTCTCAAATACGGACATCCCAAAGTAAACTATTCACCGCATAACCACCCGCAGACAAAGAAAACATAAGCGCGCCCATACGTGGGCACCAAGGCAACATCGTGCCCGCGCCAATGCCAAATAATAAGTACGCAATCCAACGCACCAACACCTGCATCGCAACACACTCCCAAGGCGCACTCCTATGTGAGCACAAGGCATCATCGTGCCACGCCTCACCCACACACACCGCATAACAACTCAACAATTCCACACACGTATTTCATCAATTGAATAATACATCACTTAATCACAAATCACACCATAACACACAACACATAAGGCATAAGCCACACCAAGATTGATTCCACAACATTTTATCACGACACATTCCACCAATTAACACCCACACCTAGGGTTTCACTATCAAACAACATATATTTATAGCTCATATTCACCATCAACCTACTACATTCCACCAATTAATCTCACCTCCAAATACCCTTTTCAACCCAAAATAATTCCAATTAAGTCATTTATACCTAGAGCACCCACTTGCTCATTTTTCATTTTTCTCTAAACAACATACCCTCAAATCAATTCACACACACTCAATCAACACTCAAATGATCACTCATACTCATAAATCATTCTAAACACATCAAAATCAAAATATAGTGTTAATCACTATTCATCATCTTCCCAAATCTCATTTTCACACAACATTCATCATATACTATATTATAGGCATTAGATGGCTCCCTTACCTCAAGAAATGAAGAAACAAGCTTCCCTCCACTCACAACTCAACAATCACCAAAACAACCACCAATTCCATTTTGAGCTTCAACTCCCCAACAATGGCAAAACAACAAAACTAGGAATTAGGGATTGAAACTAACATCAATAGCTAGAGGAGGAAAAATGGAGAAGAAATGTATCTAAAACCCCTTACCTTGAGCTCAAATGGAGAAGATCTCTCCAATTCTTCTCCTCTTCCTTTCCTTTCTCCCCACACGGTTTTCCAAATTTCTCTCTCTCTCTCTGATCACTTCTTTCTTTCTTCTTAATTCATTTCTTTCATTTAATTCAACAATCAATTGGGCCTAAGTGGGTTGGGCCTCTATTCACACCCCCCCAATTAATTCAACTACTCCCTAACTTAATAATACCACCACTCTCTTATTTATATCTCTCACCTCCATATTTAATTAAAACACCTCATTCATTTAATTAAATATGACTAACCACATAACTCCTAAATAATCAATTAAATAAATATTCAAATTATTTTCTGGCGCATAAACTCTCCCCACTTAGAATATTTTCGCCCTCTAAAATCTAATCAACCCTATGAGCACATCACCCATAAACCTTAATTTGCTCCCAACTAACAACCACACCTCCTTGTACACTAAGCACTAAGAAATCTCATCAATACTTCACAGATCACTAAGGTTACACGTGCTTCCGCAAGCACTCTCGATCACATACACAGTACCTATTCGACCGCCATGCTTCAATAACAATTATTCTACCCTGTGTTTCCTAGAAACCACAATCCTAAACTTTTTCCAACAAGGCATGCCCCATCACTTAGCATAAACTTCAAACTCACTATGCCTATTCTTATCCTTGCATCTCCCTACTATCAATTTCCTCAATTCAAACACCAACATCCACAAGACACCTACTTATTTAAAAATCAAAAATCAACTAACTTGCACACAACACTCGCTTACTCAAGTTAATATTAGTACATATTCAAAATACATAATAGCTACGAGTTATTGTCACCTCTTTCATTAGTGATGAGTCGTTGGGGTGATCACCCTCCTACTCACGCACCAATTAGTTAAGGTCACAAAACTACGCTCTTTTTAAAATTTTCACATACCATACCGAAAAGCTTTTAACGCAGCCAAGAGTGCGATACGTCGCCACGACTCCAATCTTTTGACGTCGTTAAAACCTTCCTATTCACACATACCTCAACCCCACAAACAAAGAATCACAACCAACTACAAGCCACACCGTAAAAGAATACACACTTGAGCACATAGACAAACCAACACAAACGACTCAACAAAAAGCACTCAAAGAAATCACACAACATTACGCACTCCGCAAAACAATATGGCATAAAGCACTCAAAGAAGAACACAACCAAAATCTACAACAAGGTCTCCGCTCGGAGATCAACAAGGAATCTCCAAGACACTACGACTCGACAACTTGGCGAGACAGCACCGAATCGCTTCGACGATACCAACTTGTAACACCCCCGCTTCGCTTAATTATTTAACTTATAAAAATCAGAGTTCAAAAATTATTTTTCCTTTGCAAAAGATACATCCTCAAGGGAATGCTACGTTCACCAAAACATTTCTTAAAACAATTGCATAATACTTTCCACAATAAAATACAAATGCGTGATGAATAGCACGACTTGGTTTATCGAAATAGTTTTACATCATCAACTTAATTAAATCTGACTAAAACAATATCAGAACTACCATGACTACTCGACACTCCCACAAGCATACGCGCATCGAGCTATACGCCACACTCGGTCGAGTAAGGAAGAACCTTCACTGGATCACCCGCACGCTCTTGAGACATAAGAAGCAACATAACAGCAGTAGGGTGAGTCTCTAACACAAATAATACAATGTATGATAAGCATTATATGAAAGGAGACACCAAACACCCCGGCAAGAACAACAAACACACCTTACTGAGTCTTAACACCTCGACTCCTAACCATCACTCAACAACACACTTGACTAAGTCTTAACACCTCGACTCCTAACCACAACTCACCACGTCTAACACTCATCACACATCACACAAAACACATCAACGAATTCATGAATGCAATGCATGAATGCAACCCTTCACACCTGGGCACATGCATGTGGTACCAATAATCATCATATTCCATTGCCATATAGGCAACAACGTCCCTTACCATTGCCATAAAGACAACAACGTCCCTTACCATTGCCATAAAGACAACAACGTCACTTTTGATGCATATGAATCATGAGGCTCGATAAACAATGCATCAAACACAATCAACACACAACAACATTTGCCTTGCGGGCACAACCGTCACTATTTTGCCACTCAAAGCTACCCACTCGTGGTTCACATCATTAGCCACTCAAAGCTACCCACTCGGTGGTTCACATCATTAGCTACTCCTGCCACCCACTCGTGGTTCACATCATTAGCCACTCCTACTACCTTACCTCGATCCACTAGCTCTACGGCTATCATCATCTCATCGCCACTCGGTTCATCATCATTTACACTAGTGTCTAGTTCACCTAGACATCATCCATAGCACTAAGTGCTAACGCCACTACACCACAACATAGCTCTACCGCTAAAACAATCGACCCTCTCTCACACCTCAACACCATCACCGTGGACTACACAACCAATTCAAGACCACAACGCCACTTAAGGACTAAATCATCACCTAAGGACCGAACCATCACTTAGGGACCACACGGACTTCATCACTCACCCTCTTGAACATACATAGCGCCCAACCACACTCATAGTCGCGCTTAACAACCCCTCGCGCACACCGGCGCTAACAACACCTCGGCACACTAATTGACACCTCGGCACCACCCACCGAACGTAGTGAACTAAACTATCACTACCGTGCCCACCTCATCAACTAGTGGACTACACCTCGACCTCTACACCGCACCCTACATACACCACACCTTGACGACACTACCTCGGCCTACATTCACTACAACAACTACACTTTAGGCTTGTGTACACCACACTCCAACTACTACACTTAGGCATTCACACCTAAGCACCACACTTCACCCCGCCTACTACACTTAGCGGCTATACTTAGATATCCAGACACTTACACTTCGGCTATTTCACCTTGGTATACATTCCCTATACCTCGGTAGCTATAAGTCGACGCCTACACTTCGCTTACAATCCATTACTCTTCGTATTCAACACTTAATCACTTACGCATCATTATACTACCACTTCAACTTCCTTAAGCTTAATCATCTCTACACTTCCAAGGCCTACGCTCAACCTTTACGTATTTACGCATTTAACCTCCATCTTACCTCGTCTCATTGATCATCGCGACTACGATCACCACGCTACCTCTACTACACCGATTCACTTGAACCTATTTCAAAGCCCATAATACCTTCCATCACTTAAACCGCACCATGTCAACAACACTTCATCAACACTTCAATACCCATACACGCACGTATCACACTCCTATCCACTTGCCACACACAAGCACACCCATTTAAGCAACAACGCCTAAAACTCGACTCAATTACAATTCAAAGATACATACTTACATCTTGACGGATGCTTATCCAAATTCTAACAAAAATCCGGCAGAGTCTCCTCTCAAATACTGGACATCCCAAAGTAAACTATTCACTGCATAACCAAATCATAAAGAAAACATAAGGCGCGCCATATACGTGGGCACCAAGGCAACATCGTGCCCGCGCCAATGCCAAATAATAAGTACGCAATACCAACGCACCAACACCTGCACCGCAACACACTCCCGGGCGCACTCCTATGTGAGCACAAGGCATCATCGTGCCACGCCTCACCCACACACACCAGACAACAACTCAACAATTCCACACCGTATTTCATCAATTGAATAATACATCACTTAATCACAAATCACACCATAACACACAACACATAAGGCATAAGCCACACCAAGATTGATTCCACAACATTTTATCACGACACATTCCACCAATTAACACCCACACCTAGGGTTTCACTATCAAACAACATATATTTATAGCTCATATTCACCATCAACCTACTACATTCCACCAATTAATCTCACCTCCAAATACCCTTTTCAACCCAAAATAATTCCAATTAAGTCATTTATACCTAGAGCACCCACTTGCTCATTTTTCATTTTTCTCTAAACAACATACCCTCAAATCAATTCACACACACTCAATCAACACTCAAATGATCACTCATACTCATAAATCATTCTAAACACATCAAAATCAAAATATAGTGTTAATCACTATTCATCATCTTCCCCAAATCTCATTTTCACACAACATTCATCATATACTATATTATAGGCATTAGATGGCTCCCCTTACCTCAAGAAATGAAGAAACAAGCTTCCTCCACTCACAACTCAACAATCACCAAAACAACCACCAATTCCATTTTGAGCTTCAACTCCCAAACAATGGCAAAACAACAAAAACTAGGAATTAGGGATTGAAACTAACATCAATAGCTAGAGGAGGAAAAATGGAGAAGAAATGTATCTAAAACCCTTTACCTTGAGCTCAAATGGAGAAGATCTCTCCAATTCTTCTCCTCTTCCTTTCCTTTCTCCCCACTAGTTTTCCAAATTTCACTCACTCTCTCTCTGATCACTTCTTTCTTTCTTCTTAATTCATTTCTTTCATTTAATTCAACAATCAATTGGGCCTAAGTGGGTTGGGCCTCTATTCACACCCCCCCCAATTAATTCAACTACTCCCTAACTTAATAATACCACCACTCTCTTATTTATATCTCTCACCTCCATATTTAATTAAAACACCTCATTCATTTAATTAAATATGACTAACCACATAACTCCTAAATAATCAATTAAATAAATATTCAAATTATTTTCGGGGCGTTACACTCGGCTTCGACCGGGCGTCTCTATTTTGTAATGATATTTTAACTTTTCTTTCATTTCGTCTACTTGAATTCGCGTTGTTATGTCTGCGTATTTTGTACATTTATTTGTCTAAGTTTTTTCGAACTTATAGGCCGCTCGGCGACCGTTTCGTGCTATTTCGAAAGCGCTCGCTCATGGTCGGGCCATTTCGATGGCCCTCGACCGGGCCATTTTGATGGCATCCGTTGGGATCATTTTGATGGCCTGTTACACGCGGGGATAGCTCAGTTGGGAGAGCGTCAGACTGAAGATCTGAAGGTCGCGTGTTCGATCCACGCTCGTTGTAGACCATTCGTTGGTCTACGTTTGTTTCGGCCCTTCGATGGCACTCGTTTGGGTCAACTCGGTGACCTTCGATTGGGCCAACTCGGTGGCGCTCGATTGGGCCAACTCGGTGGCACTCGTTTGGGTCAACTCGGTGACCTTCGATTGGGCCAACTCGGTGGCGCGCCTTGTAGACCGCCGACCTACGCTTGTTTGTGGGTCCTTCCGACCGCTGGGCCATTTCGATGGCGCTCGATTGGAGCCAACTCGGTGGCGCTGCAGTAGACCGCCTCGGGGCCTACGCTTGTTTGTGGGTCCTTCGACCCTTGGGCCATTTCGATGGCGCTCGATTGGGCGACTTCGGTGGCGCTTCGTTGTGGACCGCCGGGCCTACGCTTGTTTGTGGGTCCTTCCGACCGCTTGGGCCATTTCGATGGCGCTCGATTGTAGACCGCTCGGGGCCTACACTTGTTGGTGGGTCCTTCTGACCCTTGGGCCATTTCGATGGCGCTCGATTGTAGACCGCTCGGGGCTACTGCATGTTTGTCCTTCGCCGACCCTTGGGCCATTTCGATGGCTCTCGATTGTAGACCGCTCGGGCAATCTTGAGCGACCGGGCATACATTCTTGCGACCGGGCAATCTTCGATCGCTCCTTTGCCACGGGCAATCTTGAGCGACCGGGCATACATTCTTGCGAGAAAGTAAAGAACACACCATATTTCTAAAGGTCGCCTCTGTAAAAAACCCATTAGGGAAAAAGAGCGCACACTGCTTTTCATTTATAGATCGGTCGTTCATTACATTCAAATCGTTCATTACATTCAAACGTAATATTTTCTAAGTTACTCTGCATTCCATGTTCTGGGGATAGTCGCCCTATCCATGGTTTCCACTGCACGCCCCTTTCCGCCTTTCTTGATGACCCTGTATGGCCCTTCCCGCTTGGGTGCCGCTTTCCTGTCGGGCATTCTTGTTTCCCACATCTGCTGCGTCAGACGAGCCGACCGACCGACCGAAAATCTCTTTTACAACTCGAGCGTTGTATCTGGCTGCGACCTTTTGTTTGATCAGTTGCTCTCTTAATGATGCTTGGGTACGCAGCTCTTCCACTAGGTCCAACTCTTCTCGTATGGCTCGGCCATTGTTAACCATCGTAGGGGATTCAAAGTTCTCCAATTCGGCCACGCCCATCTCTATGGGTATCACAAAGATCCGTCCCATATACGATGCGAAGGGGACTCGGCCGTTGAATGAGGGTCGTCCCGTAAGCCCATAGAACGGATCGCAGCTTCTTCTACCCAGCCTTCCTTTCGCTTCATCGAGTCTTCGCTTCAACCCACGCAGATAACTCGCATTGCCGCCTACTTGGCCGTTTGTGCGGTGCTCGACCGAGGTGAAACGCTGCTTTACCCCTAAGTCGGCCAACATTTCTCTCGAACCTTTGTCTCGCGAACTGGTGCCGTTGTCGCTATTAGTTCTTTGAGGACCTCAAACGGGCCAACACACACCGGCCGAAGAATTTGCTTACTTTTGCCGAGGTGATAGTTGCAAGAGGCTCGGCCTCGATCCACTTTGTGAAATAATCTACCGCCACGATCAAGAACTTGAACTGGCCTGGAGCAGGTGAAAACGGGCCTAGCAGATCCATGCCCCACCAGGCGAACGACCAAGGTGAGACAAGACTTTGCAGTTCTGAGGAGGGCGCAATGTGGACATCAGCATGCACTTGGCATTTCTTGCACTTCTGAACAAGCTTCTTAGCGTCCTCGTCCATGGTCGGCCAGTAATAGCCGGCCCTGAGAGCCTTCTTAGCTATGGAACGTGCACCTTGGTGACTTCCACAAACACCTTCGTGAATATCCCTCAACACATGGTTTCCGCCGACCGACGTGAAGACATCTCAACAATGGAGAGAGAATCCTCTTCGCATAACTTTCCTTCTATTACCAATACTTGGTCGCTCTGAGTCCGACTAACTTAGCTTGCTTCGGATCGCTTCGGTTCTTCCCCTTCAACAATATATCTCGTGATAGGGGCGATCCAATCAATCTGTATTGACACACGTAACGGCCAACGACGGGCTTGGCTTGGTCGACACGCCGCCGATTTAGGGTCTCCTGAATCAAACTTCGTGATTCCCGGGTCTTTGTACTTGCAAGTTTCGACGGAATGTCCGCTTCGAACATTTTCGGTCCGAGGCACATGAGTCACTTCGCCTTGGTCGAATCGCTGAGAAGCTCTCTTACTCTAGCTAGGTAATTCTTCAAAGACGCCGCCCTTGGCATCATATAATTCTTTGATCTGCGAGACAACAAGCAAGAGTCCGATCGAAGTTCGACCGGCCGACATTGAAGTCCCCGCGAGCCGCAGTTTCGCTATGCACGCCTCATACTCGGCCGATTGTTTGATGTATGGAAAGCGAAAGTCAAAGACACCTCCACACCAGTGCCTTGAGTAATTTTCTAGTATTAGGCCCGCTCCACTTCCTTTCTTTGTTGGATCGACCCATCGACATGGAGGATCCGTGTCGTTTAAACTTGGTCTTCCGGGATAGAGTCATTTCAATTATAAAGTCGGCCAACACTGCGCTTTGCGGCCGATCCGATTCAAATTTAATCCCAAACTCACCGAGTTCCACCGCCCACTTTATCATTCGCCCCGCCAGTGTCCGCCGATGGAGGACTTGTCTGATAGGCTGGTCGGTCCTTACCACGACCTGATGGGCCACAAAGTAGGGTCTCAATCTTCTAGCAGCTATTAGGAGTGCAAGGGCAAACTTCTCTATTTTGCTTCAAGTCGTTTTCCCTGACTAACACTGCACTTAGGACTTCTTCTGTTATGGCCAAGTATAAATACAACGTCTCGCCCGGCAGCGGCTTGGTCATAATCGGCGGGTTGGTCAAAGCTTGTTTCAACTCGTCCAATGCTCGCGGCATTGGTCGGTCCACTCAAAATCCACCTCTTTCTTCAGCAGTCTAAACAGTGGAAGCGACTTGCAGGCCGCTTTGGGAATGAACCTGGACAGGGCAGCTACCATGCCATTCAGCTGTTGTATTTCTTTTTTAGTTGTGGGCGGCCTCATATCGGCGACCGCCCTGCATTTCTCAGGGTTTGCTTCTATCCTCTTTCGCTTAGGTGGAAGCCCAAAATCTGCCGCCTCACCCCAAAGGTACACTTCTCAGGATTCAGTCTGAGTGAATTCTTCCTAGCTTCTTCAAAGATTTCCCTTAGGTCGTTCACATGATCTGGATCAGTCCCACTTTTGATGATCATGTCGTCCAAGTACACCTCTGAGATTCGACCGATCTGCCTCTTGAAAATTTTGTTCATCATTCGCTGGTAGGTCGCTCCAGCGTTCTTTAGGCCGAAAGGCATCACCTTGTACTGAAAATTTCCCCGATCTGTCATAAAGGCTGTTTTGTGTCGATCGGGGGGATACATCGTGATATGATTGTATCCTGAGTAAGCGTCCAAAAAAGACAATAATTTGTAGCACGAGGCACCATCGACCAATTTGTCAATGTTGGGCACGGGGAAGGCATCCTTCGGGCATGCCTTATTTAGGTCGGTGTAATCTACACACATTCTCCACTTTCCGTTCTTCTTTTTCACCAACACGACATTGGATAGCCAGGTCGTGTACTTGATCTCTTCTATGAAATTGGCCTTTATGAGGTCCTCAACGGCCTTTGCAGCGGCTTGAGATTTTTCCTCGTTCTGAGTTCGTCTTCTTTGAGCGACTGGCTTAGCTCCTTCATCGACCGAAAGTTGATGGCAGGCTACTTCGATAGGAATGCCGCATGTCGATGCCCGCCATGCGAATGTGTCGCATAGTCTTTCAAATACTCGCATAAGGTCTTGCTTTACTTGCTCGTAGGTCGCTACCGAAGCTTAATCGTCTTTGTTGGGTCGCCTCCCAACCGCACATCTATCTGCTTCTCCATGAGGTTCTCGCCTTTTCAACCTGCTTTTTCACCTTCTCGGGCTAAGTCATCATCGTTATCCTCTCGGTCATCGCCCGGATCATACCGAGCATCCAAATCAGTGACGTTGACTTGATGGCCTTCACCAGTGTTTCGGACATTTGGGCCAAGGTCTACCTCATCGCAAATTTGCTGATACAGGTTGTTCCTGGGTGTATCAAGAAATACGAATCGCCAACAAAGAATCGGACTCGCGGCCCGGCCCAAACTCGACGCCCAATACGCCGCTTGAGCGCACTTCGCCGCCGTAAAAATCTCGCAAAACGGGCTTGACCTCGCAGTATATATACACCATTCCCATATGGTATCAGGTACGTTCTCTAACCTTGTGCTATCTGCCCGAGCGACCTCTCACTAGATCGTCGGAGTGTCTTTGCAGGTACCACCCGAGGTGTTCAACGCGTGTAGCCAGGACCGGTCCCTTCATCCATTCAACGACCGGCCCATTTGACGAATCAATCAACACTTCAACACTTCATTGGTCAAGGTACGATCAATTGGCGACCACAGTGGGAGGCCCGTGCGCTATCCTACCTCCTTCATGGCTCCACGCGACCGGCCCCAAACGCGGGCCACTTCTCGACTCAATCCCTCCGGGCAGAATCAACAGCAGACCCCGGAGGGCGTGGCCGTCACCGTCCACGAGTCTCAAGGCCTTCCGCGACAAGAGCCTTCGGTGCACAACGGTCGCGGACCTATCCTCCAACAGATTCAACCGCCCGTTCCTGGAGACTTACCGCCCGAGCTGATTGAAGCGGGCATTCAGAAACTCTCTGCCGACCATGTCATTTCGCCGCTTTTGCAAATCCCGCAAAACAAAAATCGTGATCGCAGCATCGAGACGCGCCATCTCTCTCAAGACGAAAAGAGGGTCGGGCTCGGGCCGCTGCGCTGCGGAAGACGGAGAACCTAGAACCTTCGCCGCCCGGCCGCGAAGACACCGCTCCCTCCACGGCGGAGCATCTCTCGCCGGAGAGCACCACTCATCGCTCTCTCCCAAGGAAGACGGCGGGCGCGTGAGGTCGCGACCAAGCGAAACGCGGTAGACGCCGCTCGATGTCCTATGACTATGAAGATTCTAGCTACCGCCCCGACACACGGCCGCCACCCACCGTACTCCTCCAATGAGTCGTCCGGTCACGCTTCGGTCGGCGCGCATCTTGGGATTCTCGAGAAGAGCCGGGAAGATTACAGAGATGGAAGAATCGTGGACGTTTCGCGATCGGCCAAGAAGAGGCCAAAGCGAAGCGACCCGTAAGGCCTCCTCGCCTTCCGCCAACCGCCCATCCGGAGGATTCTATGGAATGCCGCAACGAGGCATGCCTCGCAATGCAACCTTTCGGGTCGAACGGCATTCGAATGAGCACGCCCGCTTCTCCAAGGAGATCAGCGTTACAAAATTCCGAGGGATCTCCGCAAGCCGCCCAATCTCAACAAGTTTGGCGGCCGAGGAGATCCGCACAAACATCTCTCGCTACTTCAATAATTACTCGCCGTTATAGGGGAATTGGGACCGACCATGAAATGCGTGCTTTTCCCCGCCACCGGACGGCCGAGCATTGGAATGGTGGGAGTCTCTCGCGACCCAATTCCATCTCCTCATGGGACGACTGATCGTAATATTCTTGTCTCACTACACCGCAAACCGCCAATATCGGTATGAAGAATACTTGGACTCTTTTGTTCAAGGAGATAATGAGACGCCGAGGCGATATATCGACCGGTTTAACACCGAGGCCGAGTCCGCTTCGTGACTTGTCGAGACAAGGACAAGCTAAAATATCTCGAAGCGTGGTATTCGACCGACCACCGGTTCGTAGAAGAATTCACTCTTAACCATTACCAAGATCTCGCCTACTTCTTAACGAGGGCTAACGTCCACATGGCGTATGAAGAAACCTTGGCAAAGAAGAAAGGCCGTCCACGCGCACGACCTAAAGAAGAGAGCAAGCAGCCGCCAAAGGGCATGAAGGTCGCGCGACAATCGGTCCGACTTTCGAGATAAGAAGTTCGATCATCGCACTCGGCTAAACACCTCTATTGCACGCATCTATAGCGAGTGCCAAAATAATGAATTTGTGGGAGTAAAGCGGCCCGATCCACTCGTGCTCAAGAAGCGGGCACGGCCGACTAAAAGATATTGCCGTTACCACAAAAGCAAGGGTCATGATACTAACGATCAGATGGCCTCAAAGATGATATCAAGAACTCATCTAGAAAGGAAAGTTGGGAAAGTATGTGAGGTCGGAGGAAGGCGACCGACCTCAAGAGAGAAGCGAGAAAGAAGTCGATCCGGCCGAGGGAAGGGTGCTCTAGTTGTTTCAAGCACCCAAGACAAAGACCGGTCTGAGGATCGAGAAGCTCCACGATCCAGGGGTCGCAACGTCGCAATGGTCATTCATGGTGGAAACCCATTGGACCGTAGAGAATCAAATAAAGCCACAAAGAGGAAGTGGGGCGAGCTCCCGATGGTCGGTTCAACATCGCTGATCCCACCGGCCTCGAATAGACCCCATCTCGTTTGGAGATAGCGACTCACACGATGGTAGGCCAACAATTATGTTCCGTTGGTAATCGTGGCGCTTATGCCAATACCGAAGTTCAAAGAATTCTAGTCGACTGTGGTAGCTCGGCCGACATCATGTTTGAAGGCTTGATTGACAAGATCAAGGTCGATCGGAGCGAGATAATTCCCGTGCCGAGCCTACTCCCTAACGGGCTTCAATGGAGCGATCCACCTACCCGCTGGGGACGATCGAACTCATGGTCACATTTGGTGACGACACCGAGATAGCACTTTAGGCTGGGACGGTCCGCACGACGCGTTCCTTGTACTCCCCTCAAATCATGCTATCGCGCATCATTGGTAGGCCGACCGGGCAAGCTAGAGGCCGTGGCGCCAACAAAGACACCCGAAAATGAAGTTCTACAAAGAAGGACGCACCGTGTAGTTACCCCGGCGGCCGACCTAGAGGCAAAGCAAGACGAAGCCACGACCAGACGCAAATTTGCGATGAGGTAGACCTTGCCCAAACGCTCAAAGCACCGTGAAGGCCATCAAGTCAACGCTCATTGATTTGGATGCTCTCGGTATGATCCGCATAAATGACCCAAAGGATAACGATGATGACTTAGCCCGAGAACCGAAAAATAGGTTGAAAAGGCCGAGCCTCATGGAGAACTAATAGATGTGCAAATTGGGAGACGACCCAACAAAGATAGTCAAGCTTCAGTAACGACCTCACCGAGCAAGTGAAGCAAGACTCTTGTGCAATGTTTGAGAGACTATGCCGACTTGTTCGCATGGCGGCATCGACATGCCCGGCATTCCTATCAAGTAGCCCGCCATCGCCTTTCGATCGAGGAAGGGGTCGCCGGTCTCTCAAAGAAGACGTGACTCAAAACGAGGAAAAATCTCGCCGCCGCAAAGGCCGCTGAGGACCTCATAAAGGCCAATTTCATAGAAGAAATCAAGTACACGACCGCCATCCAATGTCGTGTTGGTCAAAAAGAAGAATGGCAAATGGAGGATGTGTGTAGACTACACCGATCTAAATAAGGCATGCCCGAAGGATGCCTTCCTCAGTACTCCAACATCGACAAGTCGGTCGATGGGGCCTCGCTACAAATTACCGTCTTTTCTCGACGCTTTACTCGGTACAATCAGATCACGATGTATCCCCCCGATCGACACAAAACAACCTTCATGACAGATCGGGGAAATTTTCAGTATAAGGTGATGCCTTTCGGCCTAAAGAACGCTGGAGCGACCTACCAGCGGATGATGAACAAAATTTTCAAGAGGCAGATCGGTCGAATCTCAGAGGTGTACTTGGATGACATGATCATCAAAAGCGTAACCGACCCAGATCATGTGAGCGACCTGAGGGAAATCTTTGAGGAAGCTAGAAAGAATTCGCTTAGACTAAATCCTGAGAAGTGTACCTTTGGGGTGAGGGCCGGCAGATTTTTGGGCTTCCACCTATCTGAAAGAGGGATAGAAGCAAACCCTGAAAAATGTAGGGCGGTCGCCGATATGAGGCCGCCCACATCGAAAAAAGAAATACAACAGCTGAATGGCATGGTGGCCGCTCTGTCTAGGTTCATTCCCAAAGCGGCCTGCAAGTCGCTTCCACTGTTTAGACTGCTGAAGAAAGAGGTGGACTTTGAATGGACCGACCAATGCCAGCGAGCATTGGATGAATTGAAGCAAGCTTTGGTTAGCCCGCCGATCATGACTAAGCCGCTGCCGGACGAGACATTGTATCTATACTTGGCTATCACAGAAGAAGTTCTGAGCGCCGTGTTGGTCAGAGAATGCGAACTGAAACAAAATCCGGTCTACTTTATTAGTAAAGTGTTGCAAGGGCCCGAGCTGAGGTACCAGAAAATAGAGAAGTTTGCTCTTGCACTCCTGATTGCTGCTCGAAGGTTGAGACCCTACTTTGTGGCCCACCAGGTCGTGGTAAGGACCGATCAGCCGATCAGGCAAGTCCTTCATCGGCCAGACCTGGCGGGACGAATGATAAAGTGGGCGGTGGAGCTCAGTGAATTTGGCATTAAATTCGAATCCAGATCGGCCGCAAAAGCGCAGGTGTTGGCCGACTTTATAGCGGAAATGACTCCTACCCCAGAAGATCAAGCTGGAACGACCTGGATCTTGCATGTAGATGGGTCGTCTAATAGCAAAGGAAGCGGAGCCGGCCTAATACTAGAAAATTCTGAAGGCCTGGCTGTGGAGGTCTCTTTATCCTTTGCATTCCACACTTCGAACAATCAGGCCGAATATGAGGCGTGTATAGCCGGCCTGCAGCTCGCCAGAGACTTCAATGTTGACCGAGTTGAACTCCGATCGGACTCCTTGCTGGTCGTCTCGCAGATCAAAGAATTATACGATGCTAAGGACGACGTGCTGAAGAATTACCTAGCCAGGGTAAGAGAGCTTCTCGCGCGACCGCGGCGAAGTGACCCATGTGCCTTGGACCGAAAATGTTCGAGCAGATATACTATCAAAGCTGGCAAGTACCAAAACTCCGGGGAATCACAGAAGTGTGATTCAAGAGACTCTAAATCGGCCGAGCGTTTCAACCAAGCCAAGTCGATCGTTGGCGGCTGTGTGTCGACGACGGATTCGATTGGATCGCCTCTATCCTAAGGTACATTGTTGAAGGGAAGAGCCGAGCGATCCGAAGCAAGCTAAGTTGGTCGTGCTCGAGCGACCAAGTACTCGGTTATAGAAGGAAAGTTGTACGAAGAGGATTCTCCTCCATTGTTAAGGTGTCTTACGTCGGTCGGCCGACCATGTCTTTGAGGACATTCATGAAGGTATTTGTGGAGTCACCGTGGCGCTGCTCCATAGCTAAGAAGGCTCTCGTGGCCGCTATTATTGGCCGACCATGGACGAGGATGCCAAGAAGCTCGCTCAAAAGTGCAAGAAATGCCAAATACATGTCGTTGTCCACATTGCACCTTCCACGAGTTGCAAAGTCTTGTCTCACCTTGGCCGCTCGCTTGGTGGGGCATGGATCTGCTAGGCCCGCTCCCACCGCCTCCGTGCCGCTTCAAGTTCCCGATCGTGGCGGTAGATTATTTTACTAAGTGGGTCGAGGCCGAGCCTCTTGCAACCATCACCCTGCGAAGGTAAGCAAATTCTTCGGCACGGTGTGTGTTGGCCCGTTTTGGGATCCTCGAAGAACTAATAACGCACAACGGCACCCGGTTCCTACGCACAAGAGATTCGAGAAAATGTTGGCCGACTTAGGGGTAAAACAAATGCGTTTCACCTCTCGGCCGAGCACCCTCGGACTAACGGTCAAGTGGCGACCAACAGAGTAATTCGCGCGGGTTGAAGCGAAGACTCGACGGCGAAAAGGGAATCGGGTCAAGAATCGCGATCCGCTTCTATGGGCCTACAGGATCGACCCCTCACTCAACGCATCGGAGTCCCCGCTCGCACTAGTATATGGGATCGATCTTTGTGATACCCATAGAGATGGGCGAGCCGAATTGAGAACTTCGAATCCTCTACGGTGGTCGACATAACGACCGAGCTATTCGGGAAGAATTGGACTTAATCGAAGAGCTGCGCACCCAAGCCGCCACCGAGAGCGAGCTTGATCAAACGTAAGGTCGCAAATGGATACAATACTCGCGTGCAAAAGAGAGACTTCACGGTCGGTCAGCTCGTTCTAAGATGGGCCGACGTAGGAAACAAGAATGCACACCAAGGGAAGCTGGCACCAAATTGGGAAGGTCCATACAGGGTCATCAGAAAGACTGGAAAGGGGGCTTACGAGCTGGAAACCATGGATGGGGCGACTATCCCCAGAACATGGAATGCAGAAAAACTTAGAAAGTATTACGTTTGAATGTAACGAACGACTTGAATGTAATAAATGACCGACCTATTAATGAAAAGCAGGCAGGCGCTCTTTTTCCCACTGGGTTTTTTACAGAGGCCTGACCTTTAGAAACATGATGTGTTCTTTACTTTCCCGCAAGAATGTATGACCGGTCACTCAAGGTTGCCCGTGGCAAAGGAGCGATCGAAAATTTATCAAACTTGATTGTCGAAACGATCTACCTCGAGAGCCATCGAAATGGCCCAAGGGTTAAGTAACAACCCACAACGTTAGGTCGTCGAAACGATCTATATCGAGCGCCATCGAAATGGCCCAAGGGTTAGATAACCCACGAACCTCGGGTCGTCGAAACGATCCGCAGCGTGTGCCGCCTAGACGGCACAAGCAACGGTCACCGAGTTGACTCCAACGAGTGCCATCGAAAATGGCCCAAGGGTTAAGTAATAACCCATCGTAACAGGCCGTCGAAACGACCTACCTCGAGCGATCATCGAAATGATCCCAACGGATGCCATCGAAATGGCCCAAGCAAGTGCCATCGAGTGGGCACCGTCAACGAGTGCCGAGCGACCTAAATCTAAAGTTCGTAAACTTAGAAAAATAAATGCGAAACAATCAGATTCAAGCAAACAAACCAAGCAAACAAACAAATTAAACAGAAATAAATTGTCATTACAAACAAGGGACGCCTTGGCCGGCCGAAGCGCCCACTAATTGAAAAATCGCACGGCGGCAGAAAATTGTTGTGCCCGAAGGCAAGTGAAAAAGCGATAAGAATTACACCGCTCGCAGCGGCTTCGAGAGGTTTCGAGAAAAGAACGGTGGCGGCCGAACAACGTTTCCATGTTCATCTCTTTGCTCGAGCAAAGATGATCTTGTTCTCCGCAACGTAATGGGCGGATTTATCATCTTCTCATCGGTTGATTTTCGAGATCCGCATTCAAGGCACGCCACCGAGCAAGAGCGTTATAGAATTGCTCGATTGCTCGCCTCCCGACCGCCCGGCCACCATTTGATCTTCGCCGCCACCTCGGCATTCTCGGCCTCCACCTCGGCCTTATCCTTCTCCACGGATTCAAGGTCGGTTTTCGATCGTTCACCGCCAAAGAAGCTCCTTATTCCTCTTGGCAAGTTTAGCCCGGTCCTCCTCGCCCAACAAGAGCTTCTTTCTTGGCCTTGGCGAGCTTGTCGATTTCACTGCACTCGGTCAAAAGACTCCTTAGCAAATACGAGCCCTCGCAAAATAGAGATCGTCCAGTATTAGTCTGGTCGATCTAAGACAAAAGAAATAACGGATCGAAAGAGTAAAGTACCTTCACTGCCCAAATTTCTGGTCATGATCTTATCTATCCCCAAGCGAGAGAGAAGCACTGCACCTCCATCGGCTTTTTCTCGAACCACTCGAGCTCGACTGGCCCTAAACGCTCAGCGAGAGGATAGGAGGTCGGCCTTGGCGGAATCCATGTCCCGGCGTCGAGCCTTATCCGCTTGGCGAGCGATCGTCGAAGACGATGGGGCGACCGAACGACTTTTGGCAAATCTGCGGCCGGTTTTTTTCTTTTGGCCCTTGGGAGTGGGGGGCACCTTGGAGGACGACTCAGGAACATCCCCCGGCCGAGATCCGTCATACCTCTTAGCTCCTGGAATTGCAGCAGGGTTCAGCACTGACTCGAGCACTTCCCAATTCTTGCCGGCCATTCTCTCTGCAAAACGACAAATCAAAAGGTTAGAAAGGAGCATTAACAATAAAATGTAAAGGCAAAGTTCAAAAGCAAACCGATCTCGGCCTCCAGGTCCTGGCCCTCGAGCAAGACAAAGGGTCGGCAAGGTATGTCGCCCTTAGGATCTGGACGCATCATGCCCGCCAGCGCTTTGATCATATCCAGAGACTGCAGGTCGGCCTCCCCCAAGTCTTTGACAGTGTAAATGTAATCTCCAGGCCGTCTGCAGAAGTGAGCCTCGTTCCACATGATGGGAAAGTAAGGGGGACCGAGCATTCCGTCCGGTTGAACCTCCGATACGGCCTTACCAGCCTCCTCAGTGGGAACAATCCAGAAGTACTGGCTTCTCCAGGCCGCTCCCAAGGATTCTTGGTATGCTTTGAAAAACCGGTGATGAGTCTTCTGCATCTTAAAGGACACCTGCTCCCTCTTCTCCTTGTTAGCCTTCTCCCTGAGCCAGCTCAGCTCGAAGAGAGTGAAGAATAGCATGATCGACACCGGCCGACCCAGCTTAGTCAAGAGGACTTCGAAAGTTTTCAGAAACGCCCAGGCGTTAGGATGGAGCTGAGAAGGGGCGACCCCAATGTGACGCAGGACGTCACGTTGAAACTCAGTAAAAGGAGGGGTAATCTTCATCCTCTCGAACACGAGTCGATACATCGTGAACTTGAAGTTGGGAGAGTAAGTGGCAATATCTTCACCGTCCTTCATGCCTCGCACCCTCCAGCCCGGTGAATCATCAAGGCGGCTCCGCAGATCGGGCAAAGCATCGTGGCCGACAGTAATAATGCTCCTATGAGAGCGAAGAGTTTCCGATACCCAAGACATGTCAGAGACATCTCGGCTACATCAGCTTGGACTTCGGCCGACCCTTCGTTCGACCCTCCGATGTTTACTTCCAGACCAGAAGTACTGGCCTCGGGCTGAATCACCTCTTCCCCGTGGACTTCTTCAGCTCGGCCGCCTTCGGCCTCTACCATCTCTTCGTCCGCGACTGGGACGGCGCTAGGCTCTTCATCATCAATGATCACCACCTCATCGTCTTCCTCTCCTCCCGGTGGAGTGTTGCACGGTCGCTCCTTCGAAATGAACGGACCTTGACCCGAAGCTCTTTGAACGGGTCGACCTCGGCCGGAAGAATGGGAAGTCGAGCTCGTCTTTGCCGAGGAACTACTCGAAGAACAAGAACCTTTGTCGCCCAAGACTACTTAGACTCTTCCTCGTGGAGATTGGGCTCGCCTCGCCTCGACATGTATGTAGCGAAAGATTGCGGTGGTTTTCCCGAATACGAGCGGTCGGTTTAAATCAGTGGTATGCAAAAACACCGTGATAAAGGGAACGAGTCGGTCGGCCGAGCGGGAGCACTCATGAGAGGGGGCGATTTGGCCATCCCTCGACCTGACACCCCCTATCACGAGGCGTGGAAAAGCACGAAGTACTTTCAAGTAAAAACTCAAGTTTAAAAAAGTAAAGGGAGAGATCGATCCATACCTTAAGCAGATGTGGTGGATCGGTCGCTAGTAGACGTAAACAACGACTTGGATGCAAGTCGTGGCGGACAAGTTGGTCGCAGAGCAATTCTTGGAAGTGTGAGAAATGAACTCACCAAGAAGGACTATTTATAGTACGTAATCATGGCGCCGGGGGATCGGAGGCGGCGGCGTCGCAACGTTTCACCTTCTCACCAATGGGTGTCTCCAGACAGCCTCGGAAACACCAAACGTCACGTCTTAAATGCCAGGAAATACCAACCGTCACGATAGCACGGCCGATGGTTGACGAGCGGTCGACACCGCCTCTATCGAAACCGAGCGCCGCGCTCGCTTCGTCAAAATAACTTCACCTCACGGGGGCATCGATTCAAGCCTCGGCCGCTCTTAGCGACTCCTAGGCTTGGGGGCAACTGTTCTCGGGTGTATCAAGAAATACGAATCGCCAACAAGAATCGACTCGCGCCCCGGCCCAACTCGATCGCCCAATACGCTGCTTGAGCGCAATTCTCGCCGCCAAAAAATCTCGCAAAACGGTCGGACCTCGCAGATATATATACGCCATTCGCATATGGTATCGTGTGCGTTCTCTAACCTTGTGCTATCTGCGCGGCGACCTCTCACTAGATCGTCGGAGTGTCTTTGCAGGTACCACCCGAGGTGTTCAACGCGTGTAGCCAGGACCGGTCCTTTCATCCATTCAACGACCGGCCCATTTGACGAATCAATCAACACTTCAACACTTCATTGGTCAAGGTACGATCACAGGTCGTGGCATCGTCTTGCAGCCTCTAGGTCGGCCGCCAGGGTAACCACCTGGTCGTCTTTGCTGTAGAATTTCATCTTCAGATGTACCGTTGACGCCACGGCCTCTAGCTTGCCTAGGGTCGGCCTACCAATGATACACTGATAGCATGATTTGAGGGGGAGTACGAGGAACGTCGTACGGACCGGCCCCGCATAAAATCGTGTCTCGATTGTCGCCACCAAATGTGACCATGAGTTCGATTGTTCCCAACGGGTAGGTGATCGCTCCATTGAAGCCCGTTAGGGGAGTAGGCTCGGCCTGGGGAATTATCTCGCTCCGATCAACCTTGATCTTGTCAATCAAGCCTTCAAACATGATGTCGGCCGAGTTACCCTGGTCGACTAGATTCCTTTGAACTTCTGTATTGGCCATAACTGCTCTGATTACCAATGGGACATAACTGTTCGTCCTACCATCGTGTAGGTCGCTATCTCCGAACGAGATGGGGGGTCTATTCGAGACCGGTGGGATTGCTGACGCCGAACCACCATCGAGCTCGTCCCCATTTCTCTTGGTGGCTTTGTTTGATTCTCTACGATCCAAATAGGTTTCCCAGTGAATGACCATTGCAACATTGCGACCTTTGGATCGTGGAGCGTCTCGATCTACAGACCGGTCTTTGTCTTGGGCGCTTGAAACAACTAGAGCGCCCTTTCCTCTGTCCGGATCAGTTTCTTTCTACTTCTCTTGAGGTCGGTCGCCTTCCTCCGACCTCACATACTTTCCCAACTTGCCTTTCTGAATGAGCTCTTCAATATCATCTTTGAGGGCCATACAGTCGTTAGTATCATGACCCTTGCTCTTGTGGTAACGGTAGTACCTTTTAGTCGGTCGTGCCCCCTTCTTGAGCACGAGTGGATCGGGCCGCTTTACTCCCACAAATTCATTATTCTGGCACTCGCTATAGATCTGTGCAATAGAGGTGTTTAGCCGAATGCGATGATCGAACTTCTTATCTCGAAAGTCAGACCGATTGTCGCGGCGACCTTCATGCCCTTTGGCCGGCTTACTGTTTTCTTCTTTAGGTCGTACACGGACGGCCTTTCTTGCTACTAAAGTTTCTTCATACGCCATATGGACGTTCGCCCTTGTTAGGAAATAATTGAGATCCTGATAATGGTTAAGAGTGAATTCTTCTACGAACCGGTGGTCCTGGTCGAATACCACGCTTGTGATATTTTAACTTGTCCTTGTCGACGACAAGTCACGAACGGACTTCGGCCTCGGTGTTGAACCGGTCGATGTCGCCTCTCGCCTCGTTGTCGCTCAACAACGAGAATCCGGTATTCTTCATACCGATATTGACAAATGGTTGGCGGTGTAGTGGGACAAGAATATTACGATCAGTGTCGTCCCATGAGGAGATGGAATTGGGTCGCAGACTCCCACCATTCCAATGCTCGGCCGCCCAACGATCGGGGAAAAAGCACGCATTTCATGGTCGGTCCCAATTCCCTATAACAAAGCGGTAATTATTGAAGTAACGGAGATGTTTGTCCGGATCCCCTCGGTAGTCAAACTTGTTGAGATTAGGGGCGCTTACGTAGATCTCTCGGAATTTTGTAACGCTGATCTCCCCGAGAACGGGCGTGCTCGCTCAATGCCGTTCGACCCAAAGGGTTGCATTGCGAGGCATGCCTCGTTGCCCGATTATTCCATAAAATCCTCGGATGGGCCACTGGTGGAAGTTGAGAGGCCTTCTAGGTCGCCGCTTTGGCCTCTCCTTGGCCGATGCGAAACGTCCCTGATTCTTCCATCTCTGTAATCTTCTAGCTCTTCTCGAGAATCCCAAGATCTACTTCTCGACCGACGTGACCCGGACAACTCATTGGAGGAGTACCTCGTGGGTGACCGGCCGGTGTCAGGACGGTAGCTAGAATCTTCATAATCATAGGACATCGAACGACGTCTACGCACGTTCCTGCTTGGGGGCGATCTGTGAGCCCTGCCTCTTCTTGCCGGAGAACGATGAGTAGTGCTCTCTCGGCGAGAAATGCTCCTTCGAGGAGGGGAGCGGTGTCTTCGCGCCGGTCGGCGGCGAGCAGAAGGTTCTCCGTCTTCCGCACGCGGGCGGCCCGGAATTGACCCTCTTTCGTACTTGTAACACCCCCTTAATTCAAACATTACTTAACAACTTTTAAATCAGAGTTTTCACAAGTCTCTACTCAAGAGAGTGCTACATTTTAATTAAAAGGAAAACAACTAGCATTAACGGCGCAAAACATCAAACATCAGTATGACATATAGCAACTCGGCCAAAGGAAACAAACCCAACAAAACACATGTTTTTAGTTTACATCACATCGGAAATATACATAGAGTTCACAGTACATTAATCACGAAGACTACTGCCTACTCTACTCGGCCCCCCAGTGCTACATATCAGAGCAAATGACGCCGTAACCAAAAAGAGTAAGAGAAGACCACTACTCAGGGGTACCTGCAAGTTGCCACATGAGAGCAACATAAAACAGCTAGGGTGAGTCTCAGAACACATATAATAAAGTTTTATGACAAGTATCATGCTAAGCAAACACACAAAAACACCTCGCACAAAGACACAATAACGCAAGTATTTAGTGCATGAATTAGATGAATGATGCGGACCCATCCTTTCGTGGTATATGCATGATGGATCCATTAAGACCAAGTCTTCGCTATCACCTTTGGACCAAGTCCTCTGCTATCACCTTAGGACCGAAGTCCAAGACCGAAGTCTTCTGCTATCACCTTATGCTTATGATTTATGCGACGCCATGAACAATGCATAACACACAACATACACATTATTCATTTAGATCATAACACCTTTTCAGTGATTCACCTAATAGACCGCAGACCTTTCATTCACAACCGGGACCAAGTCCCTGCTCACCTCTAGGACCAAAGTCCTCTCGCTCATCATTTTCATTCACTCAATGCCCCTCAGGGACTTAAACGTTTATTTAGCTTTCTACTCGTAGCCCTACGGCCAACGCAACTCTCAGACGTCATTACGGCCCTAAGGCGGCGACGCCCTGCACCGCCTACTGCCTTCTAAGATCATCGCGCCTCGGCTCACCAACCACCTCGGCGCCTAGTAGTGGACCAAACGGTCACCACGAGGATCGCCATGACACTTAGGACTAAAACGTCCATTAGGGACTAAAATGACAACGCATTTAACCTCCCACGCACTTGGTACTCCAACACGACACTCACAAATCGCTCAAAGAACGACCTTAGCGTCGCTAGCGTTAAAACCCCACCTCGGCGCCTATAGCACCTCAGCACGCTCGGCACCTCGGCACTCTGGGCACCTCGGCATACCTACTCTCGGCTTCATTCTTAGTCACTCCACCTCACACTCAACGTACACCTCACCTCGTCAAGTGCACCTAGGTATGATGTACTCTATATCTCGACCATAGCACCCTCTCGGTTACTTCAGACTACACATTGTCAACGGCACTTCAACAACTAAGCCTAAGTGTTTTACCTCGGCCTAAGCATCTCGGCCTATCTACTCTATACTTCAGCAAGCACAAACCGATCCTTATACCTAGTCTTACGTACTCGTACACTTAGGTACTGGTGCTCTATCACTCACCTCGACTTCTATGACCTCGTTGTTTACGTTCTTGACACTCATGTTTATTCACTTAAGTTCTAACTTACGTATGGAAGTGACTTCACCTCGGCAATCCTAACCAACTACTCCATTTGACTCAAACGCACGCCCGCTTACTTTAGGATGTACGTTTCCACTACTCCTCCTACATCCTAGGCTTACTCTTTGAGAACCTCCTCAGCTTATGTTACTCACTCTCGCTCACTCTAGCTCACTCTAGCTCACTGAGACTGAGAAGTCTCAGCTCCCATTTCTCTCATAGTCTCTCAAGATTATCACCTCAACCTCTCAACACAATCTCACCGAAACGAGCTAAAACACAAATAAAGAAACATCAAAAACACAACAAGCATGCAAAGCAACTCATCAAACATAACTACAGTCTACTCACACATCACGACTCATCATACTACAAATTTATACGTGAAAGAGAGCTCCCCTAACCTTGTTCAGTTGAGCACAAGATCCTCTCTTCACCGATTCCTCCAGTTAACACTCGCAGCAACACTTCTCCGTTGAACTTGAGCTTCTTCCTTGCCAAAATGCTCTCCCTTCTCTCTAGAATTTCTGATCTCACCTACCACTTCTCTCTCTTACTTCACTTTGACTTTTCTAGATTCTCTTTGGTGGAGACATGTCTCATTTCCTTCGACACACTCACTTAAAGCTCACACTTGGGCTTCTAATGGCTCATGGGCCTTCAATGGCTCATGGGCCTCTACGTCCACCTTCTCCTTTCACTTAAGCATCCCCTAAATGAATAAACTTCTAATTAGTACTTAGCTTAATTAAAAAGTTGTAAACCTTAAATAATTCAACTAATTAATTAATTGAACTATTTTGGGGTGTTACAGTACTGAGAGATGAGCGCGTCTCTGTCTGCGATCACCTGATTTTTGTTTTGCAGGATCTGCAAAACGGCTTGAGTGACATGGTCCGGTAGAGGTTCCCGAATGCCCGCTTCAATCGCCTCGGCGGCAAGTCTCGAGAACGGGCGGTTGAATCGTTGGAGGACAGTCCGCGACCGTGCACCAAGGCTCTTGTCGTGGAAGTCCTTGAGACTCGTGGGACCGTGACGCCACGCCCCGGTCTTCTGCTGATTCTCGCCGAGGGATTGAGTCGGGAAGCGGCCCGCGTCTGGGGCCGGTCGCGTGGAGCCATGAATGAGGTAGGATAGCGCACGGGCCTCCCACTGTGGTCGCCAATTGATCGTACCTTGACCAATGAAGTGTTGAAGTAGTTGTTGTTTCGTCAAATGGGCCGGTCGTTGGGTGGGTGAAAGGACCGGTCCTGGCTTCACGCGTTGAGCACCTCGGGTGGTACCTGCAAAGACACTCCGACGATCTAGTGAGAGGTCGCCGGGCGAGATAGCACAAGGTTAGAGAACGTGCACTGATGCCATATGCGAATGGCGATATATACCGCAAGGCCCGACCGCTTTGCGAGATTTTCGGCGGCGAGAATCAAGCTCAAGCGGCGTGTTTGGGCCGATCGAGTTGGGTGGGGCCGCAGCCCATTCTTGCCGCTGGCGCTTCGTTTTCTTGATACACCCGAGAGCGATTTCTTTGTTGGTGATATTATCAAAACCCCGATCCCCGTACCATTTTTGTGGCTTGAGCCATCAAAGTACAATTTCCAAGGTTGATCTTTGTAACACCCCATTCTAATAAATTACCATTTAATGAATAAAATCAGAGTTTTCAAAAATCACTCACAAGAGAGTGCTACATTTACTTCATGGAAAATCAAACAAACATTAATGGCGCAAATCAACAGTTAACACTAAGATATATAGCACCTCGGCCAAAGGAACGAGTCCACAAAATCACATGTTTTGGTTACATCAACATGTATCTAATCATCATCGCAGCAAAATGCAACATATTTAAAATACATCACTGAGTTTATAGTTTAAAATCAACTACTAGTCTACTCGGCCCCCCAGTGCTACATATCAGAGCAAAACGCCATACAAGACTGAGTAAGGAAGAACCTTCACTCGGGCACACCTGCAAGTTGCCGACATAAGAAGCAACATAAAGGCAGAAGGGTGAGTCTCTAAACATATATAATAGGATATATGACATACATCATGTTAGATAAAACACCTAGGACTACTTCAGTTCACATAATAATTACACTTCATCAAGTTATAACACCTCAGCTTATAAACAACAATAACACTTCACCAATTGCATGAGTATATGCATGAATGCAACCCTAACACCAAGGGTATAATGCATGTGGTACCATCATCGTCGCTAATGATATGAAGACCGAAATCTACCATATCGAGACCGAAGCCTATCATCATCGCTTTAATGCATATGTGGTATGTGACTCCATGAATAATGCATCAACCACAAACAATCATATTATGTATGAATTGACATCGTCACTACATTGTCGCTACATCGTCGCTACATCATCATTACATCGTCGCTTACACCGACGTCTATTTCACCTAGACATCATTCAATAGCGCTATGGCTAACCTCACTACCCCTGTGAACAGCCCTATGGCCGACGTCCAACTCAACCGACACCTCGACACCAAAAGTAGTGGACTAAACAGTCACTACGAGGACCACAACGTCACCTAGGACTAAAACGTCACCTAGGGACCAAACTCGCAACACCATTCAGCCACTTAAACGTAATTGGCACCAAACAAGACTCACAGTTGTGCCTGGCAGCAACCTACGCTACTCTGGCGTCAAAACCTGTAACACCCCAAATAATTTAATTAAGAAATTGATTAAATTGTTTAGGTGTTACACTAATTTTTAATTATATTAAATTATAATATGGTGTTTATAATTTAGTAATTTATTTTGATTGAAGGGGATGGTGGAAGAAATGGAGAAGGGGTGTAAAAAGGGCCCAAGGTGCGCTTGGCCCAATATACATATACCCAAAAGTGGAATTTTCTCTCATTTGTGCAAGGGAGAAAGAAAACGAAAGAGAGGGAGTGTAACACCCCCTTATATTTAAAACTATTTCAATTAACTAAAATCAGAGTTTTTCAAAAATCTTTCCACGCACCTCGAAGAGGGTGGTACATTCAATGAAAACAACGTCAAACATATTTAAAATCCAAACTCATCAAGAGTACAACATGCATATCATAGTTACGTGGGTTAAACCCTCAAAACAACCTGTTTAGTGTTTACAGTAATCCAACAAATAGTTTGCAGCACAGCGGAAATAAAACGGACTTCACATACTCAATACATAACTCAACATCAGTTTAATACATAACCATAATAAAGTAATACTAAGACCCCATCCCCGGTGTTACTATCAGAGCTGACTCAATAAACCCAAGAGGCATGGCACTTCACTCGGAATCACCTGTTTGTCGCCACGAGAGCAGGCAACAAGAAATGCTAGGGTGAGTCTCTTTACATAAATAATAACAAGTAAGATAAGCATTATAATCAGAAGACTTCTAGCAATAACAACCATTAGCTATTAAGCATTCACCATTCAACAGGAACATCAACTAGTCACAACAGAGAATTAATTAATGAATGCATGATGTATGCATGTGTGCATTATGCATGTGGATCCATAACTCACCACCCCGTCGGGTAACTCACCACCCCGTAGGGTAACTCACCACCCCGTAGGGTATTCATCACCTGTTGGCCGAAGCCCATCATCAACTATTTGGCCGAAGCCATGCATATGATTCATGTGACAATATGACAATGCATCACATCACACTAAGCACACCACATCAATTATTAACTATTACCTCACCAATTGTCAAACACCACCTCATCAATTGTTTACCATCACCTCACCAATTGTTCACCATCACCTCACCAATTGTTTGTCACCAATTTATCAGTTATCAATTAATTCTCACCTAAGGACCAAAACCACCCCCTAGGGACACCCTCCTCACTTGAGGACCATTTTGACACGCCAATAATTAATTTAGGGACTTGGGGATTTATTTGACACGATGGGACTAATTAGACGCTAAGAGATTATTTTGTCACGCCAAGGATTAATTTAATTCTTAGGGACGAATTTGTCACACCAAGGATTAAATTAATTCTTAGGGACTAAACCATCACTTAGACATATTTTAGGTACCTAGACACTAAGGGGCTAAATCAGTAATTAGACATATTCAGCAACATTATACAGCACATTAAACAGCACTTAAACACTTCCAAAGACATTAAACGAAGAATTTCGACAAAGACTTAAACACATCCAGCACATTAAACAGCACATTCAACAGCACTTAGAACACATCCAGCACATTAAACAGCATTTTCGACAGCACTTAAACACCTCCAGCACATTAAACAGCACATTCAACAGCACTTAGAACACATCCAGCACATTAAACAGCACCTTCAGCAGCACTTTGACAATATAGGTTCACCCAAATAAATTCAACACAACATCAATCAAACCAAATAATACTCAATCAACATATAATCACTAATCACTATTCATCATCTTCACCAAATAATTCAATAATTATTTTAAGACCCTAACCTTCATACAATACAAATCTTACAAGCTATTATGAATGAGAAAGACCCCCTAACCTTTGCAAATTGAAGAATGTAAGCTCTCCTATCCTCCAAAGCCCAAGAACACCAAACAATCACCAATTCCAACATTTGAGCTCAAAACCCCATTAATGGCAAAATAAGAACAAGAAGAAATTAGGGATTGATATTCACATCAATAGATAGAGGAGGAAAAATGGAAGAGGATGAGCTAAAAAGCCCCTTACCTAGTGCTAAGATGGAGAAGTTCTCTCCACTTCTTCTCCTCCTCCTTTCCTTCTTCCTCCCATGGTTTCCCTCCTTTCTCTCTCACACTCTCTCTCGGTTCCCTTCTTTTTTTCCAAATTGTAGGCTTCCTCCCTCTCAATTCCATTCTTTTAATCATCATTTAACCTTAGGCCCAATCACTTTGGGCCCTATTACTACACTCACCTCCCTCTTTACTACCACCACTCCTAATTACTTAAACACCTCCTAACTAATAGAATAAATCCTAACTTAGTTATTCCACTTAATTAAATTAGACCCCTCATTTATTTACTACACCTCACTCTTTAAATAAATTGATTACCTTATTATTATTTAAATATGGCCAACTAACATATTACTTAATTAAATTAGTCATAATCACTTAATTAAGTAAATTAAATAATCCCCTAAATAAATTAGTTAAATACTCACCTAATTAATTTTGGGGTGTTACAACTCTCCCCCACTTAGAATATTTTCGTCCTCGAAAATCTAACTATCATAGATATGCAAAACTCAAACAATCTCACTGCGAACAATAGATTTCTAGTAGAGTACCCTAAGTGAAACTCATACCTCTAAAAGTAACCATCACCCCTCCGTAGGCTCCGAACTTTCCAGGGTAAACACTCTACCGCTATACTTCTCCTACTTCGGCTTTGAACACTTGGTACTAGTGTGCCCCAATTCCCCTCAGTTGTAGCAGACCCCATCCTTTTTCTCACACTTAGCAGCTACCTGACCCTCCTTACCACACTTGGCACACTTGTTGACCATGCAATCTGGACTCTTATGCCTCGGCTTACCACACTCGTGACACACAATACCCGCCGTAGCGTCTCCCCCACCTAGCTTTTTGCCCGAACTCTCCTCTCTCTGCCCTTACCACCCGACACATCTTAGGCTTCCTACTAAACCGAGAACTCCTCTTCTCCTTCACTATCTTGTACGAACGATTGCTATCCTCCTCGAAGATCTACGCTAAACTCGCGAATCAACATCCACTCTTCTTTTCCCTCTAACCGTCCTCCTCCAAGTCCTATCGTATACACAACAGATCAAACACCCTTCCCTATACTCTTACTCCCCCAATTTGGTATTCTAATCTGTAGGTTGTCAAAATCCTACCCGACTACTCAACATAAGAGATAACAACAATTATGGCCAGAGGCCCAACAACCTAACAACCGTAATTAACACATCAATCCAATCTCAACAATTTATCATATATCCAACATTACTCACTTCAACAATTAACACGATCATAATAACAAAATTCAAGTTCGACCTATTCTACAATTAATCATTTCACTCCACGTTCAATTTATTCTTTTTAAACTCAGGTGCAGAAAATTCTGCAACTATGTGCCTACTTTGGCGAATTAATTAAAATAGCAAACGACCTCGGATTTTGACAAATAAATACTTGTTGGAAAGCCACGGATGTGTAGTTTCTGAAGATATCTTTGAAGTTTCAAAACACTGAGTCAATTAATACAGTTTTTAGAAATAACCCAAACAGTTTTCAAACTTGACAGATTCTGTCTTCCTATTTCATTTTACGCTAAATGGACTTAAATTTGACCCAATGAGACAAAACTTTAGCCCGAATAAAAGCATTTTGAGTGTAATTTCTAATGGAAAAAGAATCGTTCAAAACGGAGTTCATTTGGGGACGTAAAACTTGCAACAACCGAACCTACCCACAGATTGACTCTAGAAATTTGACTCGACTTTGGAGATTCATAACTGGAGCTACACAACTCCGAATTTAATGAAACTAGTGCCAAAACGACCGGCTTTAAGTCTATTTTCAAAAACACTCAGCCACAAAATTTTTGACCCAGCCAAACAGTGCCAGTTTTCAAAAGACTGCACAGTGTCCAGATTGTTTTCCAGAATTGTAACCTAACTTGTTTCACCAATAACTTAAGTTCTACAACTCCGAATTCAACTCAATCAGTGGCAAATTAACAAGCATTCAATCAAGTTTTCGAAATGACAAGCCACATAATTTTTCAATCGACTAAACAATACCAAGTTTTAAAGGACTGAAACAGCATCCAGTAACGCACAGAAATCATACGCAAATAAAACTCACTATTATCAATCACCAAAACCAACTACAATCATCACATACTTATGCATCCCATCAAGCACTAAATAAGCATAACCAGTCATGCAAACGATTTAACCACTCAGGTCCGAAAAGATTTAAACGCGTAGGCATCACCCTCAATTTCTTTATCCCTAGAAAATATCATGGACATACAATTCTACTAAATTTAATAGATTTCATATCACCAAAATAATATAACCAACACATGCTTTATAACACACTTGTTTTGATTACAAGACTTGATATTGGGTTAAACAAATGAATTAAATCTCCTTGTCAACATTTAGCAAAGAAACCTAATTCAAGTAATATAAGTGCACAAAAGATCTCGCCGCACGTTTCATCATCAGATTTTTGGAGTCACGTAATCAAACCAAGAAGTGACAATTAATAAGGGTAATAGCAATAACAAGGCCACCGTTAAATCATAAATTGAACACAATTTTTCACAATTGGAATTCATATTTAGAAGGTATTCAAAATTGTATATGTTTGTTTTCTAAAACCTTGACAATTATTATTGGACTCACATTCTCGGAGCATAAAAATTTTAACTCATTAAACCATGCAATTTTTGTCCAATCTCATAATTTTTCAAACATCACTAAATCACAACCAAATCGGTTCACAAGCCAAATTTATGACACGTTTTGAAATAAAATCTTAGAACAACTTGAAAACCAAATACAACACTAATTCGGACATCACATTCATTTTTCCTTTAGCATAAAATTTTCCAATTACCGTTTCTTTTGAAAATCATAGAACTTACAGTTTGTCCAAAAAGAGGAAACTATATGCAACCCTAAAGCTTACTATCTCACAATTATGCAACCACATAAACAACCACTTATTCGTTCAAAATTTAGTTTCCGACATACA
This sequence comes from Oxytropis ochrocephala, assembly GCA_020916435.1. Taxonomy (NCBI): domain Eukaryota; kingdom Viridiplantae; phylum Streptophyta; class Magnoliopsida; order Fabales; family Fabaceae; genus Oxytropis; species Oxytropis ochrocephala. Next base: position 72,263,001 of record CM037088.1, read on the forward strand.
CTCGAAAAGTAAGGAAAGTTAATCATTTCATTTTTGACAATTCATATCATGCTCACAAAACAAGCCGAATTGAAACACCGAAAATGTCAAAACTTCAAGTCATGCAATCTTAATCGAGTTAATGAAATTATAGCCTTACACATTAATTCATTTTGGCATACAATCTTTGAAACAATTAGGCACAAGTAAACTAAAATTTCCTACACATCACAACAACAATCAACCTATAGCAGAGATGTCAATCAAGCGCAACAGTTAATCAACAATTAATACTGCAATTATTGTCCAGTGCATAACTCACCAAGGTTAGGTCATACAAATTACTTTTTATATCCTAACAAGCTAATCAACAACCAATCAAATTCAAATTAGTGCATGCATCCAAATTTAATAATAATCTTGAGTTATTGTCGCCTCTTTCGTTGGGGATGAGTGATTGGGGTGATCAGTCCCTCCTACTCATGCAACCAACTAATTAAGGTCACAAAACTACTTTCTTTCAATTTATAACTACCACATTAAAAGACTTTTAACGCAGTCCGGAGTGCGAAGACGTCGTCACGACTTTCACTCTTTTGACGTCGTTAGAACTCTTTTAATCACAGATATCCGATTGATACAAACAACAGTCACGAACAAACAAAGTCAATGCCACAATCACCGCCACACATTCGACCACATATACCCCAATATTGCAATATCACTTTCAATCGTAATCTAACAATTAAGTCACAAGGCACGTCAATGAATGAACAAACCAACAACGTTAACAGTAATAATCAACAACATAATTATGATTTTAGAACGAGTACCAAAACTCGAGGGTTAACAGACTCGACAACTTGGCCGGACGGACCGAACAGCTCTGATACCACTTGTAACATCCCGCATCGCTTCGGAATCGCCGATCGCTTCCCTGAACCAACACGAGTCTTTTCAGCATGCTTTGTCCTCACTTGCATGCTTTCTGGGAAACTTCCCAAAAGGTCACCCATCCCACTACTACTCCAAGCCAAGCACGCTTAACTATGGAGTTCTTATGGGATGGACTCCCGAAAAGAAGATGCATCTTGTTGGTATAGGTAGTTCAAATCAATTCTTTTAAGCCTTCCTTCAATCATGCAGTCCCCATACCGCACGCGGCCTCGGGATCCTCTCTCATTCCGGTGCGTATTCGGTTCATTCACGCGCCGCGCTTTGAAGCCGCCAGAGCCGCTCTTTGCCATGCCACCTTTTTGGGCACCGGCGATCACTCCCGCCTCCTCGGCCCGGATGTCACATGCCCACCGGCCTTAAAGCTTGGTTCGTCCTCGAACCACACCGTACTGGGAGAGGTCTGCTGCTCTGATACCACTTGTGTAACACCCCCTTATATTTAAAACTATTTCAATTAACTAAAATCAGAGTTTTTCAAAAATCTTTCCACGCACCTCGAAGAGGGTGGTACATTCAATGAAAACAACGTCAAACATATTTAAAATCCAAACTCATCAAGAGTACAACATGCATATCATAGTTACGTGGGTTAAACCCTCAAAACAACCTGTTTAGTGTTTACAGTAATCCAACAAATAGTTTGCAGCACAGCGGAAATAAAACGGACTTCACATACTCAATACATAACTCAACATCAGTTTAATACATAACCATAATAAAGTAATACTAAGACCTCATCCCCGGTGTTACTATCGAGTGACTCAATAAACCCAAGAGGCATGGCACTTCACTCGGAATCACTGTTTGTCGCCACGAGAGCAGGCAACAAGAAATGCTAGGGTGAGTCTCTTTACATAAATAATAACAAGTAAGATAAGCATTATAATCAGAAGACTTCTAGCAATAACAACCATTAGCTATTAAGCATTCACCATTCAACAGGAACATCAACTAGTCACAACAGAGAATTAATTAATGAATGCATGATGTATGCATGTGTGCATTATGCATGTGGATCCATAACTCACCACCCCGTCGGGTAACTCACCACCCCGTAGGGTAACTCACCACCCCGTAGGGTAACTCACCACCCCGTAGGGTATTCATCACACACTTGGCGAAGCCCATCATCAACTATTTGGCCGAAGCCATGCATATGATTCATGTGACAATATGACAATGCATCACATCACACTAAGCACACCACATCAATTATTAACTATTACCTCACCAATTGTCAAACACCACCTCATCAATTGTTTACCATCACCTCACCAATTGTTCACCATCACCTCACCAATTGTTTGTCACCAATTTATCAGTTATCAATTAATTCTCACCTAAGGACCAAAACCACCCCCTAGGGACACCCTCCTCACTTGAGGACCATTTTGACACGCCAATAATTAATTTAGGGACTTGGGGATTTATTTGACACGATGGGACTAATTAGGCGCTAAGAGATTATTTTGTCACGCCAAGGATTAATTTAATTCTTAGGGACGAATTTGTCACACCAAGGATTAAATTAATTCTTAGGGACTAAACCATCACTTAGACATATTTTAGGTACCTAGCCACTAAGGGGCTAAATCGAGTAATTAGACATATTCAAAGAACATTATACAAAGACATTAAACGAAGACTTAAACACTTCCAAAGACATTAAACGACAAATTTCGACAAAGACTTAAACACATCCAAAGACATTAAACAACACATTCAACAGCACTTAGAACACATCCAGCACATTAAACAGCATTTTCGACAGCACTTAAACACCTCCAAAGCACATTAAACAAAGCACATTCAACAAAGACTTAGAACACATCCAAAGACATTAAACAAAGACCTTCAGCAGAACTTTTTGACAATATAGGTTCACCCAAATAAATTCAACACAACATCAATCAAACCAAATAATACTCAATCAACATATAATCACTAATCACTATTCATCATCTTCACCAAATAATTCAATAATTATTTTAAGACCCTAACCTTCATACAATACAAATCTTACAAGCTATTATGAATGAGAAAGACCCCCTAACCTTTGCAAATTGAAGAATGTAAGATCTCCTATCCTCCAAAGCCCAAGAACACCAAACAATCACCAATTCCAACATTTGAGCTCAAAACCCCATTAATGGCAAAATAAGAACAAGAAGAAATTAGGGATTGATATTCACATCAATAGATAGAGGAGGAAAAATGGAAGAGGATGAGCTAAAAAGCCCCTTACCTAGTGCTAAGATGGAGAAGTTCTCTCCACTTCTTCTCCTCCTCCTTTCCTTCTTCCTCCCATGGTTTCCCCTCCTTTCTCTCTCACACTCTCTCGGTTCCCTTCTTTTTTTTCCAGCCGTAGGCTTCCCTCCCTCTCAATTCCATTCTTTTAATCATCATTTAACCTTAGGCCCAATCACTTTGGGCCCTATTACTTACACTCACCTCCCCTCTTTACTACCACCACTCCTAATTACTTAAACACCTCCTAACTAATAGAATAAATCCTAACTTAGTTATTCCACTTAATTAAATTAGACCCCTCATTTATTTACTACACCTCACTCTTTAAATAAATTGATTACCTTATTATTATTTAAATATGGCCAACTAACATATTACTTAATTAAATTAGTCATAATCACTTAATTAAGTAAATTAAATAATCCCCTAAATAAATTAGTTAAATACTCACCTAATTAATTTTGGGGTGTTACAGGAGGAGAGAAAAAGAAGCTCACGGCGCAAAACCCTAGGAGAAGAGGAGGAGAAGAGCAATTTCGTGACTTGAAGGCTTGGATTGTTGCAGTGGTTTTGTTCGTGACTCCGTTCCGGTTCTTCTCTACGGTTAATTTGAGGTAAGGGGAGTCTCACTCTATAATAGAGGATATAATAGGTTGTATAGGAGTCATAGGATCTCTATTTGGTGTTAATTGATTGATTGATTGAATTTGATTGGGTGAATTTGATGAAATTGCATGAGGAATCGATTTAGGGCTTAGTGTTAGGGTTTATGTGCTTAATTTCGTGATTTTGATGTGATTGATGATTTGAGCATGCAATTGGTTGTTTGATTCTGAGATTAGGAGTGTTAGAAGAATTATTGAGTGAATTGATTTGGAAGATTTTGGGAAAATTGGAATTTTGGGGTTTGGGGCGCCAAGATGCTAGGATTCAGCGCCACAGTGTAATCGCTCACAGTTTGAATTGAGAGTTTGTCTTTGGAATGCTCTTTCGCGTGGCGCCACATTCTTTGGGAAAATGGCGCCACATGCCTTGTTCATGTCTTTGGAATGTGTTCTGCGGTGTGTTATACGCCAGGCGCCAAGTTCTTTGGGAAAATGGCGCCACAATGCAATCGCTTGTGTGTTGGGTGCGTGTGTGCTAGTGACGAGCGCCAAATGCTGCCCAGTGGTGCCTGAATGGCGCTGTGTCACCTTTATGCTTGATGGCTCGGGTGAGTGAGTTCTTTGTCTGGCGCGAGAATCGTGTGTTTTGGGGCCGGGAGTGAAACTTATATTTCGAACATATTTTCTCGTGCAAATTTTGTATTCACTGCCAACTTTCAATTTTAAGTGTTTTGGCTCGAGTAGTTTTCTGTTTGCGGTGTTATTTTGAAAATGTCCTGGTGGGGCTTGTTTTGTGTGTGTTTTGGGGCCACAGGAGTGAAACTTATATTTCTCAACATATTTTCTCGTGCAAATTTTGTATTCACCGCCAACTTTCAATTTTAAGTGTTTTGGCTCGAGTAGTTTTCTCAGTTGCGCAGTGTTATTTTGAAAATGTCCGGTGGGGCTTGTTTTGTGTGTGTTTGGGGCCGGGAGTGAAACTTACTTTTCTAGGCATATTTCACATGTGCCAAATTTTGTATTTACTCGCCCAAATTCATTTTTAAACATTTTGGCTCGGGTGGTTTTTGGTTTGAAAGTGTGAGGGTGGTCACAGGTGGCGCGCTAAATCAGTCTTTGCAGGCGCCTAGTCTGCACGCTCGTGTGCGAGATTGTGTCTGCAAATCATGTCCGAGTTTGTGTCTAGGTCCATGTTGCCCGAGGGCGCCAGTTGCTAGAAAAGTGGCGCCAGGTGGGTTGTGTTGCCACGGGCGCCAAAATCTTTGAGTTTCTTGCGCTTAGTCTTTGTGTTGCACCGGGGGCGCGATCGTGGGGAAAATGGCGCCTAGTCTTTGCCAAGTGCCTAAGAGGGTCTTTGTTTTGGTCCCTAGGTGACATCTGTCCCTAGATGATTGTTTTGGTCCTAAATGGTGGTTTAGGTCCACAGGTGAGGTTGAGTACTCTGTAGAGGAGAATAGTCAGGTGGGACTTAATGGTGTTGAGAGTTTATAATGAGGTGATTGAGCATGCCATGGGGGCATGGGCCGGAGGCCAAGCCGTGGAGGGCTATAAAATGAGATTAACACTTGAGGTAAGAGTTAATGGGTGTATTGAAATGCTTTTGAAATGGTGTTTGTGATGTACATGGAGTCTCATGCATACATACATTGGGCTGCGATCGTAGAGTTTATAAAATGATTTGTGAAGCTCTAGGCGGCGTGGGGCCCTTATAAAATGATTGTGAAGCTTTGAGGGCGGCCGGAGGGCCGAGTCATGAGGACTCCATTATTGATGAGAATCTTGGGTGGGCAAATGGTACCACATGCATCACGACATTGCATACATTCCCATTAGTGCATGAACATTGTTGATTGATGGTTGGTGTGTTTGAGTATCTTTGTAAACTATGATTATATATCGCTTATTATCACTTTTATTATATAGTTCGAGACTCACCCTTTCATTGTTATTTACCACGGTGTAGTCGGGAGTGAGGGCTTTCTACCTTCACTACTCCCGAGTCGGTGCGCTCGATCACGTAGCACCTAGGGGTTGGGGTTTAGACTATTATTGCTTGTTTTGCTCCATGTTGAGCCTTATATGTATTTGTTTTGAGATTGCCGAGTATTACTTTGAGATGTAGTTTGTTTCATTTGCTTGACTGAGATTTTACCCCACGTGTTGTATGGTGTTATGTATCTATGCATGTTTCGAACCGATTGTGAGTTTTTGAGAGAGGAGCGTAACACTCCATTAGTGAAAATGATTTATGTTATACTATTAGTGTCTTTGAATGACTATGGCTAAATTGTGGTTCGCCACTAAGGTCGAATTTCTTTCACGGTGTATTTACAGGGCATCATCGAGAGCCTTGCAAAGGAGGTCAATACATTGCAAGTAGTATCCATGCGCCCCAAAATAATTAAGTAGTTATTAAATTAAATTACTTAGGTGTTTCATGGAGTAGTTATAATAAAACAATAGGATGGTGTTTTAATTAAAAGAAAAGGGAGAAGTATCAATAATTAGGGGTGGTAAGTATCGACCCAAGAGCCCAAGCCCAATGACTTAGGCTCCTAGGGTTGGTGTAATTCGCACCATTCTCCAAAGAAAGAAAGAAAGCGAATAGAGAGAAAGAAAGAGAAAGAGAGAAAACGGCGCAAGGAGAGTGAGAAGAGGGAGAAGTGGATCGCACTGAAGCAAAGGGAAGAGGAGAGCTCATTTGTTCTTTGTGGTTTTTGCACGTGACTCAAGGAAAATCAATTTCTACGGTTAATTCGAGGTAAGGGAGTCTCACTCTATAATAGAGGAGATAATGGGTTATATGTATGTTATAGGAAATTTGTTTTATGTTAATTGGTGATTGCATGATGATTTGTTTCCTTGAATTTGATGAATTTGTTGGTAAAATTGATTTAGAGCGTGAGTTAGGGTTTTACAATGTGTGATTTCGTGATTTTGATGCAATTGATGATTTGGGTGTGCAATTGTTTGTTAATTGGTGAAATTGGAGGTGTTGGAATGATTATAATGTGGATTGGGTTGAGAGAATTTGTAGAATTTGGGGATTTTGATGTTGGGGCGCCACATGGCTAGGAATGGTGCGCCCAGTGCTCTCAGAAAGAGGAGGTTTAGGGAATGTTGAAGTGCGAGCGCCAATTTCCTAGAGAAATGGCGCTGTGTCACCATGCTTGATGGATGGGGTGAGTGAGTTCTTTGCTGGGGCGCGAGAATGTGGGTATTTTGGAGCCCGGGAGTGAAACTTGCATTCTGGGCACATTTTCTCGTGCAAATTTTGTATTCACCGCCAACTTTCAATTTTAAGTGTTTTGGCTCAGTGGTTTTTTCAGTTGCGTGTTATTTTGAAAATGTCCTGGGGCTTGTTTTGTGTGTGTTTTGGGGCGGGAGTGAACTTGTATTTACGAACATATTTTCTCGTGCAACTTTTGTATTCACCGCCAACTTTCAATTTTAAACATTTTGGCTCGAGTGGTTTTCGATTGCGGTGTATTTTTGAAAATGTCCCTAGAAGGCTCGTTTTAGGTGTGTTTTGGAGCAGGGAGTGAAACTTACTTTTCTAGGCATATTTCATCATGCCAAATTTTGTGTTTACTGCCCAAATTCATTTTTAAACATTTTGGCTCGGGTGGTTTTTGGTTTGAAGGTCTTTGGGTGAGTTGGGGTCAGCGGGGCGCCAACTGTCTTTGCTGTGTTCGAAATGGTGTCTTTGCGCGCCATCTTGCGCGTCTTGCGCGCAAACTTCTGCGCAAGAGAAAACCAAGGCTTGATCAAGATCTGCGCGCCATCTTGCGCTGCGCGGCCCTGCCCAGCGTAACCTCGTGCGCACACCTCTCTGACAGAGGACGAAACTTTGAGAGTTAGAAGCGACTATCCGCGCGCTTCTTGCGCGCGCTTCTCTTCTAGCGCGCCCGTGTGCGCCTCGATGGGGATTTTTCCAAAACCTTGTCTTTGTTGAATTCCTAAGTTCTTAAAATTATTTTGGTGTGTCAAAATGGTCCCTAAGTGAAGAAAAGGTCCTAAATGGTGGTTTAGGTTCTGAGTAAGGCCGAGTACCCTAGAGGAGGATAGTCAGGTGGGACATAATGGTGTTAAGGGTTTATAATGAGGTGATTGAGCATGCCATGGGGGCATGGGCGGTGGGCCAAGCCGGGAGGGCTATAAAATGAGATTGACACCGAGGTAAGAGGAATTGGGTGTATTGAATTGTTTGAAATGATGTTGTGATGTACATGGAGTCTCATGCATACATTGGGCTGCGATCGTAGTGTGTATAATATGATTTGTGAAGCTGCGCGCGGCGGGGGCCTTATAAAGTGATTACGAAAGCTGCGGGCGGCGGGGGCCTTGTATGATGATTGTGAAGCTTTGAGGCGTAGGTGGGCCAATGGTACCACATGCATGATGACATTGCATACATTCTCATTAGTGCATGAATATTATTGATTAATGATTGGTGTGTTTGAGTCTTTGTACACTATGCTTATATATATTGCTTATTATCACCTTTATTATATAGCTCGAGACTCACCCTTTCATTGTCATTTACCACGTAGTCGGGAGTGAGGGCTTCCCACCTTCACTACTCCCAGTCGATGCCGCTCGATCACGTAGCACCTGGGGGTCGGGGTTTAGACCTGTTGTTACTGTTTTGCTCCTAGTTGAGCCTTTATGTATTTGTTTTGATATTCTTTGGATTATCTTTGTTGAGACATTGATTGTTTTCATTGCGATATGTGAAACTATATTTCTATGAGTTATCTTAAATTATGTTACGTATTTGGTTTTGGTTTAAGAGAAAGAGTTGTGACGCTCCATTTCATTGAGTATTACTTTATGTTATACTATTAGTGTCTTTGAATGACTATGGCTAAACCGTAGTTCGCCACTAAGGCTAGAATTTCTTTCGCTGGTGTATTTACGAGGGCATCACTGAGAGCCTTGCAAAAGTGGCCAATGCCTGTTTGCAAGTAGTATCGTTTACTGAGTAATCCCATAGTCAGCCAGTCCACTATTTTATAACACACTAAACTAGAAAATGATCCAGAAAAGATTTTTGTACACTCTGATTTTTGATTTAAATTACCGGGTAGAAATGGGGTGTTACATTAGTGGTATCAGAGCAATGGTCGGTCCTTCCGACCAAGTTGTCGAGTCGTCGTGTCAGTCGGCAGTCGAGTGTTGCCGTCTAGTTCTAACCAATGGTTGTGTGGTAGTGATGTTCCTGCAGGTAAAAAGTGACTGGAGACTGCTTATGGTAAGAGAACTAGTGGGGAGATACCTGCTTGGTAATGTGTCTTTATCTTGTTTTCACGATCGTGAACCATGTCTCTGTTGTTTTGTTCAAAATCTTCTTGTCGTATGAACCTTGAAATTGAATTGAGATACGATGCATGGGATGTTCTAGCCTTAATTGAATGTTGAGTTGTATGTGGTGATTGAATTGTGTGTTTAGATGATAAACGAAATTGAAAATAAATTGAGAGGATGCTATGTGTAGTGACTAAAAATTGTATCTTTATTCTTTGTTTTGAAAAGAATAAAAATGCATTTGTTTTGTCAATTTAAAATGTCATTTGTTTGCCAACCAAATGAGTTCTTTGTATTACGGTTTATTTTTATAGAATGAGTTGTTGTTTTATGAAATAAGTGTAGTGCGGTTTTGTGGAGATGAAGTCTTTGTTTTTATAAGTTAGGAGTCTTTGTCTGCCGTTTTAATTGGGGTATGAGTCTCTTGCAATTTTTAAAAAAAAAATAATTATCACGTAGTTTTACAAAAATGAAGCGCTATTTTTATCTTTGAAGGAGGTCTTTTTTTCCACTCTGTTTCTTTTGCTTGTTTTGCGCCATTGTAGCGGCGTTTATGGCCGCTATTTTCTCTTTGTTTACTTATAATTAAAATACCGTTCTATTCAATTTTAATGTGATGTTTCCCATTTGAAATGTAGTATTTTCTAAAAGAAAGAGTGTATTTTCTAAAATATAAAGTGATGATTAAATTGAATCAAATCGAATTGATAATGGTTCATAGAGTTGATAAGCTGGATTTGATGCTTTCAAAGAAATCAAGGTTACAATTCTATTTAAAATAAATGGTGTGCTATTTGTGATGTTTCAAGTCATTTTCTATTTTTTTTTTTTTTTTTAAAGTGACTAGTGTCTTTGTATTATATTGTTCGAGTTCTTTGTCTTGTTTTTTTAGAGTAAGAGGTCATTTGTCTTTATGTTGTAAGGGTGTTGTTTTGAAGTTGTATGCGAGTTAAAATGCGATGTTTTCAAAAACAAAAGGGATGTCATATAACTTAAGGCGAGATGCTTTCTCACGATTAAATTGTGATGTTTTCCACTCTTTAAAGGTGATGTGTTCTAAGCTTTGAAAACGAGATGTTTCTCTAAACTAAGCGTGATGTCTTCCAAAATAAATGTGAGGTTCTAAGGCTAAGTGATAACGCAATGGGTTGAGACGTTTTGAAAGGATATTAATGTTTTGAAAGCATGCAACCTATGCATCCCCACGGGTGTATAGGCGCCAAATTCTAATTGTGCGTAAAGTGGTACATTACGGCTTCAAAATAAGAATGTGTTGTTTTTCTACAATCTAGCGTCTTTGTTTTCGAATAACTTGAAGTCTTAGGAGTTCTTAAAATTAAAACGATGTTTGTACTCGTGTTTTAATTTTATTTGACAATGGGTAATTGACCAAAGTTGTAGTGTTAAGTATTTTATCTTCCCCTCTACGAATCTAGGTAGAATCGTCTCACTTACTTCTTTATTAACCCAAAGAAAAAGATTTTCGAGTCCTTTGAGCTATGCGTCATAAAATGGATAGGCTCCTTATTAGCTTGTTATTCTATGGAACCAAAGACCTATAGGTATCATCATTTGACCATGTTGGATTGACGGTGAGTTCGTTACATTTGAAAATTGGTTTTATGAAAGAATTTTTCCGTTGGCTCTCATTTTTGGGTGGTATTTCTAATTCTATTGAAGTTGTGAAGTGTATAGGTCCTATGACAGTGTATCCTTCTAGTTTTCAATTAGATGATAGTAAAGAATTGTTCCACACTCTTGATGTTGCACACTTGAACACTTTGATTTCCTTCTCGAGTATGACTGCTTGGTGTTAAGTGTTTGGAGTCCGTTCTTTTTGCCTTTGTAATCTATTCGAGTCTAGTTACTCCTCTTTTCACATGTTTAAATAAATGTAAATGTTTAGTGTTTGATTGGTGGGATTATGTTTCATTGAAATTTAGGAAATATGACTTTGTAGAGGTGACTAGAATAAATGCATGCTTAAACTAATTGTGAACTCTAATTGTCTACAAGCTGATTTTATTGTCTGATTTTGGTTGTTACTTCCTTAATTGTGTTACGTGGTTTTGTAAGTTGAAAATGAACTGAGTTATGAGATTGTTTGTGAACCCCTAATAAACAAATTTTACGATTGGATACAATATTGGTATCAAACGTATTTTTAATAAACGAATTCCTATTAGATTATTTCGCAGTTGTGCCAATTGTGTTGTGTGGGTTAATGAGCTAAATATGGAATGCATGTTAAGGATAGAATGCATATTGGTATCATTGTAGATATTGTTCTTACACATTTGCTTTTATGGAACTCCCAAGTTAATGACGTTAATTGAGTACCCTATGTGACATCTTTGGTATGGTCTTCATGTGTGATTAAATAGTATTATTTTTGTAGAGATCGTTTAAATTGAATTGTTTTGGTGTGTTTGTCGTGTCTCAAACTTGAATTATGAATACAAAATAATGCCGTTGCCTTGAGGAATGAGTAAAAGAGCCAACAAGTAGGGTGACATTTTGGTCTGCGAAATATTGTATGCCACATTAAAAGGGAATGCAATGGGATTAGAGTTAGTAATTAACCTTATGTTAATATTTTGATGCTTTACTATTTGAATAAGAAATAATTACTATTGACGAATTTAAGAGTATAAAGAATTATTTGGATTCGAATAACTAAATGTCTTGGAGTAAACCATGTGTGTGTCCTTGTCACTACCTTCTTTATAATATGTGATGTATGACTATGCTTTGGTATCATTGTGATGAGCTACCTAGCTTTGTGACAAGTGAGAATGGTGCGCATTTGATGTTTTGATTTGCACTATGATTGTGGTTGGGATATGTGGTTGTGTGTGTTGCGTTCTCGGTGTCCCTTGTCGATCTTCGACGGGACCTTGTGGTGAATCTTACTTGCTTGCCGTTGAATAGGTTAGATGTAATCTCGGGTATGAGCTGGTTAGAGCATAACCATGTCCATGATTAATTGTCGTAGTAAGTCGGTGGGTTTTGGAGGTGACGAGTGCGGTTATTATTTCGGAGTTACACGTTTGAATAAGTAGGAGGGACGGCCGCCCGATCACTTACTGCCCGTGTCGAGGAAATAATGATCGACAATGTGGATAGTACTAGTTGTCTAGGTGGTTGTAGTTTGTGAGTGGGAGGGGTTTAGTCTGTTTTGCCAAGTGTGCGATAGATTTTGGAGGAGGACGGTTAGAGATGAAAAAGAGATTTGGTAGTGTTTGGGGTTTGACTAGATTTTCGAGGCGAAAATGTTCTAAGTGGGGAGAGTTGTAACGCCCCAAAATAATTAAGTAGTTATTAAATTAAATTACTTAGGTGTTTCATGGAGTAGTTATAATAAAACAATAGGATGGTGTTTTAATTAAAAAGAAAAGGGAGAAGTATCAATAATTAGGGGTGGTAAGTATCGACCCAAGAGCCCAAGCCCAATGACTTAGGCTCCTAGGGTTGGTGTAATTCGCACCATTCTCCAAAGAAAGAAAGAAACGAATAGAGAGAAAGAAAAGAAAGAGAGAGAAAACGCGCAAGGAGAGTGAGAAGAGGAGAGAAGTGGATCGCACCAAGCAAAGGGAAGAGGAGAGCTCATTTGTTGTTGTGGTTTTTGCACGTGACTCAAGGAAAATCAATTTCTACGGTTAATTCGAGGTAAGGGGAGTCTCACTCTATAATAGAGGAGATAATGGGTTATATGTATGTTATAGAAATGTTTTATGTTAATTGGTGATTGCATGATGATTTGTTTCCTTGAATTTGATGAATTTGTTGGTAAAATTGATTTAGAGCGTGAGTTAGGGTTTTACAATGTGTGATTTCGTGATTTTGATGCAATTGATGATTTGGGTGTGCAATTGTTTGTTAATTGGTGAAATTGGAGGTGTTGGAATGATTATAATGTGGATTGGGTTGAGAGAATTTGTAGAATTTGGGGATTTTGATGTTGGGGCGCCACATGGCTAGGAATGGTGCGCCCCAGTGCTGCTGCGAGGAGGTTTACGGGAATGTTGAAGTGCGGGGCGCCAATTTCCTAGAGAAATGGCGCTGTGTCCTTTATGCTTGATGGCGGGTGAGTGAGTTCTTTGCTGGCGCGAGAATGTGGGTATTTTGGAGCAGGGAGTGAAACTTGCATTTACTGGGCACATTTTCTCGTGCCAAATTTTGTATTCACACGCCAACTTTCAATTTTAAGTGTTTTGGCTCGAGTGGTTTTCTAGTTGCGGTGTTATTTTGAAAATGTCCCTTGGGGCTTGTTTTGTGTGTGTTTTGGGGCCCAGGAGTGAACTTGTATTTACGAACATATTTTCTCGTGCAACTTTTGTATTCACACTGCCACTTTCAATTTTAAACATTTTGGCTCGAGTGGTTTTCTGATTGCGGTGTATTTTTGAAAATGTCCCGTGAGGCTCGTTTTAGGTGTGTTTTGGAGCCCGGGGAGTGAAACTTACTTTTCTAGGCATATTTCACTGTGCCAAATTTTGTGTTTACTGCCCAAATTCATTTTTAAACATTTTTAGCTCGGGTGGTTTTTGTTTTGAAGGTCTTTGGGTGAGCTGGGTCAGCGGGGCGCCAACCGTGTGCTTTGCTGTGTGCGGAAATGGTGTCTTTGCGCGCCATCTTGCGCGCGTCTTGGCGCAAAACTTCTGCGCAAAAAAAACCAAGGCTTGATCAAGATCTGCGCGCCATCTTGCGCGCGCGACCTGCGCGTAACCTCGTGCGCACACCTCTCACGGGAGGACGAAACTTTGAGAGTTAGAGCGACTATCCCATCGCGCCTTCTTGCGCGCCTCTCTTCTGCGCGCGCCCGGTGTGTGCGCCTCCAAAGGGGGATTTTTCCAAAACCTTGTCTTTGTTGAATTCCTAAGTTCTTAAAATTATTTTGGTGTGTCAAAATGGTCCCTAAGTGAAGAAAAGGTCCTAAATGGTGGTTTAGGTTCTGAGTAAGGTGAGTACCCTAGAGGAGGATAGTCAGGTGGGACATAATGGTGTTAAGGGTTTATAATGAGGTGATTGAGCATGCCATGGGGGCATGGGCGGTGGGCCAAGCCGGGAGGGCTATAAAATGAGATTGACAGAGGTAAGAGGAATTGGGTGTATTGAATTGTTTGAAATGATGTTGTGATGTACATGGAGTCTCATGCATACATTGGCTGCGATCGTAGTGTGTATAATATGATTTGTGAAACTGCGCGGCGGCGGGGGGGCCTTATAAAGTGATTACGAAGCTGCGCGCGGCGGGGGCCTTGTATGATGATTGTGAAGCTTCGAGGCGGCGGGTGGGCCAATGGTACCACATGCATGATGACATTGCATACATTCTCATTAGTGCATGAATATTATTGATTAATGATTGGTGTGTTTGAGTCTTTGTACACTATGCTTATATATATTGCTTATTATCACCTTTATTATATAGCTCGAGACTCACCCTTTACATTGTCATTTACCACGGTGTAGTCGGGAGTGAGGGCTTCCCACCTTCACTACTCCCGAGTCGATGCCGCTCGATCGTAGCACCTAGGGGGTCGGGGTTTAGACTGTTGTTACTGTTTTGCTCCTAGTTGAGCCTTTATGTATTTGTTTTGATATTCTTTGGATTATCTTTGTTGAGACATTGATTGTTTTCCACTGCGAGTATGTGAAACTATATTTCTATGAGTTATCTTACGGTGTTACGTATTTGGTTTTTGGTTTAAGAGAAAGAGTTGTGACGCTCCATTTCATTGAGTATTACTTTATGTTATACTATTAGTGTCTTTGAATGACTATGGCTAAACCGTGGTTCGCCACTAAGGCTAGAATTTCTTTATTTGGTGTATTCTGAGGCATCATTGGAGAGCCTTGCAAAAGTGGCCAATGCTCATTGCAAGTAGTATCGATTACACCGAGTAATCCCATAGTCGGCCATCCACTATTTTATAACACACTAAACTAGAAAATGATCGAGAAAAGATTTTTGTACACTCGATTTTTGATTTAAATTACTGGGTAGAAATGGGGTGTTCTGATGTCGATTACTGAGTAATCCCATAGTCAATCGATTCACTATTTTATAACACACTAAACTAGAAGATGATCGAGAAAAGATTTTTGTATACTCACGATTTTTGATTTAAATTACTAGGGTAGAAATGGGGTGTTACATTAGTGGTATCGAGCAAAAGTTCGATGCAATCCGCCAGAGTGTCGATCATTCATAGTGTGTATGACAACTAAGTGTCTTAAAATGGTTACGAATCGGTTGTTTATCTTTGAAGTGTTAGGTTGATATGGCGGAAGGATCGAATCTTGCTCTTCTTGAGGCCTTGCAGGGCTATAAGCGCGGATGTGGGTACCCAGCGAGAATCACGAGACCCGCGATGCAGCAGCGTTCGGAGAGAACCCCCTACCTTCGAGGAGAGGTACAACCCGGATGGTGCCTTGACTTGGTGAAGGAGATTGAGAGGATCTTTCGGGGTGATTGATTGCTGCAGCGATGAGCGAAAAAGTCGAATGCAGTACTCATACTTTATCTGAAGAGGCGATGGTGGTGGCTAGAGAGACCGGTGAGAGATTGGGTCTTTGCGGGAGGAGATCACTTGGGTGTGTTCAGAAGGAATTCTTGAAAAGTATTTCCGGAGGGCGTGAGAGGTAAGAAAAGAATTGGAATTCCTTGAATCGAGGCGGGGAAGTATGTCATTCATGAATATCTTTGCCAAGTTCACGGAGTTGGCCAAGTTCTATCCCCACTATCTGAGGAGAAATTTGGGTGAATTCTCAAAATGCATTAAGTTTGAGAATGGGTGAGGTGATATCAAGCGGTGTGGGGTCGAGAAAAATTAGAGTATTCTTGATCTGGTAGATTCTTTGCAGGATTTATGAGGAAGACAGTAATGCCCGCTCTAGGGTCATGAGAGACCGGAGGGGAAATTTCATAACAGGGTAAGCCTTATGAGGCGTCTGTGACAAGGAAAGCAAAGGTATTCGAGCGTAACAAGTATAATGGTGGAAACAGTCTCACGAGGGTAGGAGGCACCATGAGGGCAAGAAGCCAAGTGGGAGGCGCCCCATCCGATATTGTGTGTTTCAAGTGTGACAAGCCAGTCACAAGAGCTTTGATTGTAAGATGGAAGTGAAGAGATGTTTTAGGTGTGGAAAGAGTGGTCACATGGCATGCGAGTGTGATCGCAAGGAAGGCTGTATGTTTCAAGCGTGGTGAAAGTGGTCACATTAGCTTCAAGTGTCCCAGCCTAAGAAGGAAAGATCTCTTTGGGAGGGTGTTTGCATTGGCGGGTTGAGGAGGGACCTAATGATATCCGAGGTACATGTTTCATCTCTGGTACACCTTTAGTTGCTATTGTTGACACGGGTGCTACGCACTCTTTTATTGCATCTGTTTGTCTTTGAAAAGTTAAATTTAGTATTGTCTACTATGGAGAGAGGATGGTTATCGACACTCCAGGCTAAAGGTCCCGTGTAACTACTTCTCGATGTGTGCTAGGTGTCCTCTGTCGGTCTTGGCGAGAGATTTTACGGTTGATCCGATTTGTTTGCCTTTGGGTGGGTTAGATGTGATTACGGCATGGGTGGTTAGTAGATAACCACGTGCACATCAAGCGCCCCTGATAAGTCTATTAGTTTTCTCCTTCACGAAGAGGAAGAGTGCGCTCTCTTTGTCTGTGAGAGCAATTCTGCGAGAGTAATGAAAGAGGGTGGTCGGTTGTTTGCTTTGATTGCGTCCATGTCTGCTGAGAAGCGAAATGTGGTTGACGGATTCTGGTGGTGTGTGAGTTTCTGAAGTGTTTCCGGATGAGATTCCTAGTGTGCCCCAGAGAGAGGAAGTTGAGTTCGGGATTGAGCTTGTGCACAGTACTAGGCACATGTCAATGGCACCGTCTTAGGATGTCCGCTTCGAGGTTATGCGAATTGAAGAAGCGATTAGAGGAGCTTCTTGAGAAGAAATTTGTGAGGCCTAGTGTGTCACCATGGGGAGCTCGGTTTTATTGGTAAAGAAGAAGGATGGGAGTATGCGTGCATGCGTGGACTACGAGACAGTTGAACAAAGTGACTATCAAGAATAAGTATCCTCTCCCGAGGATAGATGATCTGATGGATTAGGTGGGTGGGTGCTAAGGTGTTTAGCAAGATCGACTTGAGGTCGGGTATCACCCAGTTAAGGTGAAGGATGAGGATATCCGGAAGACGACATTGAGAACAAGGTATGGGCATTATGAGTACTCTGTAATGTCGTTTGGTGTCCTGAAATGCACCGGGGGTGTTTATGGAGTACATGAACCGAATTTTCCATAGCTATCTGGATCGGTTTGTGGTGGTCTTCATTGATGATATTTTAGTGTACTCAAAATCGAGGAAGAACATGCGAGCACTTGAGGTTGGTGCTAGAGGTCTTGAAAGAGAGGAAGTTGTATGCCAGTTGTCAAAGTGTGAGTTAGGTTGCATGAGGTGAGCTTCTTGGGTCATATTATTTACGGTGATGGTATAGGCGTGGATCCGGCCAAGGTTGATGCGGTGTTGCGGTGGGAGAGCCCAAAGTCTGCGGCGAGATCGGGAGTTTCTTGGGGTTGGTGGTTATTACGGGAGGTTCATTGAAGGGTTCTCTAAGCTAGCCCTTCCATTGACTCGATTGACTGTAAGGGAAAGGCATTTGTGTGGGATGCAAAGTGTGAAGAGAGCTTCCAAGAGCTAAAGAGAGGTTGACCACGTCTCCGGTGTTAGTGTTGCTGTGCGGGAGCAACCATTTGTTGTGTCTTGTGATGCTTCCAAGATGGGTTTGGGAGGTGTATTGATGCGAGGATGGGAAGGTGGTTGCTTATGCGTCCGACAGTTGAGGACCCATGAGAAGAACTATCCCACTCATGAGTTAGAGTTGGCTGCGATTGTGTTTGTGTTGAAAATTTGGAGGCACTATCTCTATGGTACTAGATTCGAAGTGTTCGGTGATCACAAGAGTCCGAAGTACTTGTTTGACCGAAGGAGTGAATATGAGACAGGCGTTGGTTAGAGTTGTTGAAGGACTATGATTTCGGCTTGAACTATCACCCAAGAAAGCTAATGTCGTGGTGATGCTTTGAGTCGGAAGACGTTGCATATGTCGGCTATGATGGTGAGGAATTGGAATTGATTGAGCAATTAGTGACTTGAGTTTGTGCGTGAGGTGACACCCAGTGTCAGTTGGGGATCTTGAGAGGTGGGAGCGAATTCTTGGTTAGTATCGAGGCGCCCGAGAGACTAGATGTGAAGGTGGTAGACTTCTTTGGTTGCGGGTGAGCAAGGCTGCGAGAGGATTACTGAGTTGGATTCCCGGGGTGTTTTGAGATTCGGGGGCGAGAATCGTGTTCCGGATGATCTTGAGTTGAAGAAGATGATACTTGAGGAGAGTCATAGGAGTAAGTTGAGCATTCATCCGAGTGCTACTAAGATGTACCATGATCTGAAGAAAGCTGTTTTGGTGGCACAGTATGAAGAGGGATGTTCTTGCGATTTGTATATGCATGTTTGACTTGCGGAAGTCAAAGATTGAGCACGAAGC
This sequence comes from Oxytropis ochrocephala, assembly GCA_020916435.1. Lineage (NCBI taxonomy): Eukaryota > Viridiplantae > Streptophyta > Magnoliopsida > Fabales > Fabaceae > Oxytropis > Oxytropis ochrocephala. Next base: position 72,281,646 of record CM037088.1, read on the forward strand.
TGCGGGGTTGATGCAACCTTTGGAGATTCCGGAATGGAAGTGGGACAAACATTTCCATGGATTTTGTGGCCAGGATTGCCAAATCTTGTGAGAGAGGGTCGACCTTATTTGGGTGATTGTGGATAGGTTGACCAAGTCTGCTCACTTTATTCCTATCAACATCACCTTTCTGTCCCAAAGTTGGCTAGAATTTACATTCGGTGATTGTGAAGCTTCATGGGGTTCAGAAAGAGTATTGTGTCGAGATAGAGACCCGCGATTTACATCGAGTTTTGGGAAGCTTGCGGGAGGCTTTGGGGTCAAGGCGAGGTTGAGTTCGACTTACCATCCTCGGGGCGATGGTCGGGACGAGAGAGAACCATCCGGTCTTTGGAGGATCTTTTGAGAGCTTGTGTGCTAGAGCGGGGGAGGTGCGTGGGATCGCACCTTCCACCGATTGAGTTCACGTATAATAACGGCTATCATTCGAGCATCGGGATGGCTCCTTTTGAGGCCTTGTATGGGCGGAGGTGCGAGAACTCCTTTGTGTTGGCATGAGTCGGTGAGAGTGTTGTTCTTGGACCGAGTTGGTTAGGGAGACTCTTTGAGAAAGTGAAAATGATCGGAGAGAAGATGAAAGAGTCTCGAGTCGGCGAGAAAAGTTATCATGATAAGAGGAGGAAGGACTTGGAGTTTGGTTTGGTGAGCATGTGTTCTTGAGGTCACGCCTATGGTGGTGTTGGGCGTGCTCTGAAGGCAAAGAAGTTAACTCCAAGGTTTATTGGACCGTGCCAAATCACCGAGAGAGTTGGAAAGGTTGCTTATAGGGTGGCCTTGCCGCCTAATCTTTCGAACTTGCGATGTTTTCACGTGTCACGGCTTGGAGTATATTCGAACCCGTCTCATGTGATTCACATGGATGATGTGGAGAGTGCGTGAGAACCTCACCGTGGAGACTATGCCGGTGAGGATTGTTGATAGAAAGTGAAGGTGTTGAGAGGAAAGACATTGCCTTGGTCAAGGTAGTGTGGTTGGGAGGCTTCTTTGGTGAGAGTATGACTTGGGAGCCGGAAAGCAAGATGCGGGAGTCCTATCGAGTTATTTGACTCGGTATGAATTTCGAGGACGAAATCTCTAAGTGGGGAGAGTTGTAACACCCCCGAATAATTTAATTAAGAAATTGATTAAATTGTTTAGGTGTTGCACTAATTTTTAATTATATTAAATTATAATATGGTGTTTATAATTTAGTAATTTATTTTGATTGAAGGGGATGGTGGAAGAAATGGAGAAGGGGTGTAAAAGGGCCCAAGGTGCGCTTGGCCCAATATACATATACCCAAAAGTGGAATTTTCTCTCATTTGTGCAAGGGAGAAAGAAAGCGAAAGAGAGGGAGGAGAGAAAGAAGCTCACGGCGCAAAACCCTAGGAGAAGAGGAGGAGAAGAGCAATTTCGTGACTTGAAGGCTTGGATTGTTTTGCGATGGTTTTGTTAGTGACTCAGTTCCTGGTTCTTCTCTACTGGTTAATTTGAGGTAAGAGGAGTCTCACTCTATAATAGAGGATATAATAGGTTGTATAGGAGTCATAGGATCTCTATTTGGTGTTAATTGATTGATTGATTGAATTTGATTGGGTGAATTTGATGAAATTGCATGAGGAATCGATTTAGGGCTTAGTGTTAGGGTTTATGTGCTTAATTTCGTGATTTTGATGTGATTGATGATTTGAGCATGCAATTGGTTGTTTGATTACGAGATTAGGAGTGTTAGAAGAATTATTGAGTGAATTGATTTGGAAGATTTTGGGAAAATTGGAATTTTGGGGTTTGGGCGCCAAGATGCTAGGATACAGCGCCACGTGTCTTGTTCCTGAGTGAATTGAGAGTTTGTGCGGGAATGCTCTTGCCGGCGCCACATTCTTTGGGAAAATGGCGCCACAATACCTTTGTTCATGTCTTTGGAATGTGTTCTGTGCGGTGTGTTACGCGAGGCGCCAAGTTCTTTGGGAAAATGGCGCCACATGCCTTTGTTGTGTGTTAGGTGCATGTGTGCGATGTGAGCGCCAAATGCTGCCCAGGGGTGCCCAGAATGGCGCTGTGTCCTTTATGCTTGATGGCCCAGGTGAGTGAGTTCTTTGTGCAGGCGCGAGAATCGTGTGTTTTGGGGCAGGGGAGTGAAACTTATATTCGAACATATTTTCTCGTGCAAATTTTGTATTCACACCCAACTTTCAATTTTAAGTGTTTTGGCTCGAGTAGTTTTCAGTTGCGGTGTTATTTTGAAAATGTCCGGTGGGGCTTGTTTTGTGTGTGTTTGGGGCCACAGGGAGTGAAACTTATATTTACGAACATATTTTCTCGTGCCAAATTTTGTATTCACACTGCCACTTTCAATTTTAAGTGTTTTGGCTCGAGTAGTTTTAGTTTGCGGGTGTTATTTTGAAAATGTCCGGTGGGGCTTGTTTTGTGTGTGTTTTGGGGCCGGGAGTGAAACTTACTTTTCTAGGCATATTTCAACTGTGCCAAATTTTGTATTTACACCCAAATTCATTTTTAAACATTTTGGCTCGGGTGGTTTTTGTTTGAAAGTGTGGGGTGGTGGGTCGTGGGGCGCTGGCCGTCTTTGCCAGGCGCCTAGTCTGCTGCACACGTATGCGAGATTGTGTGTGAAAGCGTATGCGAGTTTGTGTCTAGGTGCATGTTGCCCGAGCGCGAGTTGCTAGAAAAGTGGCGCCCGGTGGTTTGTGTTGCCACGAGCGCCAAAATCTTTGAGTTTACGGCGCTAGTCTTTGTGTTGCACCGGGCGCGAGAATGTGGGGAAAATGGCGCCTAGTCTTGCCAAGTGCCTAAGAGGGTCTTTTTTTGGTCCCTAGGTGACATCTGGTCCCTAGATGATTGTTTTGGTCCTAAATGGTGGTTTAGGTCCACAGGTGAGGTTGAGTACTCTAGAGGAGAATAGTCAGGTGGGACTTAATGGTGTTGAGAGTTTATAATGAGGTGATTGAGCATGCCATGGGGGCATGGGCGGAGGAGCCAAGCCGGGAGGGCTATAAAATGAGATTAACAACGAGGTAAGAGTTAATGGGTGTATTGAAATTTGTTTTGAAATGGTGTTTGTGATGTACATGGAGTCTCATGCATACATTGTCATGCTGATCGTAGAGTTTATAAAATGATTTGTGAAGCTTTGAGGCGGCGGGGGCCTTATAAAATGATTGTGAAGCTTGAGGGCGGCGGAGGGCGAGTCATGAGGACTCCATTATTGATGAGAATGCCGGTGGGCAAATGGTACCACATGCATCACGACATTGCATACATTCCCATTAGTGCATGAACATTGTTGATTGATGGTTGGTGTGTTTGAGTATCTTTGTAAACTATGATTATATATCGCTTATTATCACTTTTATTATATAGTTCGAGACTCACCCTTTACTGTTGTTATTTACCACGGTGTAGTCGGGAGTGAGGGCTTTCTACCTTCACTACTCCCAGAGTCGATGCTGCTCACGATCACGTAGCACCTAGGGGTTGGGGTTTAGGCTATTATTGCTTGTTTTGCTCCATGTTGAGCCTTATATGTATTTGTTTTGAGATTCTTGAGTATTACTTTGAGATGTAGTTTGTTTCATTTGCTTGACACGAGATTTTACCCCACGTGTTGTATGGTGTTATGTATCTATGCATGTTTAGAACCCATTGTTGAGTTTTTGAGAGAGGAGCATAACACTCCATTAGTGAAAATGATTTATGTTATACTATTAGTGTGCTGAATGACTATGGCTAAATTGTGGTTCGCCACTAAGGTCAGAATTTCTTTCGCTGGTGTATTTACAAGGGCATCACTGAGAGCCTTGCAAAGGAGGTCAATACCTGTTGCAAGTAGTATCAGTTACCTGAGTAATCCCATAGTCAACCAGTTCACTATTTTATAACACACTAAACTAGAAGATGATCAGAAAAGATTTTTGTATACTCTGATTTTTGATTTAAATTACCGGGTAGAAATGGGGTGTTACATCGGCCACTTCACCTCGGTACACATACCCCTCACCTCGGTAGCAACAAGTCGACACATTACACCTCGGCTTACACTTCCTTACCCTTCGTCTCCTATACATCATCACTTACGCTCCGTGACCTATATTCGACACTTACGCATTGGCACATATACGCCTCACTTCGGCAAGTACAATTCGGTACCTATACTTAGTCCAACACACCCTTATACTCCTACGTACGCTCCTTCGACTCATGTATATGTCGACACACATATCTCTCGACACTTACATACTTCGACACACACATCTCTCGACACTTACATGCTTCGACACACACATCTCTCGACACTTACATGCTTCGACACACATCTCTCTCGACAACTTACATACTTGACACACAATGAGCTTTGATACACTTGTAGATAGGCATCTACACCTCGACCATTAGGTCTCTCTACGCCCTAGTCTACCTCTTCCTTCCCTTCTCTAGTTCTCACGCTATGATCATACTTAGGCCAACTACTAAACACTTTCCCTTCCTGAACTAGCCCACACTCATTAAGGACTTCACGAAGGTTACAACACTCACACCGACTCACTTTGGGGTGAGAGTTTCTCGGCTCCCATTCCTCTCCGTTGTCTCTCATAGGATCTACTCAACATCAATACATCACAACTCCTTTGGAGTGGAACTAAGACACAACTTCAAACACATCAAACACACAAAACATACAAGGCAGCGACTCAAAATCATTCCTAGAGTCTACTCACACATAACACACATCATATAATCTATTATAGATGAAAGAGAGCCCCTAACCTCAAAAGATTGAAGAAGTAGCACTCTCTCCACCAAGCCTTCCCGATCCACCAAGAATCACCAACATTTCAGCTCCTCCTCCTTGGCATTGAGCTCTTCCACATGACTTCCTCTTCCTCTCTCTAAAAGCCATCTCACTACCACTCTCTCTCTCTTACTTTCCCTTTGCCTTTTCTTAGATTTTGGTGGTAATGGACTCTCCACCATCGATCACTACACCTTAAGCATGAATATGGGCTTAATTCATGGATCATGGGCCTAACTCTCATGGGTCTCTAATCACACTCCCTCCATTACTTGCCTTTCTCCTCCTTTAATTAAATTACCACTCCCCTTTTACTAACCACCACTCCTCATTTAAATCAAATACCTCCTAAATATCCTAAAACTCCAATTAATCCTTTGACTTAACCAAATGTTGTAAGCCTTAAAGAACCCACTAAATAAATAATTGAATTATATTTGGGGCGTTACAGTATGGCCCAATAAAACGAGGGGACAACTTCTTAGACTTCAATGCTCTACCAACACCAGTCACCGGGGTGACCCTCAAGAACACATGATCACCGGCTTGAAATTCCAAATCTTTCCTCCTCTTATCATGATAACTCTTTTGCCTACTCTGTGAAGCCTTCATCTTCTCTCGAATCAGCTTCACTTTCTTAGTGGTCTCTCGAACGATCTCGGGTCCGAGCACCACACTTTCCCCAGACTCATACCAACACAACGGAGTCCTACATCTCCGACCATACAACTCCTCAAAGGGTGCCATCCCAATACTAGAATGATAGCTATTATTATAGGTGAACTCAATTAAAGGAAGATAAGAATCCCACGCACCACCATGCTCAAGAACACAAGCCCTCAACAAATCTTCTAACGACTGTATGATCCTCTCCGGATGACCATCGATCGAGGATGATCTGTAGAGCTCAAGCGACTTAGAACCCAGCGCCTCTTGTAAACTCTTCCAAAATTACGATGTAAACCTAGGATCCCTATCGAAAAATTGCTTGAAGGAACTCCATGAAGCTTCACAATCTCTCGAATGTAAATCTCTGCCAACCTAGGCACCAGATCGTGATGTTAATAGGAACAAAGTGAGGCGACTTTGTTAGCCTATCGACAATCACCCAAATTGCATTATACCCGCTTCGTTGTACTCGGCAATCCGGTCCACAAAATCCATAGAAATACTATCCCACTTCCACTCGGAATGCGCAGCGGTACGCATCGACCTGCCGCTTACGATGCTCCACATTTGACTTACGACAAGTCAAGCGGGCATACCTGAAGCCGAGCTACATCTCTCTTCATCCCACCTACCAAAATAACCTCTTCAAATCTTGATACATCTTTGTAGCTCTGGATGGATACTCGAATCTACTCATATGACATTCTTCGGTTGCTTTCTTAATCTCTTCTTCATCGGGAATACAAATCCGACTTGATACCTCGATAAACTCTGAGCATCAATTCAAAATCCTTGTTTTCGGCTTCGGCCAATTCCAACAACTAAATCAACAAGCAACATCTAACCTCTGCGCTTCCACTAATGCTAATCAAGAACTCATTAGTGATTTTGGCATCCCCAACCTAACACTCAGAGGTGTTACTTCACAAACTAAGCTCAAATCTACGAGCTGCTCAATTAATTCTAGCTCCTTAACCATCATTCTTGACACATGCAAAGACTTGAGCTCAAAGCATCGACTACAACATTAGCCTTTCTGGATGATAATTCGGATCGAAGTCATAGTCCTTCAACGGCTCCAACCACCTCCTACGCCTCATGTTCGGCTCCTTACGATCAAACAAATATTGCAAACCCTTATGGTCACTAAACACTTCAAATCTAGAGCCATAAAGATAATGCCTCCAAATCTTGAAATGCAAACACCACGACAATGAAGCTCCAAATCATGAGTAGGGTAGTTCTTCTCGCGAGTCCTCGGTGTCTTGAAGCATAAGCAAATACCTTACCATTTTGCATAAGTACCACGACCTAAACCCATCTTAGGCGCATCCTGATATACCACAAAAGGTTCACTTGGATTAGGCAGCGTCAAGATAGGAGATGTCGTCAACCTCTTCTTCAACTCACTTTGAAACTCTCTTATAACGAGCATCCCAAACAAGCGCCTTACCGCGCAAGTCAAGCGAGTCAGCGGTGGCGCAAACTTGGAAAAACCTTCAATGAATCTTACGTAATAACCGGCCAACCCGAGAAAACTCCTTATCTCGGTGGCCAGACTTGGCGCCTCCCAGCTGCAACACGACCTCAATCTTAGAAGGATCCACTTTGCAATACCACTACGAGGTAATTACATGACCTAGGAAATTCACCTCTCTCGACAAGAATTCACACTTAGATAACCGCATACAACTTCCTCTCCCTTAAGACCTCCAACACTAATCTCGAGTTCTCGGCATGCTCTTCTTGAGCTTGGAGTAAACGAGAATATCATCAATGAACACTACAACAAACCGATCTAGATACTCATGAAAAATCGATTCATATACTCCATGAATACCCTGGAGCATTCGTAACACCAAATGGCATCACTGAATACTCGTAGTGTCCATCACCGAGTTCTAAACGCCATCTTAGGAATATCTTCATCCTTCACCTTGATTTGATGGTAACGACCTCGGATCAATCTTAGAAAATACTTGCGCACCCACGATTGGTCCATCAAATCATCAATCCTTGGGAGCGGATACTTGTTCTTAATTGTCACTTTATTCAAGCTGCCAGATAATCCACCGCAGCCTCATGCTCCCATCCTTCTTCTTCACTAGCAACACGAGGAGCTCCCAGAGCGACACACATGGCGCTTACAAACTTCTTCTCCAGCCAAATCTTCAAAGTTTGCTTCTTGAACTCGGACAACTCGGATCACGGACATCTTATAAGGTGCCATAGACAGGCCTAGTACCAGTACCAAATCAATAGCAAACTCAACCTCTCTCTCGGTGGCACATCAGGAATCTTGTCGAAATACCTCGGAAACTCTCGCACCACCGGCACTTCATCAATCTTAGCTTGATTCTCTGCGAGACAATGGCGCCCCAAAGCAAGCGACGCAGCTCCTTCCTTCATCACTTTGCGCGGCCGACGGCGAGGCAACAAAGCAGGACTCTTCCACCTCGGAAGAAGGGAAACTTCTGGACCTACTAAAGCGGTTGATATGAACATGGTTATCCACTAACCGATCCATACCAGGATGACATCCATCCCATCAAAGGCGGACAAATCAAATCAACAATGAAATCTCTGCCAGAAGGCCGAAGCGAGAGCACTTCCGCACACACGAGAGGTAGTCACCGAACCGCCATTTGGAGCATCGATAACCATCTCCTCATCAAAGAAGACAAGGCTAAATCCAATTTCTTAACACACATAGCATAAATGAATGAATCGTGGCACCGGTATCAACAATTGTAACCAAAGGAATACCATTAATAAAACACGTACCTCGATCTCATTAACCACCTCGGATCCAGTGAGCAAACACCTTTCCAACACCGCTTCTCCTTCTTTGGCTTAGTACACTTGGTGCTAATGTGACCCACCTCGCCACAGTTGAAGCAAACTATGCCCTTGAGCCCACAGTCAGCAGCCATGTGACCCTCCTTGCCACACCGGAAACACTTCCTTTCACCGGCCTTGCACTCCCATGCTTTGTGACCAGGCATCCCACGCTTGAAACATACTACGCTGGCGAGAGCATCTCCCCGCTAGGCCTCTTTCCGGACCCGGCTTTCCCGCACCGCCCACCACGGACACCTCGTAGGGCTTCCCGCGATCACGAGAACACCGCTTCTCTTTCCCGATCTTATAAGCGGCATTGCTATCTTCCTCAGAGATTCTGCAACAGTCGACCAACTCGGAGAACACTCTAATCCTTTGGTATCCAATTGCCTTCTTGACGCGAGGCCTCAACCCATTTTCAAACTTGATACACTTGGAGAACTTCGGCGGTAGCTCGGTGTAGTGAGGTAGAACTTGACCAACTCTGCAAACTTAGCGCATACTCGGATCTGAGGCTTGCTCCCTGCTTGACTCTAGAAATTCCATCTCTTTCTTACCCTCACATCTTGGTGGTACTTTCCTCATAAATTCCCTCTTGAAGATATCCCACGTGATCTCTTCATCAGCTGTCTCCAACCTCTGAAGAACCTCAAGCCACCAATCGTCGGCCTCCTCGGCTAACATGTGAGTACCATACCTCACCTTACGGTGTCGTGCAATCCATGACCACGAAAAATCCTCTCTATCTCCTTGACCATGCAAGAGCCCCATCGAGTCATACCTCCCCGAAAGTAGGAGGTTCTCCTGCGGAAAGTAGCTAGCCTCGAGCTCCGGCATCCTCGGCGACATCCAGCGCGGCGGTATGGCGGCGTCATTCCTCCCGACTCTTCCCGCCCGTCTCACTAAACATTTAAACAAGATTGGTTGAGCGAGCCACAAGACTCGAGGATTTGGAAACTCAAGACTCAACAACTTGGTCGAACGGATCGAACTTTTGCTCACGATACCACTAATGTAACACCCCGCTTCTAATAAACTACCATTTAATGAATAAAATCGAGTTTTCAAAAATCACTCACAAGAGAGTGCTACATTTACTTCATGGAAAATCAAACAAACATTAATGGCGCAAATCAACGATTAACACTAAGATATATATCACCTCGGCGAAGGAGCGAGTCCACAAAATCACATGTTTTGGTTACATCAACATGTATCTAATCATCATCGCAGCAGAATGCAACATATTTAAAATACATCACTGAGTTTATAGTTTAAAATCAACTACTAGTCTACTCGGCCCCCTAGTGCTACATATCAGAGCAAAACGCCATACAAGACTGAGTAAGGAAGAACCTTCACTTGGGCACACACACAAGTTGCTTGACATAAGAAGCAACATAAAGCGAGAAGGGTGAGTCTCTAAACATATATAATAGGATATATGACAGACATCATGTTAGAGAAAACACCTAGGACTACTTCGGTTCACATAACAATTACACTTCATCAAGTTATAACACCTCAACTTATAAACAACAATAACACTTCACCAATTGCATGAGTATATGCATGAATGCAACCCCAACACCAAGGGTATAATGCATGTGGTGCCATCATCGTCGCTATTTAGCCACTCGGGCATCATCGTCGCTAATGATATGAAGACCGAAGTCTACCATATCGAGGCCGAAGCCTATCATTGTCGCTTTAATGCATATGTGGTATGTGACTCCATGAATAATGCATCAACCACAAACAATCATATTATGTATGAATTGACATCGTCACTACATCGTCGCTACATCATCATTACATAAGTAAACTTGCAAGCGTCTATTTCACCTAGACATCATTCAATAACGCTATGGCTAACCTCACTGCCCCACTGTCAGCGACCACATGGCGGCGTCCTGGCGTCACCTAGGGACCAAACTGGCTACACCATTCAGCCACTTAAACGTAATTGGCACCAAACAGCACTCACAGTTGCGCCTGGCAGCAACCTACGCTACTTTGGCGTCAAAACCGCACCTCGGCACACTCACCTTGCACCTCGGTACACTATACTGGACCTCAGTTTACTACACATCGGCACATTACGCTTTGATACCCCTACCATTCAACACCTACACTTCGGTTTACCTACACTACACCTCGGTAAATATGCACTATACTTCAACCACTGCACTCCAGCAACTACACTTATGTATATATGTATCCACTAAACTTCGGCAACCACACTTCGGTTTACCTACACTACACCTCGGCAACTACAAGTCGACACCTACGCTTCAACTCACACGCCTTAAGACTTCGTCACCTATACTTCATCGCACACTTCGTCCCTATACTTCATCACCTACGCTAAATACTTACGCTGCAACACACTTATACGTCGACTTCCATATGTTTCATCACACCTATGGTTAGGCAACTACACATCGGCTCATATGTCACCCTATACGCCTAACCTTTCTCTTCCCTCTTCCCTTTGATTCTCACACTATGATCAAACTTAAACACAACTACTACACGCGTATTCCTTCAAAACTATTCCAACACACATCAAGATACTCATGAAAGGTACCAACACCTGATAACTCCTTGGGGTGAGGTTCCTCGACTCCCATTTCTCTCTAGGTCTCTCATATGACCAACTCACCAACACACATCACAAATTCACCAAAGTGAAGCAATACAACATCAAACACACACCAAGCAACATAAACAGCTCAAAAATCATTCTAGAAGCTAACTCACACATGACACTCATCATATATACACTATTATAGTTGAAAGAGAGCCCCCTTACCTCAATATATTGAAGAAGTAGTACTCTCTCCACTAAGACTTCACGATCTATCAACAATCAGCTCCTCTTCCTTGAATTTAAGCTTTCCTCACCAAGATTCCTCTTCTTCTCTCTAAGCTTAGCACCTTTCTCTCTCTCTCTCTCTCTTGCTTTACTCTTTGACTTGTCTTTGATATTTGTTGCAAATGAATGTCTCCCCCAATGACAACATCACTTAAAGCATGCATATGGACTTGATGGATCATGGGCCTCTAATGGATCATGGGCCTCTACTCTCACCTTCTCTATTACTTAAACACCTCTAAATGAAATAAAACTTCTAAATTAATTACTTGACTTAATGATACAATGCATGTGGTATCGACTCAAAACTAATGATCTGAGTCTCTGGCAATGGTATGCATGTAGTATCGTCTCAGGTTTAATGGTATACATCGACCACAAACAATCACATCATGTATGACTTGACATCGTCCTTTGGATTTACCACTATCATTAAATCCACCGTTTACACCGTTGTCTATTTCACTGAGACATCATCAATAGCTCTATGGCTAACATCAAACTCATCAATCACTAGCGCTATGGCTAACATCAACACATCGGTCACTAGCTCTGCATGGCTAACATCAACACCTCGATCAATGGCTCTGTGGCTAACGTCAACCTCACCGTCACGCCCAGGGACCCAACGCGTCACCTAAGGACCAAACATCACATAAGGACCAAGCGTCACCTAAGGACCAAACCGGCTTCACCATTCATCAACTTAGGCGCTTTCGGCGTCGAATGACACAAAAGCTGCGCTGGTAGCAACTGCGCTATCGGCATCAAAAGCGGCACCTCGGCACACTCACGGCACCTCGGCACACACACACTACCCGCCGTCACACCACCTGCTGCACTTTGGCGCACCACCGCGCACCTCGGCACACCTACACTACCGCCGTCACACCACACTTCTTCACGTCCACACGCCGACACCTACCGTCGACACCTACGCCGTCACCTCTGCAACACTACACTTTGGTACCCATACTCTCGACAACTACACGTCGACTCCCATACGCTTACACTTCGTCACAACTACACGATGACACTTACACTCCAATAAATCTACACCTCAACACATACACCTCGGTATATATACACTATACCTCGACAACTACACTTCGTCCTACATTCACTACACTTCAATACATCTACACCTTGGCAACACTACCTCAGTATATATACACTACACTTCAATACATCTACAGTTTGCCAACACTAGATTCGACAGACCTACACTTCACTTTATTACATCCATGCCTCGACAATACTAGATTCGACATACCTACACTTCACTTCATTACATCCATACCTCAACAATACTGGATTCGACATACCTATACTTCACTTCATTAAATCCATACCTCGACCACTGCACTTCGACTTATATACACTACACTTCGACCACTACACTTCAGCTTATACACATTACACCTCAGTTACACTTCCTCAATTCACCATTACTCACCTCGGTACTACACTACCTCGGTTACACTTCCTCAATTCACCATCACTCACCTCGGTACTACACTACCTCGATTACACTTCCTCAATTCACCATCACTCACCTTGCCACACTTCCTGACTTAACCATTACTCACCTCGGTACTACACTACCTCGGTTACACTACTTCACTTGACCATCAATCACCTTGCCACACTTCCTGACTTAACCATTACTCACCTTCGACGCACACACCTACGACGCACACATCCCTCGACGCACACATCCTCAACGCACCTACCCTCCTCGGCACACAGTAATACTTCACTTCGAATGGCGCTCTAGGCTCCTAACCCTCATCTTCCCTCTTTTCTTTGATTCTCATACTATGATCAAACTTAACCCACAATTACTACAACACATATTCATTTGAATATTGTTCCACACACACATCAAAGTAATCAACAAAGGTGACTACACCAAAAATAACGTCCTGATACTTAGGGTTCCTCAAATCCCATTTCTTTCCTAGGTCTCTCATATGACCCATCATCAACAACACATACACACTTCACAATTTCACCAAAGTGAAGCAAACACAACATCAATCACACAACAAGCAGCACAAACATCTCAAAAATCATCCTAGAGTCTAACTCACACATAACACTCATCATATACTCTATTATAGGTGAAAGAGAGCCCCCTTACCTCAATAGATTGAATAATAAGCACTCTTTCCACCAAGACTTCAAGATCCCCCAACAATCCAGCTCATCTTCCTTGAACTTGAGCTCTCCATGCCAATATCCTCTCTTCTTCTTCCTTGAGCTATCGTACCTCTCTCTCTACTCTCTTACTTTACTCTTTGACTTTTCTTTGATTTTTGGTTGAAGTGAACTCTCTCACCATCGACATCTAACTTATATCATGGATATGGGCCTAACTATCATGGGCCTCTATTCACACCTCCTCCATTACTTGCACTACTCCCTCTTTTAATTAAATTACCACTCACTCTTTACTAACCACCACTCCTCATTTACATCAAATACCCTATCATTATTTTAATATAACCAACCAATATACCACTTAATTAAATAAATATTTGAATTATTTTTGGGGCGTTACAACTCTCCCCCACTTAGAATATTTTCGTCCTCGAAAATCTCATCAATTACATGAACACATTGTCATACCCCAATTTTGTCCGGCTTAGGTCAAAACCCTAATTTTCCCCAAAAAATAAATAAATAAAAGAAAAGCATCATGCATTGCATTTAGGGTCCTAAAAGTCATTTCAAAGTTTCTAAGATCATTTTTAAAGTTGAAATGCACTTTTTGGACAAATTAAGATTTTTAAGGTAAGGGGCATTTTGGTCATTTTTATACCACGGGATGATTTTCTCGTCAAAAATATGCACACACCAAAAGTACATTTTTCTCTTATCCAAGAGAATTTTTGTACAATTTTTAGAGAGAATATCCTAGCCTAAAATAATTAAAATGCATTTTCCCTATTTTTATTGCATAAAAAAAAATATTAAAAGATCATTAAATATTTCCCAATTACTAAGTGACAAATTTTGTTGTCTAGAGTAATTAGGGAGGTTATTTTATGATGACCAAAAACATGTAACATTTTTCTAATAGGTGCATTCCCATTTTGCATGCCCAAAAATTCAAAATGCAAAAATGGGAAGTGTCCTCAATAAGACAAAACACCAAAAAAACAAGCATTTTTATTATTATTTATTTCTCCTTCCCATTTCAGCTCATACCATGCGCATACCCCCTCCATTCCACTCTCTCTCTTTCTAGAAGCTTCTACACACTTCTTTTCTTATTCACTAAGATTTGATTTGTTCATATCCTTAACTTTGCCTCTTTGGTAAATTACCTCACTCACCTACTAATACTTCCACCCAAAAATGCAAACTTACTTCTTTGGTAACACCCCATTACAAAAATACCCTTAACCTATCTCTACACAGACACTCCTTTCCCAAAATAAATAAAAGTTTATTCCTTTTCTTTTTTTTTCTATGGCTTGCGCTCCACTCCTCTCACCTTCACACTTATTTTGTGTTTCTTCAATACCCTTAATCCATTGATGATCCATCCCACCCTCCATTTAATTTTAAGACTCAATCTTAGAGGCACATCAAAAACAAAAAGACAATGATACCCTTAAACCTAAAAATCCTATAAATAGATCCTCATTTCCCCACCTCACAAGTTTTTACCTCTTCACACTCATTTCTCTAAATCAAGCAACAAAACCCTTCTCCCAAACACCCCAAAACCAGAAGCCTCTCCCCTCCTTCCTCTCCTCCATTCCTTCACCTTCATCCACCAAAACACCTTCAAACCTATCTCTCACTACCTTAGCTTTTCCTTCCTCACTCAAGAAAATCAAGCAACAAAACCTTCTCCTCCATCAAGCTCAGGCCGTAGCTCATCCTCTCCTCTCCTACATTTTTTCATTTCTTCCTTCCTCTCTTAGAAATAAGGTAAAAACCCTTGATACCTTTGCATCATCTTCAAGCATTTTACATTAGAACTTATTTTCTTTTCTTCATCTTGCATTTTCTTCATTATTTAGCATATTTATCATTTTCATTTTCATAATGTAGCTTGTTGTTGTTGGTGGGTGAGATTTGGCATCTCACCCTTAATAAATGGATTTATGATGCTTTATGTTAATTTTGTTGTCATTTCACTAAACCAAAAAAATATGCTCAAGTTGATTTTGTGTTTCTTCATTTAATTTTGTTGTGAGTATTTTATTTTAGTAGTAAATGTTGCCATTGTTAGTTGTTGATGATCTAGTCATATGATCTATCACTAGTGCTTAAGGCACTTTGATTTGAGTGATAGAGATGACTAGAAGGGATTCAACTCATTATATTTGATCTTATGTGTCTTGTGATTTAAATTTAGTTTTGTTTAGTCATTGATGATCTTGCAAAAGGATTCACCACTAAGTACTTAGTACTTTTGATTTAAAGTGGTGAAGATTGCAAGAAGGGATTCAAGTTCATTTTATAGTTTAATATTATGTTCATTTAGCATGTCTTAAATAAATTAGGTTTCACTTGATTTTGATGTATTTCTTGGTTTAGTTGTTGATGATCTTGCAAAAGGATTCCCACTAAGCACCTAATTGCTTTTGATTTAAAGTGGTGAAGATTGCAAGAAGGGATTCAAGTTCATTTTCATAATTTAATGTCATTTTCATTTCGCATGTTGTGAATAAATTAGGTCTTTGCTTGATTTAGATGTATTTCTTGGTTTAGTTATTGATGATCTTGCAAAAGGATTCACCACTAAGCACCTAGTTGCTTTTGATTTAAAGTGGTGAAGATTGCAAGAAAGGATTCAAGTCTATTTCATAGTTTAAATGTTTAGTGTTCTTGTAACTTAATTATGTTGTTGTTGGTTGTTGATGATCTTGCTAAATGACTCCCACAAAGTGTTTAGAGTATTCAATCCAAGTGGTGAAGATGGCTAGAAAGGATTCAATAGATTTAATTTTGTACAAATTGTCCTTTCATTCTTTGCTTTATTTCTTAATAGTTCTTGTAAAATAATCATAGGTTTTGCTTAATACTCAAAGTTTTCCTTGCACGCTTAGTTTTGGCCATGGGCCTATTCCATTGAGTAATATTGCTTGGTCCATAATTAGGGTTAGATTTTAGGGTTTTGGTTTCACCATGTGTGCCTTTAGGTTAAGGTTTAGGTTTGAGGTTTATGTTGCTAGATTGTTTTTTAGGTTGAATAAATACATGCCTTGCTTGATACTTATCTTGCAATTTCACATGTTAGCTTAGATTTATGCCTCATGGTACTCTCGTGTATTAATTGTTGATTACCTTTGCTTATGAATTTGCAATTGTTGCGTTTTGGTTTAGAATAAAAAAGGATTTGCAAATGTTCTACTTTCTTTTCAAAGCCCCAATTCAAATGTTTTCTAATAAAAACCTAAGGCACTTTTCATAAATAAAATCATTAGCCATCACTCGAAGCTTTAAACTTGTTTGATCGTTAATGATGGAGTTACTAGTGGTAGTCACTCGAAGCTTAACTTGTTTGACTATCATGAAAGCTCCACACCTTAATCAAATATAAATCAATTCAAAATCCAAAAACAATATGAGTCATTAGTGGTAATTATCACTATGACTCATCCACTTTCAAAATCATTTCAAAAAGATAATAAAGCGTTGCGACTAGTAATCACTTGAGTAATTGCTCGTGATTATCGGTTCCAACACTTTTCTTTCAAGTTAGTAGTGAGCATACCACTCGAAGCCAATGCTTGTTTGGTATTCATGAGCGGCTTGAGTCATATTTCCAAAACCCAAAGATAAGATAAAAAAATAAAACACAGATTTTCTCAAAATCAAAAGAATTAAGAACTACGTAGCTTTGATCCTCGATCATTGAAGTGCGTAGGGGCAAGGTCATATCGTCAAGCTCGCTTTCAAAAAATCCCAAAGCCGTCTTGGACGCAAAGAACCAAGAACTCGTAGCTTTGATCCCTCGGTCATTGAAGTGCGTAGGGCAGGGTCATATCCGTCAAGCACTCTTTTAAAAAATCCAAGTCTAGTTTCCCTTTTCAAAAAATCACAAAAAGATTTCTCTCTCTTGTTTTCTAAAAACTCCTTCAAATAAAAAGGAAAAGAAAAGAAGTAGAACAATTATTTTCAAATCAAACAATCCAAACCACACATCGAATTAATGGTTCCCTTTCGGTAGAAAGGAGGTGTGGGGTGCTAATACCTTCCCCACACCTAACCGACCCCCGAACCCACATTTCTGTTTTCGAAAGACCACCCGCCTTTTTGTAAAAAAGACATTTTTCTAATGTTTTGGTCTAAAAACTAAAATATTAGTGGCGGCTTCACAATTTTCACGTTGTACACTGAGAAATCCCAAACCGGATTTTTCGGGGCGCAACACACATCAATTCCATCAATCTTATTCCTGCTCCTTACTATCAACAACGCCTTCTTGTACACTAAGTACTAGGACATACACACCTCTCTACGCCCTTACCTTGTACCGAAACTCTATCCTCAGGGTCACGAAAGTCTCGCTCGATTATCCAAACACCATTAATCTCTAGTTGAGAACTACACTAGCAATTACTTAAAATACTAATGCTCATCTCTTACGTCAATCTATATCCAAACTACAAACAATGCTCTCCCCATCTCTGCATTCCTATTCCTTTAATCACCAAAGTTACACACGACCACCCATATCCTATATAGGTACTTATTCGACTACCATACTCTTAATAACAATTATTCCACCTCAGGCTTCCCAGAAACCGCATTTCTAAACTCTTTCCAAAAAGGCATGCTTTATCACTTTGCATGAACTTCAAACTCAATGTGTCGATCCTTATCTTTACATCTCCCTACTATCAACCCCTCAATTCAAAGGCATAAACATCCATAAGGCACCTAATTATCTAAAAATCAAGGGTCAACCAAACTTGCATACACCACTCAATTAGTACATATCCAAAATTTATAGTAACCACGAGTTATTGTCACCTCTTTCATTGGGGATGAGTTATTGGGGTGATCAGTCCCTCCTACTCACGCAACCAATTAGTTAAGGTCACAAAACTACGTCTTTTCTGTAACACCCCCTTCTCCATATTACTATTTTACTAAATAAAAATCAGAGTTTTTAAAACTTCTTCACACACCTAAAAGAGAGTGCTACATTTCACCAAAAATATCACAAAATAGTATTTAAATTCAAACGCATCTAGTGCGTGAAATACGTATCATAGCCACGTGGGTTAAAACCCTCAAAAACTGTTTAGAGTTTACAATAGTCCCAAAATGGTTTCACCACAGCGGAAATAAATCAAGTTCAACATACGCAGTTCATAATCCAAATCAGTTCAAATACACAATATAAAATAACTACGCTCTGATCCACCCGGGTGTCACTTGTCGGTGACTCAATGACTCAAGAAGGCATGGGCACCTTCACTCAGTATCACCTGCATGTCGCCACGAGAGCAGGCAACATAAAAATTGCTCGGGTGAGTCTCTTTACATAAATAATAACAAGTATGATAAGCATTATATTAGGAAAGCATCTAGCAACATCAATCCACAACAATTAAGACATTTACCATTCAATTATAATACCAAGAAACAACAATAATGAATTAATTAAGCATCACCAAGAATTCTAAGTAGGTATGAGTATATGCATGTGGATCCATAACCACCTCAATAACCAGTCGAATCACCCACGTTTGGCGAAGCCACCCACCACTTTTGGCCGAAGCCACACCACCACGTTTATATGCATATGATTTATGTGACACCATGACAAATGCATCACAACACGATAAATACATCACATCAATTATTAACCCACCTTTTTGGCAGAAGCCCACATCAATTATTAACCCACCTCTTTGGCCGAAGCCCACATCAATTATTAACCCACCTCTTTGGCCGAAGCCCACTTCACCTCTTTATCAACACCTCACCACCACACCTCGTTTACTAAATTAAATCCCACCTAAGGACCAAACCACCCCATAAGGACCTTTTCCACACCTAAGGACCATTTTGACACACCAAAGATTAATCTAGTACCTAAGGACTATTTTGACACATTATGGTTAATTTGGTACTTAGGAACTTATATTGCCATAATAGGACTAATTAGACACTAAGGGATTATTTTGTCACGCCAAGGATTAATTTAATACTTAGGGACTATTTTGTCACACTAAGGATTAAATTAATTCTTAGGGACTAAAAACATCACTTAGATATTTTTAGCACAACTAGGCGCCAGGGCGGCCAAAATGGCGCCCATCTGAGAGACCTGACCGACCACACGCACACAGCACACCCACAGGCGCCAAGTTCTAGCATGGCGGCGCCACGTACCTGAACCTACCTGCCTTACGCACACAGGGCTCCTTTGGGCGCCCGATTTCTAACAAGCCAGCGCCGCTCCTACCTGGCGCCACGCACCCGGCCCCATATCACGCAACCACAGCACACACGGCGCGCCAATTTGCCTAGCAAATGGCGCCCGCTTCAACCAACGACCCAGCCAGACAAAGCCTCATCTTGGCGCCATTTTCTTGGGCATTTGGCGTCCCCCTCCTTCAACTCACCAACCCAACAATTTCAAACATATTTTTACTCGACAATTCAATTTTCAATTTAATAACACTCATCTAGGTAATTAATCAACAACATTTAATTCACACATCCTCATAATTCTTCACATTGGAGCATTTAAAACAAACATATGGTATGCATATTTCACAACACCTATATTCCAAACATCAAGCATCATATTGTCACCATTTTAAACACCAAATTCAACAACCACATATAATTAACAGAAAATTCACACAAACAAACAACCTAGTGCTATTTCACACACAATACATATCATACAAATTATTATAGATATAAATGAGAATCCACAACCTTCACGAACTACAGGGGCGTTCGAAACTCACGACCGAACTTCACGAACTTCGCTCTAACTTTCGTCCAACCGCTACAAAACCGAAAACCCGGCTACTCAAATACTCCAAAACCGATTTCTAGCGACTCCTCTTACAAGTTCCTATGCTTCCCAAACTTGAAAATCAAGCTCCAAATTGCTAGTTATGGATTCTATTTTCTAGCTTGCCATCCCATCTATGGTTTCTTTGATAGACTTTGCTAAAATCTCAAAATTTCAGCTAGTTACATGACTAACAAAACAACCCCAGGACAACGCATTTTGCCCGAATTTGTGACTACTCCATTTCCTTCAAACCTTACTAACTCCACGAAAATGCACAACAAAACTTAGTTACAACTCCAATCACCTTCTCTAAACTTCCTCTACTATAATTATAAGGTTTAGCTTGATTTAACCTCATACAATGACATGCAATGAAGGGTTAGGTTTTAGGAAAAAGGGTTTCAAAACTTTTTTAGAGCAAAGTTTGAGTTTAAGTTCCATTTGCGGTGAGAATTCGCAATTACACGAGTAGAAGCGGAACCACGGTTGAAGGCAGCAGGTCGGTCGGAATTAGCGGCGGATTTAGTGTGGGAAGCCGAGGAGTTTTGAGGTTGAGTCGTGTGGGAAGGAGGGTGAGCAGAGAGAGGAAGAGGAGCAGCGGCGGAGAGTTTTGTTCTTGTTGTTTGTGTTTTTCGAGTTGCAGTGCGAGGAAGAAGAAAGGAAGGAATGGGCAGTTCGGTCCATTTGAAATTGAAAAATGTTGGTTTTACTAACGAGGGTGTAAGCATCAAGGAGGGTTGTATGCGAGTAAAAAGAGTAGAAATTCACCCTAAATCATTTTAAAACCCCCAATTTCACTACAACTCTTATTTTAATACCTTAATAGCTTAAAATAATGTTCTAAGGAAATAATATCTCAAACACTAATATTTTATAAAAACAAAATAAATAAGTATAAATATGAATAACAATCATATATCACAAATAGCTTATAAAAATACATTTAAATATAAAAATATATTTATTCAACTAATTTAATGGCTCAACCACACAATAAATCTAAATAACATAATCTTATCAAATCAACTCCAAATAATTTCTAATAAAATTTGGGGCGTTACATTTTCAAATTTACACCACTAAGAGACTTTTAACGCAGTCTAAAGTGCGAAGGCGTCGTCACAACTCCACTCTTTTGACATCGTTAAAACCCTTCTAATCACACATACCTCAATAATACAAACAACAGTCACAAACAACTACAAGCAATGCTACAACCATCAGTTACTTATTTTAATCTCACCTATCTCAATGATACAAACAACAGTTGCAAACAACCAAACAAAATCTACAACAAAGTCTCTGTCGGAGATCGACAAGGGACTCTGAGACACTACGATTGGACAACTTGACGAGGCTGGAGTATTGGTGTGTGGAAATGCCACATACACTTGAGTGCAAGTATACCTTTGTCCAAAAACAAGTAGTAAAAGATCGAACCCACGAGAGATTGAAAAACTCACTTTTAAAACAAATATAAAGTAATAAAGTGTAAAGTCACTAAGTAACAAAATAATTTTGGATTTTGTTTGATGATCACAACTAAGTTAGAAAGAAAGCAAAGTAAAAAATGTTGATAGTGTAAAAGAGAAAAGCTAGTTGGAATGTCTTCATCAAGTAATTTACTTATAAGTGTATGATGCGTTATGTGATGCAATTTTGCCTTTGAATCTTTGTTGCATTAGCTATGTGCCTTTTCGGTCACTTTCTTGAGTATCATTACCAGCTCTTATGATCCTTGTTCTATCACGATAAAGAAAGGGGTGTTAGTGCCAATCTTGCCTCTAACAAGTATTCACTTTGCTTAAGTGAATTCACTCTTGTATTTTAAGTACCCACAATTATCCTATGGACTATACTATCCTATGTCTAGGACTTAGCATGGTTTTCTAAAGTTTTCTTTATGTAAAACACTCACCCATATTAGTTCTTGAGTTCTTAATTGTAAGCCATGTGCAGTCATTTACAAATCTACTTATTCTAAGTGATCAAGTTCAAAATAAGTTTTGAAAAGATTATCAAGCAAGAACTAAAGTACAAACATACATACATGCAACATACTTACTTAAAAGCTCATTAAATGATTAGAACATTCCAACTAAGAAAGGTTTAGCTAACAAGAGACATTGCAAGATATATATAAACTGAATAGACCATGTTTATATATATAGAAATCATAAAAGAGAAACAACAAGAGTAAAGTTACAAATGTTGAAAACATTTGTATGAAGTCTTCTAGCAATGCACTAGCATTACTCCTTAGCACTATACAAACACTATGAAAATGAGTTAAGGAGGAATTATGAATTCCTTCCTCTTCCTCTAAAAATATAAAAACTAACTATGTATATTGAAATTTTGATCTAACTTATGGATTGTGATATATTTCCAAATGAAGATGTGAGGTCCTTTTATAGCCTTCAAGTGAGGTGCTTCCTTCCTTCATGTTGAAGTCATCTTGAGTGGATGATAGTTTGTAGTAACTTTCCAGCGATTGTTTGCATGGATAAGATCTTTGACAAGTGTATAGGGAGGTCTCATGATGTATGAACATGTGTCCCTATGTTGATGACTCTTCAAAGCTACCACTATGGCTATGTGTGAATGGTAGGCGCCTACTATACAAGGTTGGATGGCATCGAGAGAACCAAGCGGGAGGTCATCACTTTGCATGTGGATGCATATGAAGCAGTGCTTATTCACCAAGTAGCGCGATTTTGATCACGAGGATCGGTCTGAGGAGCATTGATCTGAGCGACGTTGAGGCGCTTGAACAAAACATCAAACATACCACAATATATCCAAAATGGCCTATAACTAACTATAACCATTCAAATCACTCAAGATATCATATATCACACTAAATACTATATAAACTCTTTATTATTACTTGAAAGAGAGCAAATACTAAGTTTAAACATATGAAATACTCTATATAAAATAGAGTTATCACACCCCCAAACTTAAACCATTGCTTGTCATAAGTAATGACAAAGACAAACTATAAAAACTAAAATTCTAGAAGATAGATCGGCTTGATTTTTGGATTTTCATGAGGAGTTCCTATGAACTTCATTTCTTAACAATCTTTATTTTGCCTTTATTTCTTCAAAACTACCAAAGCTATTCAAACTCTTTTGTGTGTGTGTGAACCCAGAGTTGAGATTGGTTCCAAGACTAAGTGAAAAATTTCCTCCTAGCCTTTGAAAGTATTGGTTCATCTTTGGTCACACAAAATATTTTTCAAAAGAGAGTTTAGACTCACAAAATTTTCTCAAGTGTTGGGGAGTTTTTAAAATCAAAGGGCTTGATTGAATCTTTCAAAGCTTTTGAGCCAATGCATTTTCTATTTTTTTGTGTGGATCTTTTGAGCGGATGCAAATACTTCTTTGAAGTGTTTTTGTGCATTGATTTTTTTACGCATTTTGCTTTTTCTTGATCTGATTTACATTGATCTGTTTGCCCAGCGATAATGCTTTTCTTTTTCTAGCTCATATTACCTTCCTCACTTGACCTCCAGGATGCAAATGCACTTTGTACGCAGTCTTTTGACCTCCAGATGCATATATTTTTCTTTGCACTTTGCTACGAGTTGATTTATTGAACTATCCTCGGATACATTTATTCTGCATGCACAGTCTTTGACCTCGGATGCATTCATGTACTTAAACACACGGTATAGTTTCAAAAGATTCGAGGATATGGCTTGTCCACTTTTTGTATTCTTTTTCTACATTGTTTACTCTTATACTTTTGAAATTCAGCCTTTGTTTTTCATAAAACACCCCCAAACTTAATTCTTTAAGCTCTTCTTTCTTTTTAGTAAAGCTTTGTTTTGACCTAAGCTTACCAAAAATTCCCCTTGCATCAGATTGATCTTTTAAATAGCAAGGTTCTTTTCACAAACTTCGAGTTTTGAAGTGTTGAAGTAAAAATAATTTTGGTTTTTAGAAATAAGGCTTCTTTTTCTCTTTTTCATCATAAAAATTCCATCCATAGGGCTTTCACCATATTTTTGAAAAACTGATCTTTTCTACTAAAATATTTAGATACTACTTTGTTAAGTACATCTAATATTTTAAACAAACTAAAATCTATTTAAAACATATATATTTACTATCTAAAACATATTAATTAAACACACAACATATTAGATAGAAACAAACATAATTTAAACATAACATAACATGCAAATCCCCCCCCCCCCAAACTTAGGGGGTTGCAGTGCCCTCACTGCAAATTTGTTTAGAAAAGACAAATCATTTATTCAAAATAGGGGAGAGGGATTAGTACAACCAGTGAAATAGTTCAGATAGAAAAACAAAACAAGCATTAGTAGTAGTAGGTGAAAGCTTTGTAAATTGATACTCATTTCTTTGCTCCACTCCTAGTTACGGTGCTTTGCTGGATGGAGGAGTGTGTTTCACCTTACTGCTTCTTCTCCTTGGGCTTGCTTGGTGTTGCTTACAGCAGGTGCGGATGCACTACTACTATACAGTGTAGTTGCGAGGAATTGATCTGCAGTGCATCGGTCTTGGCCCTGCATCGAGTTTCTTCCTCTTAGGTGTTAATTTTGCTGCCTTCTGCGGGTTGCTTGAAGAATTTACGAGTGTTGTGCAATGCTTCCCTCTTACTGTTTAGCCATTTCTTCCAGAACCATTTTAATTGTGGCTTCATCATGCCGATTGTTGTTTGTTGTGATCGTGACAAGTGATGCGGGGAGCATCACTCTGCATCTCAATAGTTTGAGCTAGAGGCTCCTTGGCGGATGATTCTTCTCCTTTTTGTTCTTTGTTGAGTCCTTCTTCTTCTTTTTCCTGCAAAAACTCTTTCTCAAGAAGCGAAACAACATTTGAAATAATGTTGCTTGGGTTAGAAAGTCTTGCTTGAGTGCATTGGCATAACGAGGGTTTGTTACGAGATTGGTTCTTACGTGTGAGTTGTTTCTTGTGTTTCTTTTCTTGGAGAGGGTGGTGGAGGGGTTGTTTGTGGTGGTGATTGTGATAGGGTGGTGGATCATTGAGGAGGGTAATGGTGATTTTGGAATGGAGGAAGATTCTTGGTTTGGTGAGATGATGGGTGTTTTGGTAGTGGTGAAGTGATAGGGGTTTACAGTTTGTGCTTGTGGTGTTTGTTTGGCATATTTACTGCTAGCAATTTCTTCTAAAATTACTCCTCTAGCCTGCTCTCTCTTCTTCTTCATCAATTTCCTCATCACTCTCTTCCTCCTCTTCTTCTTCTAATTCTTTATCCATTTCTTTTAATTCCTCATCCTCGGCTTGATTGAGAATCATACAATTCTTCCTGCTGAGAGTTCTACCACAACCTTCTTACATGTACTTTGTATTGCTTCCTAGTCACTTTCTTCTTAGTGCTAGGTTCCTCTACTTTCTCCTTTCCTTTTCCTTCTTCTTGACTTCTTTCTCTTCTTCTTCTTCACCTTCACATCTCGATACCCAACTTGGGAATTCGGGGGCATTCAACAGCCTGAGATCAAAGATCTTGTCAAAAACCAATTGAAGCCGATCATGTTGATCATTACGAAATTTCGGGCGCCTCTGCTTACGCATGTAATGCTCTTGCATTGCGGTCACGGGGCCTCTCACATTCCTCAATTTTCCTTCACTTGACACTTCCAGTGCGGGGAAATTTCCTTTGTTCATTAGCGGCTATAGGGACACATAACTTTCATGCATAATTCGGTTATAAGACAAAGGAAAAAGCAATCCCTTTGATTTTGTTGAGCATGCAAGAATTTCCCTAGCTATCAATCTGCTATGTCTACATTTCCCTCGAGAGAAATTTGTATCTAGCAAGATCAATCTCTCTTTGGTCATAACATATGTGTGTGATGTAGGCGAGAATTGAATTGGCTATGAACAAATGCCAATTACCTAATGCATTTATCAAATAGTTACTTCTAAGCTTAATCTCATTAGGTGTGAATTTCTCCCCAAACTTGACCCACAGTATAGCAATCATATTCCTTATTTCTTCCATTTCTTTCTTAAAGGCCTTGGCCACCCCTATTCTCAAAATCATTTCCATTATACTTCAGCATATAATGTTCATTCAATTTCTTGGCATGGAAGTGTACAAGTTTACCTCTCACCATGGAAGTGTAGGATTGTTCTGCTCCTTCTTGTGGTGTGATTCCAGCATAGAACTCTCTCACTTATGTCTTCAATGTAGCCTCTATTGGTAGCACGAAGTGGTCCCAATTGAGATTAACCCCTTTGTTGACATGAATGATGGGCTAGCCTTCTTCAAATCATACCCTCTCTCGGGTAATAGATGCATGTTCCAGAGATGAACATTGTCATCATTTCTTGCTGTTGATTCCTTGGGTTTGCCTTTCCTTGTTGATGATGATCCTGCATGCATGGCTTTCTTCTCTTTTTGGGAGTTACGGCACTTGCACGATGTTTTCTGTCTTGATTGTTTCTTCACCATTGTAATTGCTTTGAATTTCTAGGTTTTGATTGCTTGTGTGATTTGAGAAAAAATTGGATTGAGAATGTGAAATGTGGTTTGTGTTTTAGATGAGAGAAATTTGTGAGAATTTGCGAATGAAGGGATAGCGGTAACAATGAAGGCTTTATGTTTGGGGAAGAGGAAGTTAGTGGATTTATTAGGTGGCCCGTTAGCATTGCGTCTTTGCGCATGCATCATGCCAAGTGTCTTGCTTTGGCTACCAATGTGTCATTAATCTTGCTTAACCTTCCTTTAACCTTCACGAAGCCTTATGATTCACAACAACAAATTTCTTCAAGTTTATAAATTTACGATCACGAGGGCACGTTTTCCTCAATGCGGTGCATTTGATTCAAGCTGCATTAGTTTCTGCATTTACGCAAAACAACTAAAAACATAAAATTGCACAAAAATAATTAAAAACAATGGGTTGCCTCCCATTAAAGCGCTTGTTTTAAAGTCTTGTCGACTGACTACCTCTTTTTGTAGAGATTTTGCAAATGGGTGGTGGTTTTGTCTCTCACCACTTGTGCACCATAGTACATTTTGCTAGCATCTAGCAACAATGATTTCCTTTTTCACAATCTCTTTCATAATAGGATTTAGTCTTCTTTGACTCTCTATCTTTGTTTTGGAATTTTCTTCCAAAATTATTCTATATTGCACATAGAAGGACTAATTCCTTTGATATCGCCATTTGCCAACCTATAGCTTTGGTATGCTTCTTTAGAGTACTAATGAGATCACTCTCCTGTTTTGATGTTAAATCAGAAGCAATGATAACAGGTAAAGTCTCATATGTTCCTAAGAAGGCATACTTAAGGTGTTCAGGCAGTATCTTCAATTCTAACTTAGGAGGTTGTTCTATGGAGGGTAAGTTCTTCTTGAGAATTGGATCCTCAAGATTGAGTGGTTCATAAGTCCTAACCCATATTTCCTTACAAGAGTTTTCTATTGGCAGATTTTCCTTTTCTAGTATTTCATCATCTAGCAATGCATTTGCATCTAATGCATCTGCATTGGCTAAATGATCATCTTTGCTTGTATAATTGTTTTTCTACCAATTGATCTAGAGAGAATAAGGATGAACACTCTTACGTATCCTCTGCGAGGATACTTCATAGCATTCATTACATTGAATTTTATCTCTTGATCATTCACTCTCATAGTGAGTTCACCTTTACGCACATCAATTATGGTTTTACGGTTGCTAAAAATGGTCTACCTAGGATAATAGGCACTTCCTTATCTGCATCAAAGTCAAGGATAACAAAATCTCACGAAATACAAATTTGTCTACCTTAACTAGGATGTCTTCTATGATACCTTCGAGGATAGGCTATTGATCTATCTGCTAATTGAAGTGTCACGGTGGTTGGTTTTGCATTTCCTATTTCTAAGCTGGTCAAAAATAGATTTAGGCATCAAGTTGATGCTTGCACCTAAATCACATAAAGCTTTACCAGTATAGGATTTTCCTATAGAAAATGGAATTGTAAAACTACTGGATCCTTCAATTTCCTAGGGATCTTATTTTGCATAAGCAAACTACAATCTTCTGTCATGTATTGTTTCAAACTCACTAATCTTCTTCTCTTAGTAAGCACATCCTTCATAAATTTTGCATAATTTGGCATTTGTTAGAGTGCTTCTACTAAGGGAACATTGATGTGTAATTGTTTTAGTACCTCTAAGAATTTACCAAAGCTGCTACTCCTCATGTGCTTTTTAGGTCTTTGAGGATAAGGAGGAGGAGGATATTCAGGTACTAACTTAGGTAGTGGACTTTGAACTTCTTGTGATGCGGGAGCACTAGATGTACTGCATTGGTTTCTTTTGATTTTTGGTTTTTCTCCCTTATCTATACTTTCCTTCTCGATTAACTCTACAAGATCCTTACCACTTCTCAATGAAATAGCCTTAACTTTGTTCTTTTCCTTTGGTTTGGGAAGGAGTAGCTTACTGTATTTGAAGGTAAGGCACCTTGTGGCCTTTGATACAGTGTGGCTAATTGACCAACTTGATTCTCTAAGTTCTTAATGGAAGCATCTTGGGTTTGTCTAGCGATTCTAGATTCACCTATAAATGCTTTAAGCATGGTTTCTAGAGAATTCTCGGTGGTAGGTTGAGAGTTTCTTTGGTTATTACAGTGGGAATCTGGTGGGTTGGTTGGTGTAGTTGGAGCGGTTCTAGAGTGCGGTGCACTATTGTTGCTCCATCTAAAATTTGGGTGATCTTTCCAACCGGGATTATAAGTGTTGGAATAAGGGTTGTTATTCCTATTATAACCTACAAAATTTCTGAGAGATAGGGTTGCTAGAACACTCCTCATACAAGTGACCTCCTCCACAGTACACACTGACTAGGAGTGCACGGAGGTACTTGTTCTCTTCTTTGCTGCAGCATGCTTTACGGTGATCTGTTGCATTAGATCTTGATAGCATTGCGAGTGAAGTTTTCATCAAATTAGCTAGAGTGGCTACTTGAGCGGATAGAGGCGGATATATCATTGATTTCATGTACCCACGATGGTTTCTTTTGGGCATTTACCCTCTCGGTAGGCCAACTAGAGCTATTAGTGCTATTCTATCAATTAATTCACATGCTTCATTGTATGGCCAGATTTAATAACACTCCACGGATGATGCATCAAGCATTATTACGGTTTGAGGTTCTAAACCATTATAAAATGTTTCCATTTGAATAATAACGAGTAAACCATGATGAGGACATTTTCTTAAAAGTTCCTTCCATCTTTCCCGTGCTTCAAATAAAGACTCGAAACTCTTTTTGTCTAAAAGATGTAATATCATTTCTTAACTTTGGCATTTTTGATAGGTGGGAAATATTTTCCTAAAATTTTTCAGACCATTTCATTCCATGAATGGATAGAGTTAGAAGCTCTAAAGAAATTTAGCCAAGCCTTAGCTCTATCTTTCAAAGAATATGGAAATAACCTTAATCTAAATGCATTTTCACTAACACCGGGTAAAATAAAATTACTACATACTTCTAGAAATTGCCTTAAATGCAAATGAGGATCTTCATGAGGAGATCCTCCAAATTGACCAATAGTTTGAAGCATTTGAAACATCATGAGGCTTAAATTCAAAATGCATGGCATCAATATGAGAGTGCATTTATACTAGTTTGCATGTTTTGATGATCAAACTAAGCATAATCCTCATAGGTCTATCTCTATCATTAATCATACCTATGTGATCCATGTGGATGAGATTTTCTCTATGAACTTCTTCTTGATGGCATCTTTGTGATCCGGGGCCTCCTCTCCTTGAGTGTGGCCTTGAGCTTTGTTCTTCATTGAATGACATGTTGCTAGCTTGTTGATTTTGCTTTTGGAGTCTTAGCAATCTCACTGAATCTTCTTTCTATTTCTAAATCTAAACTATATTACAGGTTACATTTACAGTTACTGTACATATACTAAGTACCATGTCTTTGTTGTTGTGAAACTCTAAAAACAGAATTTATATACAACACTAAATTACTCAATATCGAAATTTTAAAAGAATTTACTTCAATCCCGACAGCAGCGCCAAAAACTTGGTGTGTGGAAATGCCACATACACTTGAGTGCAAGTATACCTTTGTCCAAAAACAAGTAGTAAAAGATCGAACCCACGAGAGATTGAAAAACTCACTTTTAAAACAAATATAAAGTAATAAAGTGTAAAGTCACTAAGTAACAAAATAATTTTGGATTTTGTTTGATGATCACAACTAAGTTAGAAAGAAAGCAAAGTAAAAAATGTTGATAGTGTAAAGAGAAAAGCTAGTTGGAATGTCTTCATCAAGTAATTTACTTATAAGTGTATGATGCGTTATGTGATGCAGTACTGCCTTGAATCTTTGTTGCATTAGCTATGTGCCTTTTGGTCACTTTCTTGAGTATCATTACCAGCTCTTATGATCCTTGTTCTATCACGATAAAGAAAGGGGTGTTAGTGCCAATCTTGCCTCTAACAAGTATTCACTTTGCTTAAGTGAATTCACTCTTGTATTTTAAGTACCCACAATTATCCTATGGACTATACTATCCTATGTCTAGGACTTAGCATGGTTTTCACAAAGTTTTCTTTATGTAAAACACTCACCCATATTAGTTCTTGAGTTCTTAATTGTAAGCCATATGCGGTCATTTACAAATCTACTTATTCTAAGTGATCAAGTTCAAAATAAGTTTTGAAAAGATTATCAAGCAAGAACTAAAGTACAAACATACATACATGCAACATACTTACTTAAAAGCTCATTAAATGATTAGAACATTCCAACTAAGAAAGGTTTAGCTAACAAGAGACATTGCAAGATATATATAAACTGAATAGACCATGTTTATATATATAGAAATCATAAAGAGAAACAACAAGAGTAAAGTTACAAATGTTGAAAACCTTTGTATGAAGTCTTCTAGCAATGCACTAGCATTACTCCTTAGCACTATACAAACACTATGAAAATGAGTTAAGGAGGAATTATGAATTCCTTCCTCTTCCTCTGAAAATATAAAAACTAACTATGTATATTGAAATTTTGATCTAACTTATGGATTGTGATATATTTCCAAATGAAGATGTGAGGTCCTTTTATAGCCTTCAAGTGAGGTGCTTCCTTCCTTCATGTTGAAGTCATCTTGAGTGGATGATAGGCTGTAGTAACTTTCCAGCGATTGTTTGCATGGATAAGATCTTTGACAAGTGTATAGGGAGGTCTCATGATGTATGAACATGTGTCCACTATGTTGATGACTCTTCAAAGCTACCACCTGGCTATGTGTGAATGGTAGGCGCCTCTTATACAAGGTTGGATGGCATCGAGAGAACCAGCGGGGAGGTCATCACTTTGCATGTGGATGCATATGAAACAGTGCTTATTCACCAAGTAAGCGCGATTTTGATCACGAGGATCGGTCACGAGGAGCATTGATCTGAGCGACATTGAGGCGCCTTTGAACAAAACATCAAACATACCACAATATATCCAAAATGGCCTATAACTAACTATAACCATTCAAATCACTCAAGATATCATATATCACACTAAATACTATATAAACTCTTTATTATTACTTGAACGAGAGCAAATACTAAGTTTAAACATATGAAATACTCTATATAAAATAGAGTTATCAAGTATCGATAACCATCTCCCTCATCAAAGAAGACAAGGCTAAACCCAATTTCTTAACACATATAGCAATCAAAGGAATACCATTAATAAAGCATGTACCTCTTATCTCAATAGCCGCCGGATTAGTGAGCAAACACCTTTCCACCACTCTTCTCTTTCTTCGGCTTAGTACACTTGGTGCTAATGTAACCTGCCTCACCACAGTTGAAGCAAGTCACGTCCTTGCGTTCACAATCAGCAGCCATGTGACCCTCTTTGCCACACCGGTAACACCTCTTCTCACCAATCTTGCACTCACTCATACGTGACCGGGCAACCCGCGCCCAGAAACACACTACGCTAGCGAGCATCTCCCCAGCTGAGCCTCTTTCCCGAACCAACTTTTGATTTGCCTTTGCCACGGAAACATCATAAGGCATCCCACGATCTTGAACTCCGCTTCTCTTTCCACAATCTTATAAGCGACATTGCTATCCTCCTCAAAAGATTACATAGCTATCAACTGTAACACCTAAATGATTTAATTAATTATGTGATTAAATTATTTAAAGTGTTACACTATTTTTAATTATATTAAATTATAATGTGGTCTTTTATTTATAATTGAAGGGAATGGTATTGGCAATTAAGGAATTTGCAAGTATTGGCCCAGAGCCCAAGCCCAATGACTTAGGCTCCTAGGATTGGTGCAATTCGCACCATTTGGAAAAGAAAGAAAGAAAAAAGCGAAAAGAAGAGAAAGGAGAAAGAAAAATCGGCGCACCACAGGGAGAAAAGAGAGAGAGTTGGATCGCACAAGAGGAGAAGGAAGGAGAAGGAGCTCTAGATGTTGTGGTTTTGGTGGTGACTCAGTAGAGAAGACTTTTCTACGGTTTATACAAGGTAAGGGGAGTCTCACCTTATAATAGAAATTATAATAGGATGTATGTATGTCATAGGATCCTTATTGGTAGTATTTGATGTTGATTTGATTGTTGTATGAACGTTTGGATTGATTGAATTTGGGAATTTCATGAAAATCAAATTATATGTTAGAGTTAGGGTTTACCTAGTGTTGATTTCGTTTTTGATGTGTGATTGATGATTGAAATGTGTAATTGAAGATGCTAGTATGTTTAGGATGTGTTTTTGAGTTGTTGTTGATGATTGATGTTGAGAACAATTGGATGAAATCGATTTAGGTACCCTAGGGCGCCAAGTTGCTGGAAAAATGGCGCATGTGCTAGTGTGTGTTGTGTGTGTGCAGGTGTGCCTGCCTTGTTGGCGCCAAATCTTGCCCGAGAATGGCGCTGGAGTGCGCTGTGGCCTTGTGTGCTGTCTGGCGCGCGAATAGCTGCCCGGTCGCCCGATATAAGCGCCCGGTGTGGGTGTGTGTTGCGGTTTGTGTTGTGTCTAGGTGCAGGGCGCCAAAATGTGGCGCCTGGAGTGGCGCCAAGTTTCTGGTTGGGTGTGTGACTCAGTGCTGGGCGCCATTTTGGCTGCCCATGGCGCCTAGTGTGGCGCGCCAGGTGTGTCTTTGGGTGTGTGTGTGCATGTGGCGCGGCACGAGCGCCAAATAGCGCCTACTGGCGCGCTGAGTTCTTTGCACATTAATGCAGGCGGGGCGCGAAATGTGCTACATTTTCTACATGAACTTAACCAAGCAAAACAATAAAGCGTTCGCGCCAACTAAAGCGATGGTAGTGTAATGCACATACATCACCTCGGCTTTAGAAGGCAAGAGCTCATCAAGTAACAAGTTATTAGTTACAACTTAGTCAAAATAATACAAGTTCCAAAGACATAGGTTTACAACACAAAATAACCTACATACTGGACCACTTTACACTACTCGGCCCCGATGTTACACTACGAGCAAAATAACGGCGCCAGCGACCTTGGTGAGCCGACCTCTGCTCGGGGATACACGCAAGTTGTCACATGAGAGCGACATAAAAGAAGTAGGGTGAGTCTCTAAACACATATAATAAGGTTTATGACAAGCATTATGCTAAGCAAACACATATAAACACCTCGACACAGCGCCTGAAATAACAATTATTGATTGCATGAGTTATATGCATGATCTGGACCCAAACTCGAGGGCATATGCATGATGGATCCATTAAGGCCAAAGTCTTACTGCTATCACCTTAGGGCCAAAGTCCTCTGCTATCACCTTAGGGCCAAAAGTCCTCTGCTATCACCTTATGCTTATGATTTATGCGACACCATGAACAATGCATATCACACAACATACACATTATTCAATTAAATCATAACATAATTCCAGTAACTCACCAATTAGACCATGACCTTTTATTCATAAATAGGACCTAAGTCCTCTGCTTTCTCCATAGGACCGAAAGTCCTCTGCATTCACCATTTTCATTTATTTAATGCCCCTCGGGGACTTCATCATGTAATACTCCTCTACACATAGCCATAGGGCCAAACAACGCACATATATCATTTTTAGGGCTAAGGCGACGTCTACTACATCGGCCCGCGGCGCTAAAGAGCGTGTCGCCTCGGCTCTGACCACCACCTCGGCGCCTAGTAGTGGACGATCGATCCTTCTGGGGCTACCATATCCCTTAGGACTAAAACATCAATTAGGGACTAACATGACTACACCATTTAACCCCTCACGCGCTTGGCACTCCAAAGCGACACTCCGCGATCGCGCCCGTGATAACTGCGCTACTGCTGGCGTTAAAACCACACCTCGGCACCTATAGCACCTCGGCACACTCGGCACCTCGGCGCGCTTGCACCTCGGCATGCCTACACTGCCTTCACTCCTAGTCACTCCCCGCTTCACCGCGAGCGTACATCTCACCTCGTCAAGTTCACCTAGGTATGATATACTCTACGTCTACGGCCATAACACATCGGTTACTACCGCATTACCGTTATCAGCGCGCTTGGCGGCTAAGCCTAATTACTTTACCTCGGCCTAAGCATCTCGGCCTACTTACTCTACACCTCGGCAAGCACTGAACCGATCCTTATACCTAGTCTTATGTACTCATACACTTGAATTCTTGGTGCTCTATCACTCACCTCGGCCACATGCCTCATTACTTACGTTTTGACTTACGATCATCACTTAAGTTTACGTTACACTAGTGGTAGGTAGATGCACCTCTACTACCCCAAGTCAACCCCTTCGCTTAAGCCCGGACACCGTCTCTTTGTTATGAACACTCGACTCCCACCTACACCTCGGTAGTCTAGCGTTCTACTCCATAAGAACCTTACACTCTCACGTCTCTCACTTTAGCTCACTTTGGGGTGAGAGTTTTCTCGACTCCCATTTCAACTCCTTAGTTGATGACGGACTAGGAAGGATCGTGTTGAAGTTGAGACTTAAAGAAGGATATTGACGCCACACTCAAGAAATAGATGAGAAGGTGAGTGATAAGTCATAGGTTTTGATAAGCCACAAGTTTCCTTGATAAGATCAATTTGTTCTTTAACCCGAGAACACAAGGGAAGCTCTCACAAGAGGAAAAACTCAATTTTCATTCATATTCAAAATCGATTTGTTTAGTACAAAAGATCCTATTTATAGGCTAAAGTCACAACCTTTGGAAACCTAAAGTGACTCTTGAAATAAACTAAATAAATTTCCACTACCATGCATTTATCAAATAAATTGATAAGTGCATTTACGATATTAATACCTAGTAAATAAACATAATTATAAAAATAAAACTCCACTAGTCATCATAATGACTTAACAAGCCTTTAAAACCCACAAACTAACTTAGGAAAGATCAAAAGACACCTAAAATTATTTAATTAAAATAAAATACGAAAATTAAAAATAAAATAGGAAATATTAGTTATTCCATGATTGCTTCTTATTGATGTGTGTTTTGGCTTCTAAAATGTTGGGTGAGTATTTTCTTTGTAGAATTCCTTCCACATGCTTAGGGAACTCATGCTCTCATCATTCTCCCCTTCTTGAAAGGATTTGTCCTCAAATCCAAACACATAATAAACTAAAGGGTTAAAAAAAATCTACAAGTTTTCATTCCCTTTTGTTTTTAAATTGATATTTTTCTTTCCCTTACATGAACTTCAAATCTTTCACAATATGACCCGACAATATTTTTGTACTTCTTCATCACTTCTTTGATTTCCTTTTGTTCTCTCTCAAAAGTAGAAATTGTCTCTTCCTCTTCTACCTCCATTGGAGATAAAGATACATGAGTAAATTGAATAGCATTAGAACTAGGCGAAGAAATATTAGTGTGAATGGTTGGTAGTGCAGGACTTTATAGAGATGGTCACAAAATATTTACTGCAATCACTCTTTCTATTTTCTCCTCTAATTTTTTTTCTCGGTTTCTTCTTTTTCTCTAAGGCTAACTTTTCTACTCTTTCTGCCTCTTTTTTTAGCCCATTTTCATAAGGTATTTCACATACGGAGGATCCATCACAAAATCTCTAATGTATATACCATAATCCCTTTGCCTTCCCTCCATCACGAACAACAAAAAACAAAGCGATGAGTAGAACCTAAGCTTTGATACCAAGTGATGACCAGGACTAGGAAGGGCGGTGTTGAAGTTGAGACTTAAAGAAGGATATTGGCGCCACACTCGAAATAGATGAGAAGGTGAGTGATAAGTCATAGGTTTTGATCGCCACAAGTTTCCTTGATAAGATCAATTTGTTCTTTAACCCGAGAACACAAGGAAGCTCTCATGAGGAGAAAACTCAATTTTCATTCATATTCAAAATCGATTTGTTTAGTACAAAGATCCTATTTATAGGCTAAAGTCACAACCTTTGGAAACCTAAAGTGACTCTTGAAATAAACTAAATAAATTTCCACTACCATGCATTTATCAAATAAATTGATAAGTGCATTTACATTATTTAATACCTAGTAAATAAACATAATTATAAAAATAAAACTCCACTAGTCATCATAATGACTTAACAAGCCTTTAAAACCCACAAACTAACTTAGGAAAGATCAAAAGACACCTAAAATTATTTAATTAAAATAAAATACGAAAATTAAAAATAAAATAGAAAATATTAGTTATTCCATGATTGCTTCTTATTGATGTGTGTTTTGGCTTCTAAAATGTTGGAGCTGAGTATTTTTCTTTGTAGAATTCCTTCCACATGCTTAGGGAACTCATGCTCTCAAAATGATGGCAGACTAGGGAAGGACCGTGTTGAAGTTGAGACTTAAAAGAAGGATATTGACGCCACACTCAAGAAATAGATGAGAAGGTGAGTGATAAGTCATAGGTTTTGATCATACAAGTTTCCTTGATAAGATCAATTTGTTCTTTAACCCGAGAACACAAGGAAGCTCTCCTGAGAGGAGAAAACTCAATTTTCATTCATATTCAAAATCGATTTGTTTAGTACAAAAGATCCTATTTATAGGCTAAAGTCACAACCTTTGGAAACCTAAAGTGACTCTTGAAATAAACTAAATAAATTTCCACTACCATGCATTTATCAAATAAATTGATAAGTGCATTTACATTATTTAATACCTAGTAAATAAACATAATTATAAAAATAAAACTCCTTTAGTCATCATAATGACTTAACAAGCCTTTAAAACCCACAAACTAACTTAGGAAAGATCAAAAGACACCTAAAATTATTTAATTAAAATAAAATACGAAAATTAAAAATAAAATAGGAAATATTAGTTATTCCATGATTGCTTCTTATTGATGTGTGTTTTGGCTTCTAAAATGTTAGGTGAGTATTTTCTTTGTAGAATTCCTTCCACATGCTTAGGGAACTCATGCTCTCATCATTAGTCTCTCATGACCATCACCTCATCATCTCAACACAAGCTCAACTTTGAAGCAGAGCTAAACATAGCGTTAAGCAAAACATCGAGAAAAACACACAAACACATGCAACCGCATTTCGGGAAAACCACGGCTACAACTACTCACACATAACACTCATCATACTACAAAATTATCGTGAGAAGAGATCCCCAACCTTGATCGGTTGAGTAAGCGACCTCTCTTCACCGATTGCTCCGATTAACACTCGCGTGAACAACTTCTCAGTTGAGCTTGAGCTTAACTCCACGCCAAAATGCTCTCCACTTCTCTCTAGAAAAGCCAGTCTCACCTACCAACTTCTCTCTCTTACTTCACTTTGACTTTTCTTAGATTCTCTTTGGTGAAACATGCTTCCTTTCCTTGACACTCTCCTTTAATGCAAGCCCTGGGGCCTAATAGCTCGTGGGCCTCGATTGGCTCATGGGCCTCTCGCCCACCTTCTCCATTTCAACAAGCATCCACTAAATGAAATGAACTCCTAATTAATACTTAGCTTAATTAAAGTTGTAAACCTTAAATAACTAACAACTAAATAATTAATTGAACTATTTTGGCACCATCGTTGTGGCATCGAAGTGGCACCATCGTTGTTCAAGGTTAAGTGACAACAGAAACGAGTGTAGGGAGAAGCGGCGACCTACAGCGAATGCCCGAAAGAGCGCGAACGATTCTGTCGACCTAATATGAGAATGCTCGTAAGGCCACTAAATAGCGGCTGACGTTGAAAAACTTAGAAAAGTGTGAGCGGAAAAAACAAGTAAACCCAAGCGAACAAGCGAGATAAAATGAACAAAGAAAAATTAAATTGTCATTACAAACCAGGGCGCGGTCAAGCGGCGCCCGAATATCCTGCTTGCTCGAAAGCGGTCAATGAAATTATTATGCGAAGGCTAGTCGAGAAGATTACAAAATTTACTCCGCTCGCGGTGAGCTTGAAAAAAATGGCGGCGGGGCGGGTGGTGTTGCCATGTTAAATCGAATGCCTCGGGCGTACGATTTAGTTTTCTTCGAGCGGTGCTCGGGCTTTATCACACTTTCATCAAAATTGGCGTTAGTGCGAGTTGAACTTCTTCTTTGGTCGGCGTTACGAAATTGGTAGGCCATTGCTTCCTACCAAGCCCACCATACGCGCCAGAGCCTCGGCTCGGCCTCTTGGCTTCCAAATCGGCCTTTTCCTTCTCGAAACATCGGCATCGGTCTTGAGCTCTTTACTTGGCGGCAAGCTCTTTGTTCTTCTTGACTAACTTGGCGGTCATCCTCGGCTTTCTTTGCAGCGCCTCTTTCTTGGACTTGACCGCCTTCTCGGTTGGCGAGCGATATCCTTTTCGGCCCGAGCATCGCAGAAAAAGCGATAAAGGTCGATCGATCGACCGATTGTAAGCAAAGCGAGGCGGGCGAGAAAATTTTAAATACCTTGAAGTTAGTTCGACATCTCTGCATGGCTTTACCAGCGCCCATGCCGCGAGGAAAGCGCAAACCACCATTGGCTCCTTCTTGAGGCGCTTTCAAAGTCGGCCCGACCCGAAGCCCTCGATCGAAGGCTGGAAAATCCTTGTCGGGAGTTTCGCGGACCCACTCGAGAATCTGCTCGCTTGGGAGAAACGAGTGTCTGGCGAGGCGGCGAATTTTGGAAGAAGATTTCTTCCGCCCGGCTCCTTGGGAGTGCAGTGGCACTCTGGGCGTCTCTTCCGGTCGACCACGTTGGGAGCGGCCGAGAAAGCGCCCGAGGGGTGAAGAGGATTCAAGACTTTCTCTAACTTCGGCCCATGATTTTCCGGCCATTCTTCTGCAAAATAGAACTAGTCGAGGTTAGATGGAACAATCAACGACCAAAATAAAAGATAAGTTTGGCGAACCAATCTCGGCCCGATAGCACGGCCCACCAGAGAGTAAAGGGCGGCAAGGTATGTCGCCTTTAGGATTTGGGGCATAAGGCTCGATAGCGTCTTAATCATATCACGAGAGATTCAGTCGGTCGCGCCCGAGTCCTTGGTGGTATAGATGTAATCAGGGGGCGCTGAAGAAATGAGCCTCATTCCACATGATCGGGAAGAAAGGCTCATGGCCGTCCCCCACGTCGGGGTTGGTCTGCTGCTATAGCTTTTGCCCGCCTCCTCCTTGGTTGGGGCGACCCAAAAATATTAGCTCTTCCATGCGGCGCCCAGCGACTCTGGGCGCCTTGAAATCTGATGTTGAGTCTTACGAGTTTTAAAGGAGACTGCTCCTCTTCTCACTTATTGGCTTTCTCCACTTGCTTGATTCGGCTCAAAAATGGTGAAAAATAATTGCATCGAAACCGGCCTGGCGGGTTAAAAAATCTTCAAAAGTCTTCAAGAAGCGCCCATGCGTTGGGTGCAGTGAGATGGCGACCCCGATGTAGCGCGGGGCGTCGTGGCTGGAACTCTGTGAATGGTGGAGCGATGTTCATCCTCTCGAACATGATCCGATACATCGTGAACTTCAAGTTCTCGAGTAGGTCGCGATGTCCTCTCCTTCCTTCCATACGAGCGGCGCCCGGTGGCGGCCAGAGATTATACTTACATTGGGGCGAAGGGTTTGAGACACCGGGGACATGTCGGGCCAGGTCTCGAGCTAGATCGGTAAGACATCTCCTTCAAAACTCTCCTCGGCATTTACCCCGATTGGAGGAGCTTTGGCGAGCGTCGGCGTTACGACCAGCCGCGGCTTGATCTTGGCGGCCTCTTCATTGGCCGGCATTTCTTGATGGCGGGGGCAACTTCACATGCACCTCATCAATATCCACATCTATATCCGCTTCCTCTGAGTCGCGGGCGGGTGATGAGGTGGGGTGTGAAGAACCGATCGGTATTTGGATCTGCGAGCTCGCGTCGGGCTGCTCGAAGAAAGCTGGAACTTGAGCTTATCTTGCTCGAAGATGACCTAGGGTCTTCTTAGTGAGAAAGCGCTCTCGGATGTCCTCGCCATATGTTCGTGGGATTGTGAAGGGCCCTCGGGATACGAGCGGTTTGTTTCAACCGTGGCATACACTGGCACTTGTGATAAGGGAATCGAGTCAGGTCGGTCGAGCAATGCACTCATGAGAGAGCGACACAGTGGTCCCGGACTGACACCCCTATCCTGAGCGTGGAGTTTTGCAATCAAGAAAAACTACTGAGAAATTAAGAACAAGAGAAAGATCGACTCATACCTTAGAGTGCTTGAGATCGGTCGAGGAAGCTAGAACTTTCGAGGCGAAAGGAGGTGGTTCAAATGTAAGTCGGCGGACAAGTCGGTCGTGGCGAGCAATCGCGATAACGTGAGAATAGAACCCATCGAAGGTGTATTTATAGCACGCAGTCGGGGCTTGGAGGGGCCAGATAGGCGAAGCGTCGCAGCGATTCACCTTCACATTGAAAATTTGTCATTGAATGACCTCGGGATCACAAGCGTCGTGTCTTAAATGTCGGCAAAAGTCAGCGATCGTGTCGGCCTGGTAAAGGCGAATCCCATTGTGAAGCGGCGGCGCGGCTGTCTCACTATATAAAGGTTTGTCAAAGCGGCTTAACCCACGAGGCGGCGATTCAAGCCTCGGCCCAGCTCTTAGCGACCTAGGCTTGGGGGCAAGCTGTTTAGGGTGTGTCGGCCAAAACGGCGAGTTCCAATAGCATTTGGGTCGTCGGCCCATATCGGCCTCTTGCAAACCAAGCTCGGTTGCTTGGGCGCACTTTGCGCCAACCGGCCGAAATTTTTGCATCACGGTCGGACTCTACTGTATATATATGCCATTCGCACATGGCATCAGGTACGTAATCTATACCTTGTGTTACCACGCGGCGACCTACGCGGCTTGGCGTCGGTGTCATTGCGAGGACCACGAGGCGTTCGGCGTGAAGCCAAGACCGGTCCTTCCTCTCACTCAGCGACCGGTCGATCCAGCAAACAGCAACAACACTTCATTGGTCTAAGGCACGATCACTGCTGCATGTTGTACACGAGACAGATGATGAGTCTATCAGATCTTTTATTGCGAGATTCAGCAGCGAAGCAAGGAAGGTGCAGTTTGAATGAGGATTTTTAAATCTATATTTCCTATCCCGGGTTTTGCTTGAAGCACTTTATTCCCAAGCGATGTAGCATAAACCAACTCTCGACTTTAGGGGAGTTCCTCAGACTTTCGAGAAAAATACATAGATCATGAGGAAGGTGATGAAGCAAGTTAGTTCTTTGTTAAGCACGGAGCCAACCAATCCAAAGAGATTAGGCCTCGGACAGATAGGGGAGTCCTGAACACAGAAAATACCGGAGGTTCGGGCCGGTGGCCCGTCTATGGAATTCAAACCTAGGCTCGGTAGACATCGGGGACTCTGTAGGAGCTCATATGTGGCGAGGAGAAGATCTGCAAGAATGCGAACAATGAGTTTAAGCGGTAAGATATCCCGATCTATCGCTCCAAGGCCAGGGATTGAGAGGTAACAAGTATTATCGTTACCATCAAAGTTACAGCCATGACACAAATCGTGCTGACAGCGTTGAAGAGCGATATTGAAGACCTTATCAAAAAGAAAGCTCGAGACGATGCGTTAAAAAACCATAACAACAAGACAAAGGCGTCGAACATGAGAAGAACATTGATGAAATAAAGGCAAAAACATCATGGAAGATTACAAGGAAGAATGGGACACGGAAACGAGGGGCGGCCGGTAGTAATGGTAATCTCTGGTGGAGAAGATTGAGGAGCAACGGCCGGGGACAATTAAAAGAAAATGGAAAGAAATTCAATGTGTAGCTTCCACCTCATCAACCCCGTCTTTAGCGACTTCGTCCTCCTTTGTATTTTGGAGACGAGGACCTCTTGAGCAGGAAGGTAAATGAAGACATCACAGCTCTTAATCTAGGCTATGATGGTGGAAAGCAGAGATTAGGAGGATCTTGATTGACCAGGCGACTCTTGTGACATCCTATTTTTGATGTGTTAGAAAGTTGGAATCTCACCAAGGAGCTATTCCCGTGTTGGGTGTGGCTGGGTCTTATCTGTGGGTGGGCCTGGCCCACTCCAACAGATTGCCCCCGATCTGGGGTGCTTTGAGGGTGGGCTATGGCTTGAATCCATTTCCTGCTGCCCGGCCACGTGGGGCCAGGCACGGAAGCGGCGACCTTCTCTTGCCCAGTCGAGCGTTGTGGCCGTCGTCACATTTATGGCCTGTCTCTAACATTAATGAGGTGACGTTTGCAATGATTCGTCATTAATGATGTGATTTCTGAGATGATGGTTGTGCTTCTCGAGGCAACGTTTGGGGTTCCCTAGGCGTGACTGCCCATCGCTTCATTTCGCAGAGTTATGAAGGAAGGCGAAAGGTCACATCGTTTCATCTTTGGCCACTATATAAGGCTACGGTAGCCCTCCTCATTTTCACACTTCTCCGAAAACTGCGCAACCCATAGCGACCAGCATTTTCTCTCAAAGTGATCTAAAGAAAGTGACCTAGCGTTTCTAGTCCGGTCGTAGTTCTAGAGTAACAGGTAACCTAGCGTTTCATCGTTCTTCACCTTGTGGAGGGGGTGTCAGGTTTGGGGACAACCACGTCGCCCACTTCTCTTGAGTGTTATTTCTCGGTCCCGACGTCTTTTCCCTCTCCATAGGTTATCCTGGCGCGGACCAAAAAGACCGCCTGCATTTCCGGTAGCCCGCTCGTTTCTCTAGCGTGCAGAATGGCTCTTCCTAGCCATTCTACTACCAACACTCTGTGATCGGGGATCTTCTCAGAGCAAGCAATCTTTGTTCAACACCACAAGTTGCTCTTCTACTTCCGCAGGCGATTCTACGTTCAAACAAAACACCTTTGCTTAGAGGCGGCCCGTTCGCTCACCGTGGCTTGAATCAAGCAGCGCGTTGAAGATGAAAAGCATGTAGATGGAGAAATGGGCGCGGCGAACATGGACCATCTTGCGAAGTGGTCGATGGCGATCAGCGGGACCAAGGTGGTAGGCGTTCGGAACACCGGTCGTTCTGAGAGCGAGGCCAGAGCCAATATGTCTTGGGTATCCCGAGTCTTCACGCCATCAAAGTACTATTTGCCTCGATGGTCTTGAGAACCCGCCTCACGACATATTTATGGAACAATGAGAAATTTGGAGGATTGATTGTATGAGCCGGGTGAGAGACAACTCTACATGGGCGTCAACCTCAAATTTACCATCTATAGGATAGTTTTGAGAAGATGAATATAATTCGCCATTTTCTAGATTGAGCGGAAGTTCCTCGATCTTGAAGGTCTCCCGCCCATGGCGCACCCAAATGCGTGGGCGTTCCTACAAGGCTATGAAGTTTTACTACAGAATCTCAGTCGGCGAGTCTCGCTTAAGCTCTTCTTTACCCTGTTCGATATGAGCTACTTAAATGAGAGAGGATCCAAGGGTAAGGGAAAAGAACCAATCTCTTTCAAGAACCATTCGCAGTTCAAGTTGTTCAAAGCCTATCAAGAGTCTTTGCCATCGGGCTGGAAAAGGTAGTATTTTTGGGTCGTTCCCTAGTCCCAGAGAAGCGTAGAGTGCGTTCTTGACATGCTTTACGCGTAGTGAAGGAGAGCACCACTTCCGGTCATGTGGAACTTTGGCC
Source organism: Oxytropis ochrocephala (assembly GCA_020916435.1). NCBI lineage: Eukaryota > Viridiplantae > Streptophyta > Magnoliopsida > Fabales > Fabaceae > Oxytropis > Oxytropis ochrocephala. Next base: position 72,325,894 of record CM037088.1, read on the forward strand.
ACCAACTCCAAAGACCCAGTGATTATGCATATCATGAGGAAGATCTAGGCGGCTTGATCTTGGGACACTCCATAGGTTGTGAAGGATAGCCTCACTTGTTCATGGCGGTCAAATTCATATCAAGAAATTGAGTGGATTCTAGAGGCACGCCAAATTAGGGCATACTAGCGAGATCCTACTTTTTGTTTCAAAGTCTTTCATTTGTTTTTCTTGCGCGTTGCTAACTTTTGTCTTGCTCGTGTAGTTAAAATGGTAGTAAGGATTATTGGAGCGACACGGCATCGTGGGCTGCGAGAGGATCACGATGGTGGCGAGGCCCTCAAAACCAAAGTCCCAAAGCAATGAGGATGTCGATCATGACATCGGCGATCCTGACATCGAGCACGATCCTTCTTTGGTGGAAATTCAACCACAAAACAGTCTTGTACAAGTTTCATCGCAGTGGCGGTTCGAAGAGAAGAGGTTGATCTGACAACAACAAGGTGACCCGGCCCAGGAGAGGAAGAAAAGGAGAAAACAAGGGAGTGCGATCCGCAGCGGGTCACCCAAGCCCGGATCTGTTGAGCCTAAGTGACTATCACTGCGCTCGCTTTAAGGAAGAACCCTTTGAGGTGATGTCTGAAGCTATCAAGGCCGCCGGCGCCCTTTTCAAGAAATGTCAAGAGGAAGAGGTCGAGCACATCGAATTTAGGCGACTTCTCTACCGAAAGTCGTGGTTAGAAGACGAAATCGTCTTCAACAGCTTGAACAAGTTAGGTGTTTGATAAAATGCCATGGTTGGTGCATTTGTCAGGGTGCCCTTGAGCTCGGTCAAGGCCCATTCACATTCATTCGTCCATTCAAATTCAACTCTCTTCTTGCGGCTTGAACAAGGGAGGCGACTTCTGGCCAATTTTGGGCAAGTTGTTTTAACCATTGGTGATGTTGTAATTGAGGTTAATAAGGGGGAGGTAACTTTTAGGAGTGGTAAAGAAGATGATGTCAATAAAGCTTTAAATTCCAACGAAAATATATCTTCTTTAACTTCTCCTTATTTTGATGATGTGGTTGAAACTAACGATTTTGTGATCTAAAGCGGGACCTTTTTCAAAAATAATTCTTATTTTGCAGGATCCTAGCATAATGGTGGATGGAGATAAAATAAAGATTCCACAATCCTATGAAGTTCATCCACCACGTGGAAATAGAAAGAACGATGTCAACTACATTGTTAGAAAGCGAAGAAAGGTGCACAGCGTTAGATGTAAAATTTGCTCTTGGAAAGCCCCACGATTTAGCTTTCCAACTATAAATCGGTCTCATGACTTTAAACAAAGCGCTTCACATGAGGCAACTGTTTTTTCTTTTCATTTATTTTTATTTTACTTTTATTTTTGTTTTGTTTTTAGGAATAAGCTCAGAATGCAAGCTCTCTCAAGAATGCAAGCTCTCTCAAGGAAGTCACTCTTACTCTCTCTCTCTCTCTCTCTCTCTCTCTCTCTCTTTCATTTATTTCCTTTTGTTTCTATTTGATCATTTTGCATTGAGGACCATGCTTCATGCTAGTGTGGGGGAGAAGAGTTTATTTTGTCACTTGATCTCTATCACTTGAAGTAGTAGCTTCCACATCTGGAGGCCAAACTTACCAACCGTTAGATGTTTATCAGAGAATGATATCTGATGTTGTTGGAGTAAATTTGGATTTTGAAGAACCAGAATATGATTCTGAAGAAGTTCCAAATGAGGAAGCTCAATTGTTTTACACGTATTTGAGTGAGACAAACAAACCATTATTTGAAGGATCTAAAGATTCGAAATTATCGATGTGTGTTCGGTTGTTGGAGTGCAAAAGTCTCGATTTAATGTTCTTTGAGTTGTGCATGGAATATATGACCAAAATGATGTTGGATGCAACCCCGTTAGAGGACTTTTGCTTGAGAGTTATTATGATGCTAAAAAGCTGGTATAGAAGCTTGGCTTAAAACCTAAAAGAAATTGATTATGTGTGTGCAGTTGCATGCTCTATTATAACAATGAGTTTGGGATAAATGATGGAGAATTGAAGGAATGCAAGTTATGTGGAGATCCACGCTATCGTTTCAACGAGGAAAGGGATGAGTAGAGGAAAGCGGGTTCCACGAAAAGCAATGTTCTATCTGCGCTTATACGAGGCTACGGGGGATGTTAGCTTCAATGGAGACCGCGAGTAAAATGGCGTGGCACCAAGAAAATAGGAACAATTACGATGAATTCGTCACCCATCGATGGTTAAGCTTGGAAGCATTTTGATCATGTTCATCCAGTTTTGCGATGATCCATGCAATGTTAAACTTGATTTATGCTCACGATGGTTTCACACTCTATATTCAAGCATCGTGTTATACCCCAATTTTGTCAGAGTTCTTATATCATTGTAATATTTTTATTTTTTTATTAAGTAGTGTATGTGAAACAAGCGTTTCTATGTACTCAAGTAAAAGATAAGTAGCTTGTGCATATCAACCACAATTAATATAAAGATGCATGATTTTATTCTTGGTCAATCATCCCACATGTTATTTTCTTTTGACCTCTTTGAGTAATTGAAAAAGCAAGTGAAGCAAAGCATAAGAGCTTACAAAATAAGAACAAAAGATGAAATACCCAAATCTGCAGCTCTATTGCGAAGGCAATTTCTCTCTCCTCGGACCTCTTTTTCGACGATCCGAGCGGTGAAAGTGGAGATATATGTCTCACGAACCTACTGTCAAAAAAAATGAAGGCGATCCGACGGTTAACGAATCCGGAATCGCACTTTTACGATGAGAGGTTTGAGAAAAACGGACCAAAAACTGCAGCTATTGCGAAGGAAATTTCACTCTCATAAGACCTCATTTCAACGATCCGAGCGGTGAAAGTGTAGATATATGTCTCACGAACCTACTGTCAAAAAAGAAAAACGATCCAACGGTTAACGAATCCGAATCGCAATTTTACGGTGACGAGTTTGAGAAAAAGCAGAATTGTGTTTTAAAGGGAATTGCTTTCTCTACCTTGTTTTAGTCCCACATTGCTCACAAGAAACAAGAGCTCCCTAGCAATTGGATATAAAAGGGGTTGAGAGGTGAAGATTAGAGGAGAGATCATTGGCGGGTTAAGTGATCTTTTGGGTCAAAGCGAGAGGCCCATTTCACTAAAAGTCCGTCTTTCATCATTTGGGCGTTTTGAGTCGGCTTTCCAGATTCTCAAAGCGGTTACAGCGATCTTGGGGTCAAAATGGACTAGATAGGAGTCGGTTCGCGATTGACACAGTCGATTTGCTCGGTTCGGTTCGAAGCACTCGTCGAGTCGAGTTAGTTTTGTATTTATTTTGTTTATTTTTATGTACATATTATTTATTATTTATTTATAATATAATCTATTTATTTATTGTTTATGTATATATCTATTCATATTTATTTATGTATATAGTTATTTATTTATTTATTTTTAGCCTAGTCTTTATAAATTATCGGTTTTTGTCTTTTATTTTATTTTTATACACAAATTAGTTTATTTAGTCAAAAATCAAATAAAAGACTAAATCAATTAACCTGGCAGGGTTAGTCATCATCCTAGGACCAATGAGTACATGCAGTTCGGTAATCCTAAAAACTTATAAGTAAAAAAAATAAATCACTTTTTCCTAAAGATAGAGGACTAAGTCGGTTGTACTGGCAAGGGTTAGTCGGCGTTCTAGAACTAATGAGTTTGCTGATTCAAGGAGTTCTAGAATACCTATTCTAAAACCAACTCACCTCACATCAAACAAACTTCTTTCAAAAAACCTCAAAAATACTTTCAAAAGTAGGGGACTAAGTCGGTTGTACAATCGGGTTAGTCGTCGTCCTAGAAATCGATGGTATGCAGTTCAAAGAATCCTAGGACCCTACACTAAAAAACACCAACCAACAAACCTTTTTCGGGAAGAACTACGTAGCTTTGATTCCTCCATTGCATCCAGGAGAGTGCGTAGGAGAAAAGTCCACTCTTGTCAAGCACTAAAAATTAAAAATTTAATTAAGTCTTTGTTATACCCCAATTTTATGCGAGTTCTTATATCATTGTAATATTTTTATTTTATTTTATTAAGTAGTGTATGTGCAACAAGCGTTTCTATGTACTCAAGTAAAAGATAAGTAGCTTGTGCATATCAACCACAATTAATATAAAGATGCATGATTTGATTCTTGGTCAATCATCCCACATGTTATTTTCTTTTGACCCTCTTTGAGTAATTGAAAAAGCAAGTGAAGCAAAGCATAAGAGCTTACAAAATAAGAACAAAAATATGAAACACCCAAATCTGCAGCTCTATTGCGAAGGCAATTTCTCTCTCCTCGGACCTCTTTTAAACGATCCGAGCGGTGAAAGTGGAGATATATGTCTCACGAACCTCTTTGTCAAAAAATGAAGGCGATCCGGCGGTTAACGAATCGGAATCGCACTTTCCGATGAGAGTTTTGAGAAAAGCGGACCAAAAACTGCAGCTATTGCGAAATAAATTTCTCTCTCGTAAGACCTCGTTTCAACGATCGAGCGGTGAAAGTGTAGATATATGTCTCACGAACCTACTGTCAAAAAGAAAAGCGATCAGCGGTTAACGAATCCGGAATCGCAATTTTACGGTGTGAGGTTTGAGAAAAAGCGGGAATTGTGTTTTAAAGGGAATTGCTTTCTCTGCCTTGTTTTAGTCCCACATTGCTCACAAGAAACAAGAGCTCCCTAGCAATTGGATATAAAAGGGGTTGAGAGGTGAAGATTAAAGGAGGAGATCATTGGTGGTTAAGTGATCTTTTGGGTCAAAGAGAGTAGCCCATTTCACTAAAAGTCAGTCTTTGATCATTTGGGCGTTTTGAGTCGGCTTTCAGATTCTCAAAGCGGTTACAGCGGTCTTGGGGTCAAAATGGACTAGATAGGAGTCGGTTCTCGATTGACACAGTCGATTTGCTCGGTTCGGTTCGACACTCGTCGAGTCGAGTTAGTTTTGTATTTATTTTGTTTATTTTTATGTACATATTTATTTATCATTTATTTATAATATAATCTATTTATTTATTGTTTATGTATATATCTATTCATATTTATTTATGTATATAGTTATTTATTTATTTATTTTTAGCCTAGTCTTTATAAATTATCGAGTTTTTGTCTTTTATTTTATTTTTATACACAAATTAGTTTATTTAGTCAAAAATCAAATAAAAGACTAAATCAATTATCTGGCCAAGGGTTAGTCATCATCCTAGGACCAATGAGTACATGCAGATTCGAATCCTAAAAACTTATAAGTAAAAAAATAAATCACTTTTCCTAAAGATAGGGGACTAAGTCGGTTGTACAAACCAGGGTTAGTCGGCGTTCTAGAACTAATGGTTATGCTGATTCAAGAGTTCTAGAATACCTATTCTAAAACCAACTCACCTCACATCAAACAAACTTCTTTCAAAAAACCTCAAAAATACTTTCAAAAGTAGGGGACTAAGTCGGTTGTACAATCGGGTTAGTCGTCGTCTAGGAATCGATGGTATGCAGTTCAAAGAATCCTAGGACCCTACACTAAAAAAACACCAACCAACAAACCTTTTTCGGGAAGAACTACGTAGCTTTGATTCCTCCATTGCATCCGGAGAGTGCGTAAAGCAAGAGTCCACTCTTGTCAAGCACTAAAAATTAAAAATTTAATTAAGTCTTTGTTATACCCCAATTTTATGCGAGTTCTTATATCATTGTAATATTTTTATTTTATTTTATTAAGTAGTGTATGTGCAATAAGCGTTTCTATGTACTCAAGTAAAAGATAAGTAGTTTGTGCATATCAACCACAATTAATATAAAGATGCATGATTTGATTCTTGGTCAATCATCCCACATGTTATTTTCTTTTGACCCTCTTTGAGTAATTGAAAAAGCAAGTGAAGCAAAGCATAAGAGCTTACAAAATAAGAACAAAAATATGAAACACCCAAATCTGCAGCTCTATTGCGAAGGCAATTTCTCTCTCCTCGGACCTCTTTTCGGCGATCCGAGCGGTGAAAGTGGAGATATATGTCTCACGAACCTACTGTCAAAAAATGAAGACGATCCGACGGTTAACGAATCCGGAATCGCACTTTCAAGATGAGAGTTTTGAGAAAAACGGACCAAAAACTGCAGCTATTGCGAAATAAATTTCTCTCTCGTAAGACCTCGTTTCAACGATCCAAACGGTGAAAGTGTAGATATATGTCTCACGAACCTACTGTCAAAAAAGAAAGACGATCCAACGGTTAACGAATCCGGAATCGCAATTTCACGGTGACAGGTTTGAGAAAAAGCGGGAATTGTGTTTTAAAGGGGAATTGCTTTCTCTACCTTGTTTTAGTCCCATTGCTCACAAGAAACAAGAGCTCCTAGCAATTGGATATAAAAGGGGTTGAGAGGTGAAGATTAGAGGAGGAGATCATTGGTAGTTAAGTGATCTTTTGGGTCAAAGCGAGTAGCCCATTTCACTAAAAAAAGTCATCTTTGATCATTTGGGCGTTTTGAGTCGGCTTTCCGATTCTCAAAGCGGTTACAGCGATCTTGGGGTCAAAATGGACTAGATAGGAGTCGGTTCGCGATTGACACAGTCGATTTGCTCGGTTCGGTTCAACACTCGTCGAGTCGAGTTAGTTTTGTATTTATTTTGTTTATTTTTATGTACATATTTATTTATCATTTATTTATAATATAATCTATTTATTTATTGTTTATGTATATATCTATTCATATTTATTTATGTATATAGTTATTTATTTATTTATTTTTAGCCTAGTCTTTATAAATTATCGGTTTTTGTCTTTTATTTTATTTTTATACACAAATTAGTTTATTTAGTCAAAAATCAAATAAAAGACTAAATCAGAATTAACCTGTGGGTTAGTCATCATCCTAGGACCAATGAGTACATGCAGATTCGATAATCCTAAAAACTTATAAGTAAAAAAAATCACTTTTCCTAAAGATAGGGGACTAAGTCGGTTGTACAACCAGGTTAGTCAATGTTCTAGAACTAATGAGTATGCAGATTCGGGAGTTCTAGAATACCTATTCTAAAACCAACTCACCTCACATCAAACAAACTTCTTTCAAAAAACCTCAAAAATACTTTCAAAAGTAGGGGACTAAGTCGGTTGTACAATCGGGTTAGTCAGCGTTCTAGGAATCAGTGAGTTGTACAGTTCAAAGAATCCTAGGACCCCTACACTAAAAAACACCAACCAACAAACCTTTTTCAGGAAGAACTACGTAGCTTTGATTCCTCCATTGCATCCGGAGGTACGTAAGAGCAAGAGTCCACTCTTGTCAAGCACTAAAAATTAAAAATTTAATTAAGTCTTTGTTATACCCCAATTTTGTCTGAGTTCTTATATCATTGTAATATTTTTATTTTATTTTATTAAGTAGTGTATGTGCAACAAACGTTTCTATGTACTCAAGTAAAAGATAAGTAGTTTGTGCATATCAACCACAATTAATATAAAGATGCATGATTTGATTCTTGGTCAATCATCCCACATGTTATTTTCTTTTGACCCTCTTTGAGTAATTGAAAAAGCAAGTGAAGCAAAGCATAAGAGCTTACAAAATAAGAACAAAAATATGAAACACCCAAATCTGCAGCTCTATTGCGAAGGCAATTTCTCTCTCCTCGGACCTCTTTTCGACGATCCGAACGGTGAAAGTGGAGATATATGTCTCACGAACCTACTGTCAAAAAATGAAGACGATCGGACGGTTAACGAATCCGGAATCGCACTTTCACGATGAGAGTTTTGAGAAAAACTGACCAAAAACTGCAGCTATTGCGAAATAAATTTCTCTCTCGTAAGACCTCGTTTCAACGATCCGAACGGTGAAAGTGTAGATATATGTCTCACGAACCTACTGTCAAAAAAGAAAGACGATCCATCGGTTAACGAATCCGGAATCGCAATTTTACGGTGTGAGTTTGAGAAAAAGCGGAATTGTGTTTTAAAGGGGAATTGCTTTCTCTACCTTGTTTTAGTCCCACATTGCTCACAAGAAACAAGAGCTCCCTAGCAATTGGATATAAAAGGGGTTGAGAGGTGAAGATTAGAGGAGGAGATCATTGGCGGGTTAAGTGATCTTTTTGGGTCAAAGCGAGGCGACCCATTTCACTAAAAAAGTCCGTTTGATCATTTGGGCGTTTTGAGTCGGCTTTCCGATTCTCAAAGCGGTTACAGCGATCTTGGGGTCAAAATGGACTAGATAGGAGTCCGGTTCGCGATTGACACAGTCGATTTGCTCAGTTCGGTTCGACACTTTCGTCGAGTCGAGTTAGTTTTGTATTTATTTTGTTTATTTTTATGTACATATTTATTTATCATTTATTTATAATATAATCTATTTATTTATTGTTTATGTATATATCTATTCATATTTATTTATGTATATAGTTATTTTTTTTAGCCTAGTCTTTATAAATTATCGAGTTTTGTCTTTTATTTTATTTTTATACACAAATTTGTTTATTTAGTCAAAAATCAAATAAAAGACTAAATCAGTTAACCTGGCAGGGTTAGTCATCATCCTAGGACCAATGAGTACATGCAGATTCGGTAATCCTAAAAACTTATAAGTAAAAAAATAAATCACTTTTCCTAAAGATAGGGGACTAAGTCGGTTGTACAGCAAGGGTTAGTCGTGCGTTCTAGAACTAATGAGTACATGCAGTTCGGGAGTTCTAGAATACCTATTCTAAAACCAACTCACCTCACATCAAACAAACTTCTTTCAAAAAACCTCAAAAATACTTTCAAAAGTAGGGGACTAAGTCGGTTGTACAATCGGGTTAGTCGGCGTCTAGGAATCGATGAGTTATGCAGTTCAAAGAATCCTAGGACCCTACACTAAAAACACCAACCAACAAACCTTTTTGGGAAGAACTACGTAGCTTTGATTCCTCCATTGCATCCGGAGAGTGCGTAGGAGCAAGAGTCCACTCTTGTCAAGCACTAAAAATTAAAAATTAATTAAGTCTTTGTTATACCCCAATTTTGTCCGAGTTCTTATATCATTGTAATATTTTTATTTTATTTTATTAAGTAGTGTATGTGCAACAAACGTTTCTATGTACTCAAGTAAAAGATAAGTAGCTTGTGCATATCAACCACAATTAATATAAAGATGCATGATTTTATTCTTGGTCAATCATCCCACATGTTATTTTCTTTTGACCCTCTTTGAGTAATTGAAAAAGCAAGTGAAGCAAAGCATAAGAGCTTACAAAATAAGAACAAAAAGATGAAATACCCAAATCTGCAGCTCTATTGCGAAGGCAATTTCTCTCTCCTCGGACCTCTTTTCGACGATCCGAACGGTGAAAGTGGATATATATGTCTCACGAACCTACTGTCAAAAAATGAAGACGATCCGACGGTTAACGAATCCGGAATCGCACTTTTACGATAGGAGGTTTGAGAAAAACGGACCAAAAATTGCAGCTATTGTGAAGGAAATTTCTCTCTCATAAGACCTCGTTTCAACGATCCGAACGGTGAAAGTTTAGATATATGTCTCACGAACCTACTGTCAAAAACGAAAGACGATCCAACGGTTAACGAATCCAGCATCGCAATTTTACGGTGACAGGTTTGAGAAAAACGGGAATTGTGTTTTAAAGGGGAATTGCTTTCTCTACCTTGTTTTAGTCCCAAATTGCTCACAAGAAACAAGAGCTCCCTAGCAATTGGATATAAAAGGGGTTGAGAGGTGAAGATAAGAGGAAGAGATCATTGGCGGGTTAAGTGATCTTTTGGGTCAAAGCGAGAGCGGCCCATTTCACTAAAAGTCTGTCTTTGATCATTTGGGCGTTTTGAGTCGGCTTTCCGATTCTCAAAGCGGTTACTGGCGATCTTGGGGTCAAAATGGACTAGATAGGAGTCGGTTCGCGATTGACCTAGTCGATTTGCTTCGGTTGGTTCGACCTTCTCGTCGAGTCGAGTTAGTTTTGTATTTATTTTGTTTATTTTTATGTACATATTTATTTATCATTTATTTATAATATAATCTATTTATTTATTGTTTATGTATATATCTATTCATATTTATTTATGTATATAGTTATTTATTTATTTATTTTTAGCCTAGTCTTTATAAATTATCGATTTTGTCTTTTATTTTATTTTTATACACAAATTAGTTTATTTCGTCAAAAATCAAATAAAAGACTAAATCAATTAACTGGCCAGGGTTAGTCATCATCCTAGGACCAATGAGTACATGCAGATTCGATGTAATCCGAAAAACTTATAAGTAAAAAAATAAATCACTTTTCCTAAAGATTAGGGACTAAGTCGGTTGTACAACCGGGTTAGTCAGCGTTCTAGAACTAATGAGTTGTACAGTTCAGGAGTTCTAGAATACCTATTCTAAAACCAACTCACCTCACATCAAACAAATTTCTTTCAAAAAACCTCAAAAATACTTTCAAAAGTAGGGGACTAAGTCGGTTGTACAATCGGGTTAGTCGACTTCTAGGAATCGATGGTATGCAGATTCAAAGAATCCTAGGACCCTACACTAAAAAACACCAACCAACAAACCTTTTTCAGGAAGAACTACGTAGCTTTGATTCCTCCATTGCATCCGGAGTGCGTAGGAGCAAGAGTCCACTCTTGTCAAGCACTAAAAATTAAAAATTTAATTAAGTCTTTGTTATACCCCAATTTTGTCAGAGTTCTTATATCATTGTAATATTTTTATTTTATTTTATTAAGTAGTGTATGTGCAACAAACGTTTCTATGTACTCAAGTAAAAGATAAGTAGCTTGTGCATATCAACCACACTTAATATAAAGATGCATGATTTGATTTTTGATCAATCATCCCACATGTTATTTCCTTTTGACCCTCTTTGAATAATTGAAAAAGCAAGTGAAGCAAAGCATAAGAGCTTACAAAATAAGAACAAAAAGATGAAATACCCAAATCTGGCGGCTCTCTCTTGCGAAGGCACTTTCTCTCTCCTCGGACCTCTTTTGATGATCCGAGCGGTGAAAGTGGAGATATATGTCTCACGAACCTACAGTCAAAAAATGAAGGCGATCCGGCGGTTAACGAATCCGGAATCGCACTTTTCGATGAGAGGTTTGAGAAAAACGGACCAAAAACTACAGCTATTGCGAAGGCAATTTCTCTCTCATCAGACCTCGTTTCAACGATCCGAATGGTGAAAGCGTAGATATATGTCTCACGAACCTCTGTCAAAAAAGAAAGAGCGATCCAACGATTAACGAATCCGAATCGCAATTTTACGGTGTGAGGTTTGAGAAAAAGCAGGAATTGTGTTTTAAAGGGAATTGCTTTCTCTACCTTGTTTTAGTCCCACATTGCTCACAAGAAACAAGAGCTCCCTAGCAATTGGATATAAAAGGGGTTGAGAGGTGAAGATTAGATGGGGAATCATTGGCGGGTTAAGTGATCTTTTTTTTTAGGTCAAAGCGTTCGCGGCTCATTTCACTAAAAACCCGTCTTTGATCATTTGGGCGTTTTGAGTCGGCTTTTCGATTCTCAAAGCGGTTCCTGCGATCTTGGGGTCAAAATGGACCGGATAGGAGTCGGTTAAGTGATTGACCTAGTCAGTTGCTCGATCGGGTTCGGCACTCGTCGAGTCGAGTTAGTTTTGTATTTATTTTGTTTATTTTTATGTACATATTTATTTATCATTTATTTATAATATAATCTATTTATTTATTTGTTTATTGTTTATTTATATATCTATTCATATTTATTTATGTATATAGTTATTTATTTATTTTTTTTAGCGTAGTCTTTATTAATTATCGATTTTTGTCTTTTTTTATGCACAAATTAGTTTATTTCTTCAAAAATCAAATAAAAGACTAAGTCGGTTGTACTGGCAAGGTTAGTCATCATCCTAGGACCAATGAGTACATGCAGTTCGATAATCCTAAAAACTTATAAGTAAATAAATAAATCACTTTTCCTAAAAATAGGGGACTAAGTCGGTTGTACAACCAGGGTTAGTTAGCGTTCTAGAACTAATGAATTACATGCAGATTCGGGAGTTCTAGAATACCTATTCTAAAACCAACTCACCTCACATCAAAAAAACTTCTTTCAAAAAACCTCAAAAATACTTTCAAAAAGTAGGGGACTAAGTCGGTTGTACAATCGGGTTTGTCGGCGTCCTAGGAACGATGGGTATGCAGTTCAAGGAGTCCTAGGACCCTACACTAAAAAACACCAACCAACAAACCTTTTTGGGAAGAACTACGTAGCTTTGACTCCTCCATTGCATCCGGAGTGCGTAGGAGCAAGAGTCCACTCTTGTCAAGCACTAAAAATTAAAAATTTAATTAAGTCTTTTTCACTATAATAAAAAGGGTAAATATTAATAAACCATAAATAATTAGGCGAAGGATGTCGGTAGGGTGCTAATACCTTCCCCACGCATAACGACTCGAACCTTTAAATTTGCCTTATCCTAAAACTAAAAGGGATTTTCGAATTTGCCCTTAAACTAAAATTTGGTGGCGGCTTCCTTTCGAACTTGAAGAATCCTTTCCTCGGATTTTTAGGTTATTACACATTTGCGAGTCCTTTGGGGACTTAACGTTTTAGAGAGTCAAAACCTAGTCTAATTAGTTGTAGGATTTAATTTTTACCCTTCCCTTATTTATTTATTTATTTATTTATTTTTGCATGTTTTATTTTTATGTGATATATAAACCATAGGATAGAAGACGATATTTGTATGAATGTTTGTTTTGTTTGCTGACTTTGGGTTTATTTTAAGCGGCTCCTACACACACCTGCACCTCTACACATCACACACATGAGAAAAGGTCCTCTACTCGGACTTGAGTGCAAACCTAAGTTAAAGCGAGATTGTGTAGTGATGGCTGCGGGGCGTGTCGTCTCGTTGGGTGGTCACGAAAATCTCACCTAGAGTTTGATTCCTTTTGAGGATGCTATCCCTTCTAATAGCTTGCCTATTGTTGGGGTCGATATTCTTGGTTGGGGTCCTTGGCTCTAGGAACCTTGTGTAGGATTCTTTAGAACTACCCTTGTGAGGCACTATAAAAGAAACCTTAGACCCACTCAAGTAAGATACCTTTTAGGGTCACAAAGGAGCTTCATACTCTTGCATTCAAACAAATATTTATGCATACCGTCTTTTATCAAAAAAAAAAATTCAAAAAACCAAAAACCATTATTTACTACATTTTTAGAAAATATACCACATGCATTTTCTTTTTCTTTGCACTACAAAAAATAAATAAAATAAACATCTTATGTTGCATGCATTTTATGACCGCTGAGAGTTAAAAACTTTATTTTGGAGAGAAGCCATGCATGCTAAAGTCAAAATCAAACTTTGTACTTTACTCTCCAAATAAAAAGCTTATAATTTCCTGACGCGATAGATAAACCACACTTTCATATTCATTCACTCTCATTCTCATATCATGAACATTTCATTCATTCGCATTCTCATTTCATGTACATTCATTCATTCACATACTTACATCATGCATCAAAAAGTGAGCATAATTCTTATTCCAAAAAAACTTTGATGAGAGATGAGGCGTTTGAGAGAAATAAATCATTCTTCTTTGGGAAATTTAGCCATACTTAGTTGTGAGCTCAAGGTGTTTCAATGCACTCAATTTTTTTCAAATTAACAGCTCGTTCACACTTTTTTTCAACAAAGCGTTGCATTTCATCCACCCCATGATGAATGAGCGAAATGGTCCACAAAAAATTTCTTTCATGTTAAAGCCCGATGTTAACTCTCTATGAAGCATTCGTGTAGTGATTTGTGTGTCACATGTGTCTTCATTCTTGTTTGAGTCGATTAATGTCCCTACATTGTCATCATCCCCGTCCAAGTCTTATCCCACCACGACCACCATAAAGTACATACTCCCTAACTAGTCGACTTTTGGTTTGTTCTCACTATTGAAATAACACTTGAGACCCTTACACTGGGGCAAATTTGTGATCTCCAAAATACCTTGTCAACATTGTATTCCCTTGGTGCAAGTCCTTTACAAAAAAATCAAAAAGGCCCGTTAGGTTGAAAATTAAATAAGAAGCGGCTAAGCAAAAATTAGGGCACACAAAAAAGGGGAAATAAAGAAAAAAGAGCAAGTATATAAAATAAGTAAATTATTGTCTTTAAATTATTTTTTGAGAAAACAAGCAATCATGATTTGAAATGAAGTTGAACCATCTTTCCATATCCTCAAAAATCCTTTACCACTCACCTTAAGCCAAAAATCCTAAAAATCTCTCAATCACCCTAGACAAGGATCGATTCCGCATCAAAAAATGGTGCATCACTTTTATCAGCTCACTCATCCAAAAAAGAAACAAAAAGCACAAAAGAGTGAAGTCAAAAAAGTGGATTAAAAAATCCCAAAAAAAAAAAAACAAATTAGAAAAAACAAAGACAAAAGTAGTACAAGTCGTGAGCTGTTGCTTCACATTATTAAAGCATAAAGAAATCATTGTCTAAAATAAACCTCAAACACTTCTTTTGGCCTCAATATCCTACCCTCCATGAACCCTTATACATTACAATCCTAAACAAGTCCATCCTACCATGAGACACATCAATTACTGTCTCAATAAAACCTCAAACACTCCTTTGAGCCTAACAACCATTTACTTCATAAATCATCACCCATTAGCCAAGTTACATCACCAAATCATTTGTCCCATCAATCATCAAACACTTCATTGAGCCTAATAACCCCTTCTTTCACAAACAATTAACCATTAGCCAAATCATACCGCTCAATAAAAAATCATCTGTCCCATCAATCCCCAAACACCACTTTGAGCCCAATTATCATTTCCTCATAAATCACTAAACCATTGGCCACGTTACAACCTCTCAGAGTTCATTCCGATCAATGACCGATTGCTTTTGTTTTCTCAAAGTTTTAATCTTAGGACAAATAAGTTTATTTATTTACAATATGTTTGCTCAAAAAAAAATGTATCTCAAAAAAATGTATCTAAAAAAAAAAAATAAAGAAATCAAAAGGGCTTGCACTCCAAAGGTTCATTCAAGTTCCATTGATATAAAGGCAAGGGTTAGCGATCACCAAGTGCGATTTTCATCATAGCAAACTCAAGACTATCATAGTCCGAGAGTCATTCTAAAGATAACCAAAAGGTTTATGCTAGGATCGTCACCTAGATCCCAAAGTGGGAAATCCTTTCACCATTTGTTCCACTTAAGCTTGGGGAAATGTGTCCAACGTCCATCCCACACCACACTCGGTCTAAACATACATACCGGACCAACTCAAAAACCCATAGCCCTAAACTCTGTCACCTTTCACAACCTCACTAAAACAACCATTTGAAATCCGATTACCAAGTGGGGCAATCCTTCACCCTTTACTTGGAGAAATCCGCCCTACGATCCTCATCCCTTGTCATATTCATATCCACAAAGCAATACAGGGCAATTTCTCAACTCATTACCCTAAAACAGCTGCTACTCTGGCCAGGAAATCTTGTCCTTACAATAAATGGGGCAACGCCAAACTCTATGGGTTGAGACAAAGTCTCTTGCTTTCCGCCTTTCATTCCAAAGCCAATGCATTCCCAGTTCATCATCTTCTACACCCCTAGCTTGTAACATCCCGGTCGCTTCCCGAATCGCCGATCGCCCCCACGAACCAACACGAGTCTTTTCGGCATGTTTTGTCCTCACTTGCATGCTTTAGGGGAAACTTCGGAAGGTCACCCATCCAGCTACTACTCCAAGCCAAGCACGCTTAACTATGGAGTTCTTATGGGATGAGCTCCCGAAAGAAGATGCACCTTGTTGGTATAGGTAGTTCAAATCAATTCTTTTAAGCCTTCCTTCAATCATGCGATCCCCCACACCTGCGGCCCTCGGGATCCTCTCATTCCGGTGCGTATTCGGTTCATTCACGCCCTTCGCTTGAAGTCGCCAGAGCCGCTCTTTGCCATGCCACCTTTTTGGGCACCGCGATCACTCCCGCCTCCTCACCCGGATGTCACATGCCCACGACTTAGCTTGGTTTGTCCTCGAACCACACCGTCTTCGGGAGAGGTATCTTTGCTCTGATACCATTTTCATTTATTCAATGCCCCGGGGACTTCAACGTTTAATTAATTCTCTCCTCGTAGCCTACGGCCAAAACAACTCTCATATGTCATTCGGCACTAAGGCCTGGCGTCTCCATAACGACTCTGACCTAGATTCGACATGCTTAAACCACACATACTTACGGTTCAACTCACTTATAGTCCAACATCCTTAATACCTCTTAACCTCGACGGTACATACTTGACGCACACACTCATCTCTCGACACTTACATACTTGACGCACACACCTCTGCGACACTTACCTATTCACTTAAGTTCCGAAACTACGTATGGGGAAAGTAACTTCACCTCGGCAATCCTAAACCGACTACTCCATTTAACTCAAACGCATACTCGGCGCCTTAAGTTATCGTTTTCAGCTACCCGCCCGTTATCCTAAGCGTTGCTCATCACGTTGTAGAAATTGAGGTCTGGCGTTGCTCATCACGTCGCGAGAGGATGAGGTCCCGGCGTTGCTCATCACGTTGCGGGATCGAGGTCTGGCGTTGCTCATCACGTTGTAGAAGTGAGGTCTGGCGTTGCTCATCACGTTGCGGGGGCGAGGTCTGGCGTTGCTCATCACGTCGTGAGAATTTGAGGTCTGGCGTTGCTCACCACGTTGTTGATTGGGTGTTGTGGTTGACCACATGAATTTGGTGAGGTCCTTGATTGTTCCTGAGTTGGAGTGTGTTATTTGTGTGAGCCGAGTTGTTCTGATGTTTCTAGGTGTTGTCTCTAGCATAACCTTTATCTTATATTTTATTATTTATGTAAAGAGACTCACCCTACTGCTTTTATGTTGCTCTTATGTGGCAACTTGCAGGTATTTCCCAAGCGAAGGTCTTTCCTTTATCTGCCGAGTTGTGGCGTCATTTGCTCTGGTAGTGTAACACTGGGGGGGCTGGTGTAGAGTAGTAGTCTTTGACTTAGTTTTTGAGATGTAACATATTGATGTACTAAACTATGTTTAGTTTTCCGTTGCGTTATAACTGAGTTTTGTGTACTTCAGAGGGCTTTGTTCCTTTGGCCGAGGTGCCTGTATATGAATGTATTATGTTGTTTTGCGCCAGAGTTGTTTGGGTTGGTTTTTAAAATGGAAAATGTAATGCTTCCTTACGAGCGATTTTATAAAACTCTGATTTCAATTAATTAATAAGTAGTGTAGAAGGGGGTGTTACATAGCTTGTCACCACTAGACATGGGCAAGTTATTCACTCACCGTCATCAAATCTAAATTGGGGCAGTCCTGCATTTCTTGGCTTGGGAAAACCTACCTTTGATGACCTTGACAAAGACCAGTCAGTCATTCACCCCTTCATGTGCCACAAATATCCTAACCCTAGGCCTTTAGAACCCCAAGTTAACTGACTCATTCATACTTGCACAAACATATGTCTTTACTAAACAAAGCTTCAGAGAGAGAGAACACAAGTTGATCATGTGATGCTAAAAATTCACTTAGGTAACTTTGTGGACATAAATTTCGATCATCAAGGGGCATCATAATGGAAGGAAAAATAAGCGAGCTTGCAAATACGGTCAAGTACTTTTGCATATCAGTGTCTGTAGATAATGACCTCGAGAATGCCGAAGTTTGAATCAAAACTAATTTTTCCAAAGAATGATCAATATTCACCCATGATTCTCGCATCCAAAGTCTCGCATCTTATCATTACAAAAAAAATGTTTTGCACCCAATCACTCATATCATATCATATCATCGCATCATGCATGCACCATGGCATTAGCATTCAATCATTTCATTTGCATCATATTCACATTTGCATTCCACGGATACCAATCATTGCGTCTGGCGTGCACCATTAATTGCATTGCCAAAGGAAGAAAGCTTTTCCTCCTCGGGAAGATGCATTTGTTAGGTGTGCCCGATAAACACGATAAGTGTCGTTCCCTATGTTTTGTTCCTCTAATATCGGTAGCTTTAAGCGTTAATCTCATATCATATCACGGATCACCAAGTTGATCCCTCGGACCCGAGTGGTCCTTCCCGAGCACTCACGCTCCTTGATGCCCTAAGTGGCCCGTGTCGCAACGTCGGTCGAGCCGGCGGACCTTCGCGGACCCGCGTGGTCGCTTCGGACTAGTTGTGTCGACCTAAGACACAATGGGCGTCCTTCATGGTCAACATATCAGTTCTAGACCTGATCTTGACCCATCATGGCCGCTCGAATATAAAGGCCCCCTCAGACCGTTTAACTAGTACCGTAGCTAGTTGCGCTCCTTCAGACCACGATGGTCCTTCAAATAAGGCCTAGGCGACCTTCCGGACCAGTGGTCCTTCGAGCCTTAGTGCTCCTTCGGACCCTAAGTGGTCCTTCAGAGCCTTAGTGCTCCTTGGACCCGAGTGGGCTTTGAGCCTTAGTGCTCTTTCGGATCCCGGCGATCCTTCATTTTGTTCGCGGTTAATACGCCAAGTGTTAATCGCTCCCTGTTTATTCTCAAACTCTCTATTTCCCCTCTAAACGGACAAAATTGACGTCTATTCTATCTTTATTTCTATTTCTACTAAAAAAAAAATTGTAAAATATAAATAAAGAGGGGCAGCTGTTATACCCCAATTTTGTCCGAGTTCTTATATCATTGTAATATTTTATTTTATTTTATTAAGTAGTGTATGTGCAACAAACGTTTCTATGTACTCAAGTAAAAGATAAGTAGCTTATGCATATCAACCACAATTAATATAAAGATGCATGATTTGATTCTTGATCAATCATCCCACATGTTATTTCCTTTTGACCTCTTTGAGTAATTGAAAAAGCAAGTGAAGCAAAGCATAAGAGCTTACAAAATAAGAACAAAAAGATGAAATACCCAAATCTGCAGCTGTCTTTCGAAGGCAATTTCTCTCTCCTCGGACCTCTTTTCGATGATCCGAACGGTGAAAGTGGAGATATATGTCTCACGAACCTACAGTCAAAAAATGAAGACGATCCGACGGTTAACGAATCCGGAATCGCACTTTTACGATGAGAGGTTTGAGAAAACGGACCAAAACTACAGCTATTGCGAAGGCAATTTCTCTCTCATCAGGCCTCGTTTCAGCGATCCGAGCGTTGAAAGCGTAGATATATGTCTCACGAACCTACTGTCAAAAAAGAAAGACGATCAAGCGGTTAACGAATCCGGAATCGCAATTTTACTGGTGTGAGTTTTGAAAAAGCGGAATTGTGTTTTAAAGGGAATTGCTTTCTCTACCTTGTTTTAGTCCCACATTGCTCACAAGAAACAAGAGCTCCTAGCAATTGGATATAAAAGGGTTGAGAGGTGAAGATTAGATGGGGATCATTGGCGGGTTAAGTGATCTTTTTGGGTCAAAGCGTTCGCGGCTCATTTCACTAAAAACCCGTCTTTGATCATTTGACGTTTTGAGTCGGCTTTTCGATTCTCAAAGCGGTTCCTGCGGTCTTGGGGTCAAAATGGACCAGATAGGAGTCCTGGTTAAGTGATTGACACAGTCGATTGCTCGATCGGTTCGGCTTTCGTTGAGTCGAGTTAGTTTTGTATTTATTTTGTTTATTTTTATGTACATATTTATTTATCATTTATTTATAATATAATCTATTTATTTATTTGTTTATTGTTTATTTATATATCTATTCATATTTATTTATGTATATAGTTATTTATTTATTTTTTTAGCGTAGTCTTTAATAATTATCAGTTTTTGTCTTTTTTTTTATGCACAAATTGGTTTATTTCTTCAAAAATCAAATAAAAGACTAAGTCGGTTGTACAACCAGGTTAGTCATCATCCTAGGACCAATGAGTACATGCTGATTCATAATCCTAAAAACTTATAAGTAAATAAATAAATCACTTTTCCTAAAAATAGGGACTAAGTCGGTTGTACAACCGAGTTAGTCAGCGTTCTAGAACTAATGAGCTGTACAGTTCAGGAGTTCTAGAATACCTATTCTAAAACCAACTCACCTCACATCAAAAAAACTTCTTTCAAAAAACCTCAAAAATACTTTCAAAAAGTAGGGGACTAAGTCGGTTGTACAATCGGGTTAGTCGTCCTAGAACAGTATGAAATGCAGAGTTCAAGGAGTCCTAGGACCCCTACACTAAAAAAAACACCAACCAACAAACCTTTTTCGGGAAGAACTACGTAGCTTTGACTCCTCCATTGCATCCAGGAGAATGCGTATGAGCAAGAGTCCACTCTTGTCAAGCACTAAAAATTAAATTTCACTATAAATAAAAAGGGTAAATATTAATAAACCATAAATAATTAGACGAAGGATGTCGTGGGGTGCTAATACCTTCCCCACGCATAACGACTCCCGAACCTTTAAACTTGCCTTATCCTAAAACTAAAAGGGATTTTCCGAATTTGCCCTTAAACTAAAATTTGGTGGCGGCTTTCTTTCGAACTTCGAAGAATCCTTTCCTCGGATTTTTCGGTCGCTACAGTCTTTTTCATTATAAATAATAAGGGTAAATATTAATAAAGCATAAATAATTAGACAAAGGATGTCGTGGGGTGCTAATACCTTCCCCACGCATAACGACTCCCGAACCCTAAACTAAGCCTTATCTCAAACCTAAAAGGGATTTTCCGAATTTGCCCTTAAACTAAAATTTGTTGGCGACTTCCTTTGAACCTTTCGAACAATCCTTTCCCGGATTTTTCGGTCGCTACAGCTGGCGACTTCACTGGGGACTTAATTTTTTTTTAGAGAGTCAAAACCTAGTCTAATTATTTAGGATTAACTTAATTTTTACCCTTCCCTTTATTTATTTGTTTATTTATTATTATTATTATTATTATTATTATTATTATTATTTGCATATTATATTTTTATGTGATATATAAACTCTAGGATAGAAGACCATATTTGTATGACTGTTTGTCTGCATTTGCAAATTTGTTGAAATTTTTTTTTAAATTGCTCATACATGCACACTCCACAATTACACTTCTGCACACACATGTGAGAAAAGTCCTCTACCCGACTTGAGTGTACCTAAGTTAGAACGAGATTGCGTAGTGATGGCCCATGGGACGTACGTCTCGTTGGGTGGTCATGAAAATCTCACCTAGAGTTTGATTCCTTTTAAGGATGCTATCCCTTCTAATAGCTTGCCTATTGTTGGGGTCAGTGTTCTTGACTGGGGTCCTTGGCTCTAGGAACCATGTGTAGGATTCTTTAGAACTACCATTGTGAGGCTCACTATAAAAAAAACCTTAGACTCACTCCGTAAGTTACCTTTCTAGGGTCACAAAGGAGCTTCATACCCTTGCATTCAAACAAATATTTGTGCTTACCGTCTTTTATCCAAAAATCAAAAAAATCAAAAAATCAAAAAACCAAATCATTATTTACCGCAAGTTTCTTAGAAACCATACCTCATGCATTTTTCTTTGCATTACAAAAAACAAAAATAAACATCTTATGTTACGTACATTTTATATTTGCTGAGAATTAAAAGCTTTATTTTGGAGAGAAGCCATGCATGCTAAAGTCAAAGTCAAACTTTGTACTTTACTCTCCAAACGTAAAACTTATAATTCCCCGACATGATAAATAAAATCATATCTTATCATTTCATTCACATTTCACATACATTCATTCACATTTCACGTACATTCATTCGCATTTCATGCACACTCATTCATTTCCATACTTACATCATGCATTACAAAAAAATTGAGCACAATTCTAGAAAAAAATTGTGATGAGGGGGTGAGACATTCTTGTGAGGTAAATCATTCTTGAAAAAGTTTAGTCATACTTAGTTTCAAGCTCAAGGCGTTTCAAGGCACTCAATTTTTCAAATTAGCAGCTCGTTCACATTTTTTTACAAAGCGTTGCATCCCATGATGAATGACCGAAATGGTCCGCCAAAATTTTCTTTTATGTGTTAACTAATGTTAACTCTCTACGAAGCATTCGTGTAGTAACTTGTGTGTGACATGTGACTTCATTCTTGTTTAAGTCAGTTAATGTCTCTACATTGTCATCATCCCCCGTCCAAGTCTTATCCCACCACGACCACCATAAAGTACATACTCCCCTAACTAGTCGACTTTTTGGTTTGTTCTCACTATTGAAATAACACTTGAGACCCTCACACTGGGGCAAATTTGTGATCTCCAAAATACCTTGTCAACATTGTATTCCCTTGGTGCAAGTCCTTTACAAAAAAATCAAAAAGGCCCGTTAGGTTGAAAACTCGTAAGAGCGGCCTAAGCAAAAATTAGGGCACACAAAAAAGGAGAAATAAAGAAAAAGAGCAAGTATATAAAATAAGTAAATTATTGTCTTTAAATTATTTTTTGAGAAAACAAGCAATCATGATTTGAAACGAAGTTGAACCATATTTTATCAGCTCACTCAGCCAAAAAAGAAACAAAAAATACAAAAGAGTGAAGTCAAAAAAGTCCATTAAAAAATCCCAAAAAAAAACAAATTAGAAAAAACAAAGACAAAAGTAGTACAAGTCGTGAGTTGTTGCTTCACACTATTAAAGCATAAAGAGATCCTTGTCTAAAATAAACCTCAAACACTTCTTTTGGCATCAATATCCTACTCTCCATATGTAACGCCCAAAATAATTTAATTATTTAATTAATTAAGTTATTTAAGGCTTGCAACACTTAATTAAATTAATTCATTAAGTTGGATTTATTTTTAACTAAGAGGGGTCTAATTTATTTTAAATAAGTACTAAGTTGGATTTATTTTATTTACAGGAGGTGGGAGGAATTAATAAGTGGGGGTGGAGAATAAGGCCCAAGGGCCATTATTTAGGCCCAATAGTAGTCATAAGGGTAGGGGTCCTAAGGGAGGGTAACCAAACCCTCATTTTGAAAGAAAGAAGAAAAATAGAATAGAAGAGAGGAGGAGAGAGAGAGTGACGAACAAGGAGGGGAGAGGAGGAGGAAAGTTTTCTTTGATTCTTGGTGGTAAGTCACATTCTTGACCTTGAACTTCATCATTTTTCTTCCTAGTTCCATTTCTAATAGTTCCTAAGCTCATCTTCTACATTTTTGAAATTCCATGGATACCCAAAGAAAGGGAAGCTCACGTTCACCGTTATTGAGGAAAGGAAGGAACTTTTCTCAAGCTTGGTGTTGGTAAGTGAAAACCTTGGTTCTAATCACCCTCATTACCTTTGCATGTCCCATTTCCATGAGTCCCATAGACCCATTCTCATTATTTTGAATTTCCATTTGTCACCAAGCAAGGTTATTTTCGTTGGGGGCTGGAAATCAGTTTTGGAGGCCTCATTTGGTTGTTTTCTTGGTGGTTGATTGAAGCTTTAGCTCACCCAAGGTTAGGGGAATCTCCATTACATTTTTGATAACTTGTAGGATGTGTGGTATAGTAGGAATAATTCTAGGGATGATTGTGTTGATTGTATGTTGATTGTATGTTGATTGTATGTTGATTGTATGTTGATTGTGTGATTGATGTTTAAATGCTTGAATTTGGTTATAGCATGTTGATTGTTGTTTTGGAAGCATGAGTTGGGATACATGCATAATGTATGTTTGATGATTTGGTCATATGAGCATGAAGAAGTAAATATAATGATTAGCATTAATAATTCATTGACTATGTTGGTGTGGTTATGTGAGAATTAATTTGTTTGGAAGAAATTAGGTTTTTGAAGTGTGGAGTGTAGGTTGGGAGGAGGGGGCGCCAAATGCTAGGCATCTTGGCGCCAGGGTGCTGCTGTTCTCCTTTTATGCGTGAGTGTTGTGTTGAAAGGGAGGGGGGGGCGCCAATTGCTAAGCAATCTGGCGCCAGGTTACTGTGTCTCAGGCTGAACAGGTACAGGGCGCCATTTCACTGAGAAATTGGCGCCTGGTGGAGTGTTTAGGGGCTGGCGTGAGGGTGGTGCTGGGTAGGGCGCCATTTGCTAGGCAAATAGGCGCCCAGGGTTCTGTTTTGGGCTGTGGTGTTCAGTTTGGGGTTTGGCAGGGGCGCGCAAATGCCTAGCATTTTGGCGCTGGTTTCTTTGGCAAACTGTGTGTGTGAGTTGTGCGGGGGGGCGCGCCGATTCTTTGGGCAACTTGGCGCTGTGTCTGAAATGTGTTCTTTGCGCCATCTTGCTTGCGCGCGCAAACTTGCGCGCCTCTCTTCTCTTCTCAGCGCCATCTTGCACGCTGTGGCCTGCTGCAGTAACCTCGCGCGCACACCTCTCATCAAGGGACGAGTAAACTTTGAGAGTTAGAGTGACCTACCTGCGCGCCTTCTTGCGCGCCTCTCTTCTGCGCGCCAGTGTGCGCGCCTCCAGTGGGGATTTTTCCAAAACCTTGTGCTGTTGAATTCCTAAGTTCCTAAATTAATTATTGGTGTGTCAGAATGGTCCTATAGTGAGGAGAAAACCCCTATGGGGTGGTGTTGGTTCTTAGGTGAGAATTAATAAATATTTGGTGAGGTGATGCTAATTAATCGGTGAGGTGGTATTGATAATTATGGTGTGCCAATTAATAATTGAGGTGGTGTGCTTGGTGTGGAGTGATGCATTGTCATAAAGTCGCATGAATCATATGCATGGCTTCGCCAACAGTGATGGAATACCTTCGGGAGGTGATGGAATACCTTCTGGGTGGTGATGAAATACCCGACGGGGTGGTGAGGTGAACATGGATCCACATGCATGTTGCATACATGCATATAATCATACATTCCTAGCCGCTTTGTTAATGTCCAATTAATCATGTGGGTTGCTTGCGTGATATCTCATGTGAATGATAAATGCCTTGTTCTGTGAATCTCTGTTGTTAGCTAGTTCTTACTATATGGCTTATTTTACCTGTTATTATTTATGTAAAGAGACTCACCCTAGCATTTCTTGTTGCCTGCTCTCGTGGCGACAAACAGGTGATTCCAAGTGATGGTGCTGTGCCTCTGGGGTTTTATTGAGTCGGCTCTGATAGTAACACCGGGGTTGGGGTCTTAGTATTATTTATGGTTATGTATTAAACTCATTTTGAACCTACGTATTGAGTATGTGAACTCAATTTTATTTCCGCTGTGTTGCAAACTATTTGATGGATTACTGTAAACGCTAAACAGGTTAATTTGAGGATTGTAACCACTTGACTATGTTATGCATGATACGCGTTGATGCGTTTGGATTTTAATTATGTTTTGATGATGTTTTATTTGAAATGTACCACCCTCTTCGAGGTGCGTGGAAAGTTTTTGAAAAACTCTGATTTTATTAATTAATTAGCCTTAAATATAAGGGGGTGTTACATTAGTGGTATCGAGAGCGCTTCGATCTGTCGGCCCAAAGTGTGCTCTTTGTCATAGTATCTGTGACAACTAGGTAGTGTTAGTTGTTTCTTAACGAATGTTAATGCCGCAGATGTTAGGTTGAGAATGGCCGGAAGGATTGATCTTTGCTCTAGCGAGGTTTCTGCAAAGCCATAGCACGAAGCTATGGGGAGCAGAGGCGCGAGAAAGACGCGAGGACCGTAAGCTAGCCACTTTTCAAATGAGAGAACCCGCCTACCTTCAAGGGTAGGTATGACCGGACGAGCTCGACTTGGCTAAGGGAGATTGAGCGTATTTCCGGTGTGATGGCATGCACTCCGCACGAGAAGTGAGGTTTGGGACCCACATGCCAAGGAAGAGGCGGATGATTGGTGGTTGAGAAAGAAACAAAGACTAGAAGTCATGGAGGAGGAAATCACTTGGGAAGTTTTCAAGGAAGAGTTCACTAGAAAGTATTATCCGGAGGACGTGAGGGCTAAAAGGAGGTGGAATTTCTTGAATCAAGCAAGGCAACAAATCGGTGGTGAGTATGCGAATTAAATTTGAAGAAACTAGTCAAGTTTTGTCCCTATTATGAAAATGACCGCAGTCTCAATTCTCCAAGTGTGTGAAGTTTGAAAATGGGCTGCATCCCGACATTAAGAAGGCCATTGGATACCAGGAGATTCGAGACTTTGCCAAGCTAGTGGACAAGTGCAGAATTTATGAAGAAGACAGTGCTGCAGCCTACAAGATGGTAAGAGAGAAAAAGAATGCTCAATTCCGAGGGAAACCATATGATGTGAGTGGAGGCAAAGGGAAATGGAAGGTCGTGGTGAGGGTAAGAGTTCTAGTGGGGAGGGGGAGCTGGCTGGTATTGTATGTTTTACTTGCAAGAAGCCGGGCCACAAGAGTCTTGAATGCACCGAGGTGCTTGTTGCTTTCAAGTGTGGGAGGAGGGGCCACAAGTCTAATGAATGTAAAGAGAAAGAAGCTGTTTGTTACAATTGTCGTGAAGCGGGGCATATGAGCAACAAATGTCCCAAACCCAAGAAGGAAGCGGCTAGAGGAAAAGTGTTTGCTTTAGCGGGATCCGAGGGGACAACGATATTAGAGGTACATGTTTCATAAATGGTACTCCTTTAATAGCTATTGTAGATCTTTGGTGCAACACATTCATTCATTCTTTGCTTTATGTCTTTGAAAATGCTGGTCTTGTTATGTCTACTATGAGAAGGGACATGGTTATTGATACCTGACCAAAGGTTCGATGAACTACTTCCCGATGTGTGCTAGATGTCCTCTGTCGGCTTTCTGAGAGAGTTTCTTGTTGATCTCATTTGTTTGCCATTAGGAGGTTTGGGCGTCATCCTTGGTATGGATCGGTTAGTTGATAACCATGTGCATATCAATTGTGCTAGTAGATCCGTGAGTTTTCCTAATTCACGGGAGGAAGAATCTGCATTATGTTGCATTCAGTCGATTGCATAAGGCCATGAAGGGGAAGCCAAGTTGTTTACCTTGACGGCGTCTTTATCAGTTGAGGGTCAAGCCAAGATTGAAGAGCTGCCCGTAGTTCGTGAATTTGCTGAAGTATTTCCCGATGAAATCCCAGGTGTGCCGCCTGAAAGAGAAGTTGAGTTTAGTATTGATCTAGTGCCTGGTACCAGACCCGTGTCTATGGCACCATACAGAATGTCCGCATCCGAATTGTCTGAGTTGAAGAGTCAACTAGAAGATTTGCTTGAGAAGAAATTTATAAGACCTAGTGTGTCACCCTGGGGAGCGCCAGTACTTTTGGTGAAGAAGAAAGATGGAAGTATGCGACTTTGCATTGACTATAGACAGCTGAACAAAGTAACAATCAAGAACAAGTATCCACTTCCGAGAATTGACGATTTGATGGACCAGCTAGTTGGTGCTAAGGTGTTTAGCAAAATTGATTTGAGATCGGGTTATCATCAGATTAAAGTAAAAGATGAAGATATTCAAAAGACAGCATTCAGGACGAGGTATGGACATTATGAGTATTCTGTAATGCCGTTTGGTGTCACTAATGCACCAGGGGTATTTATGGAGTACATGAACCGTATTTTCCATGACTACTTGGATCGATTTGTGGTGGTTTTCATAGATGATATTTTGGTGTACTCCAAGTCCGAAGAAGATCATGCAGAGCATCTGAAGTTAGTGCTAGAAGTGTTGAAAGAGAAAAAGTTGTATGCTAAACTGTCAAAGTGTGACTTTTGGTTGAAGAAAGTTAGTTTCCTTGGTCATATTATTTACGCGATGGGATTGCGGTAGACCCATCTAAGGTTGAGGCGATGATGCGGTGGGAGGCTCTAAGTCGATTCATCGAGATTAGAAGTTTCCTTGGACTAGCAGGATATTATAGAAGGTTTATTGAGGGGTTTTCAAAGTTGGCACTTCCGCTAACTCAATTGACTTGCAAAGGAAGGGCGTTTGTGTGGGATTCCAAATGTGAAGAAAGTTTTCAAGAATTGAAGAGGAGATTGACAACTTCACCTGTTTTGACATTACCTAAGTCCGGAGAGTCTTTTGTAGTGTATTGTGATGCATCTAAAATGGGGCTAGGAGGTGTTTTAATGCAGAATGGTAAGGTTGTGGCCTATGCCTCAAGACAGTTGAGAATTCATGAGAAGAATTATCCTACACATGATCTAGAGCTTGCAGCAATTGTTTTCGCCTTGAAGATCTGGAGACATTATTTGTATGGTTCTAGGTTTGAGGTATTCAGTGATCATAAGGGATTGCAGTATCTGTTTGACCAGAAGGAATTAAATATGAGACAAAGGAGATGGTTGGAATTGCTGAAAGACTACGACTTTAGTTTGAACTATCATCCGGGGAAAGCTAATGTGGTGGCTGATGCTTTGAGTAGAAAGTCCTTGCATGTATCCGCAATGATG
This sequence comes from Oxytropis ochrocephala, assembly GCA_020916435.1. NCBI lineage: Eukaryota > Viridiplantae > Streptophyta > Magnoliopsida > Fabales > Fabaceae > Oxytropis > Oxytropis ochrocephala. The sequence continues at coordinate 72,354,208 of CM037088.1, forward strand.
GTGAAAGAACTTGAATTGATTGAACAGTTCCGAGATTTGAGTCTAGTCTGCGAGGTGACACCTAAGAGTGTGAGTTTGGGTGTGTTGAGGATTCACAATGACTTCTTGAAGGTTATTCGGGAAGCTCAAAAGAAGGATATTAAACTGGTTGAGATTGCAGTTGGGATTGACCACTCTCAGAGTGGAGATTATGTGATAGATGAGCATGATGTGCTAAGATACCGTGGAAGAATTTGTGTTCCTAGTGATGATGAAATTAAAAAGGCAATTCTAGAAGAGGGTCATCGTAGTAAGTTGAGTATTCACCCGGGAGCTACGAAAATGTACCAAGATTTGAAGAAGTTGTTTTGGTGGCCTGGTATGAAGCGCGATGTGGCTCAGTTTGTGTATGCTTGCCTGACATGTCAGAAATCTAAGGTAGAGCATCAAAAGCCGGCGGGGTTGATGCAACCATTAGATGTTCCTGAATGGAAGTGGGATTGTATCTCCATGGATTTTGTAACTGGTTTGCCGACTACAGCGAGGGGGTTTGATACCATATGGGTGGTTGTTGATAGGTTGACTAAATCTGCGCACTTTCTACCAATTAATATTACTTATCCAGTTCCGAGGTTAGCAGATATCTATGTCAAGACAATTGTGAAGCTGCATGGTGTACCTCTGAGTATTGTGTCTGATAGGGATCCAAGGTTCACTTCCGAGTTTTGGAGAAGTTTACAAGAGGCTTTGGGTTCCAAATTGAGGTTGAGTTCAAATATCACCCCGCATGACAGATAGGCGCATCGAGAGGACCATTCAATCACTTGAGGATTTGTTAAGAGCATGTGTTCTTGAGCAGGGAGGTTCATGGGATTCTCATTTGCCGTTGATTGAATTTACTTACAATAACAGTTTTCATTCAAGTATCGGAATGGCGCCTTTTGAGGCATTGTACGGGAGGAGGTGTAGGACTCCATTGTGTTGGTACGAAACTGGAGAAAGTGTGGTGCTAGGTCCTGAGTTGGTGCGTGAGACCACAGAGAAAGTGAAGATGATTAGAGAGAAGATGAAGGCTTCACAGAGTAGGCAGAAGAGTTACCATGATAAGAGAAGGAAGGATCTAGAATTTCAAAGGGTGATCATGTATTTCTAAGAGTTACTCCGACGACAGTGTGTAGTCGTGCGTTGAAGTCTAAGAAGTTAACCCCACGTTTTATTGGACCATATCGATTTCAGAGAGTTGGGAAAGTTGCTTATCGGGTGGCCTTGCCACCTAACCTTGCTAATCTACATGATGTATTCCACGTGTCTCAGTTGCGGAAGTATGTACCAGACCCATCTCATGTAGTGCAGATGGATGATGTAGAGGTGAGGGAGAACCTTACGGTGGAGACAATGCCGGTTAGAATTGAGGATCGTGAGGTGAAGGTCTTAAGAGGCAAAGAGATCAATTTGGTGAAGGTAGTTTGGCTAGGAGCTGTGGGGAAAGCACGACTTGGGAGTTGGAAAGCAAGATGAAGGAGGCTTATCCAGTTGTTCGATTCGATTCTGTAATTTCGAGGACGAAATTCTTTAAGTGGGGGAGAGTTGTAACGCCCAAAATAATTTAATTATTTAATTAATTAAGTTATTTAAGGCTTGCAACACTTAATTAAATTAATTCATTAAGTTGGATTTATTTTTAACTAAGAGGGGTCTAATTTATTTTAAATAAGTACTAAGTTGGATTTATTTTATTTACAGGAGGTGGGAGGAATTAATAAGTGGGGGTGGAGAATAAGGCCCAAGGGCCATTATTTAGGCCCAATAGTAGTCATAAGGGTAGGGGTCCTAAGGGAGGGTAACCAAACCCTCATTTTGAAAGAAAGAAGAAAAAAATAGAATAGAAGAGAGGAGGGAGAGAGCTGACGGCGAACAAGGAGGGGAGAGAGGAGGAGGAAAGTTTTCTTTGATTCTTGGTGGTAAGTCACATTCTTGACCTTGAACTTCATCATTTTTCTTCCTAGTTCCATTTCTAATAGTTCCTAAGCTCATCTTCTACATTTTTGAAATTCCATGGATACCCAAAGAAAGGGGAAGCTCACGTTCAGCTGGTTATTGAGGAAAGGAAGGAACTTTTCTCAAGCTTGGTGTTGGTAAGTGAAAACCTTGGTTCTAATCACCCTCATTACCTTTGCATGTCCCATTTCCATGAGTCCCATAGACCCATTCTCATTATTTTGAATTTCCATTTGTCACCAAGCAAGGTTATTTTCGTTGAAATTTGGAAATCGATTTTGGAGGCCTCATTTGGTTGTTTTCTTGGTGGTTGATTGAAGCTTTAGCTCACCCAAGGTTAGGGGAATCTCCATTACATTTTTGATAACTTGTAGGATGTGTGGTATAGTAGGAATAATTCTAGGGATGATTGTGTTGATTGTATGTTGATTGTATGTTGATTGTATGTTGATTGTATGTTGATTGTGTGATTGATGTTTAAATGCTTGAATTTGGTTATAGCATGTTGATTGTTGTTTTGGAAGCATGAGTTGGGATACATGCATAATGTATGTTTGATGATTTGGTCATATGAGCATGAAGAAGTAAATATAATGATTAGCATTAATAATTCATTGACTATGTTGGTGTGGTTATGTGAGAATTAATTTGTTTGGAAGAAATTAGGTTTTTGAAGTGTGGAGTGTAGGTTGGGAGGAGGGGGCGCCAAATGCTAGGCATCTTGGCGCCAGGGTGCTGCTGTTCTCCTTTTATGCGTGAGTGTTGTGTTGAAAGGGAGGGGGGGGCGCCAATTGCTAAGCAATCTGGCGCCAGTTCTACCGTGTCTCAGTGAGCAGTGCAGGCGCCATTTCACCGAGAAATTGGCGCTGGTGGAGTGTTTAGGGGTCATGTGAGGGTGGTCTTTGGTAGGCGCCATTTGCTAGGCAAATAGGCGCCCGGGTTCTTTTGCTTTTGGGCCGGTGTTCGGTTTGGGGTTTGGCAGGGGCGCGCCAATGCCTAGCATTTTGGCGCTGGTTCTTTTGCCCGTGTGTGTGTGAGTTGTGCGCGGGAGGCGCCAGCTTCTTTGGGCAACTTGGCGCCTGTGTCTGGAAATGTGTCTTTGCGCGCCCGTCTTGCTTGCGCGCAAACTTACGCGCCTCTCTTCGCGCGCCATCTTGCACGCGTGGCCTGCTGCGTAACCTCGCGCACACCTCTCACCGAAGGACGAAACTTTGAGAGTTAGAGTGACCTACTGCGCGCGCTTCTTGCGCGCTCTCTGCGCGCCATTAATGTGTGCGCGCTCCAGTGGGGATTTTTCCAAAACCTTGTCTTTGTTGAATTCCTAAGTTCCTAAATTAATTATTGGTGTGTCGAATGGTCCTATAGTGAGGAGAAAACCCCTATGGGGTGGTGTTGGTTCTTAGGTGAGAATTAATAAATATTTGGTGAGGTGATGCTAATTAATCGGTGAGGTGGTATTGATAATTATGGTGTGCCAATTAATAATTGAGGTGGTGTGCTTGGTGTGGAGTGATGCATTGTCATAAAGTCGCATGAATCATATGCATGGCTTCGGCCAACAGGTGATGGAATACCCTTCGGGGAGGTGATGGAATACCCTTCGGGGTGGTGATGAAATACCCGACGGGGTGGTGAGGTGAACATGGATCCACATGCATGTTGCATACATGCATATAATCATACATTCCCTAGCTGTTTGTTAATGTCCAATTAATCTGTTATGGTTGCTTGCGTGATATCTCATGTGAATGATAAATGCCTTGTTCTGTGAATCTCTGTTGTTAGCTAGTTCTTACTATATGGCTTATTTTACCTGTTATTATTTATGTAAAGAGACTCACCCTAGCATTTCTTGTTGCCTGCTCTCGTGGCGACAAACAGGTGATTCCAAGTGATGGTGCTGTGCCTCTGGGGTTTTATTGAGTCGGCTCTGATAGTAACACCGGGGTTGGGGTCTTAGTATTATTTATGGTTATGTATTAAACTCATTTTGAACCTACGTATTGAGTATGTGAACTCAATTTTATTTCCGCTGTGTTGCAAACTATTTGATGGATTATCATGCGCTAAACAAAGTTAATTTGAGGATTGTAACCACTTGACTATGTTATGCATGATACGCGTTGATGCGTTTGGATTTTAATTATGTTTTGATGATGTTTTATTTGAAATGTACCACCCTCTTCGAGGTGCGTGGAAAGTTTTTGAAAAACTCTGATTTTATTAATTAATTAGCCTTAAATATAAGGGGGTGTTACACCATAAACCCTTAGCCACATTACAATCCTAAACAAGTCCATCCTACCATGAGACACATCAATTACTGTCTCAATAAAACCTCAAACACTCCTTTGAGCCTAACAACCATTTCCTTCATAAATCATCACCCGTTAGCCAAGTTACATCACCAAATCATTTGTCCCATCAATCATCAAACACTTCATTGAGCCTAATAACCCCTTCTTTCACAAACCATTAACCATTAGCCAAATCATACTGCTCAATAAAAAATCATCCGTCCCATCAATCCCCAAACACTACTTTGAGCCCAATTATCATTTCCCTCATAAATCACTAAACCATCGGCCACGTTACAACCCTCTAGAGTTCATTCCGATCAATGACCAATTGCTTTTGTTTTCTCAAAGTTTTAATCTTAGGACAAATAAGTTTATTTATTTACAATATGTTTGCTCAAAAAAAATGTATCTCAAAAAAAAAAAAAAACTCAAAATAAAGAAATCAAAAAGGGCTTGCACTCCAAAGGTTCATTCAAGTTCCATTGATATAAAGGCAAGGGTTAACGATCACCAAGTGCAGTTTTCATCATAGCAAATTCAAGACTATCATAGTCTGAGAGTCATTCTAAAGATAACCAAAAGGTTTATGCTAGGATCGTCACCTAGATCCCAAAGTGGGGAAATCCTTTCACCATTTGTTCCACTTAAGTTTGGGGAAATGTGTCCAACGTCCATCCCACACCACACCCAGTTTAAACATACATACCAGACCAACTCAAAAAACCCATAGCCCTAACTCTGTCACCTTTCACAACCTCACTAAAACAACCATCCCATTACCAAGTGGGGCAATCCCTTCACCCTTTACTTGGAGAAATCCTCCCTACACTCACCTCATCCCTTGTCATATTCATATCCACAAAACAATACCGGGGCAATTTCTCAACTCATTACCCTAAAACGCTGCTACTCTAGCCGGGGCAATCTTGTCCTTACCATAAATGGGGCAACGCCAAACTCTATGGGTTGAGACAAAGTCTCTTGCTTTCCGCCTTTCATTCCAAAGCCAATGCATTCCCAGTTCATCATCTTCTACACCCCTAGCTTGTCACCACTAGACAAGGGCAAGTTATTCACTCACCGTCATCAAATCTAAATTGGGGCATTCCTGCATTTCTTGGCTTGGGAAAACCTACCTTTGATGACCTTGACAAAGACCAGTCAGTCATTCACCCCTTCATGTGCCACAAATATCCTCACCTAGGCCTTTAGAACCCCAAGTTAACTGACTCATTCATACTTGCACTAACATATGTCTTTACTAAACAAAGCTTCAGAGAGAGAGAACACAAGTTGATCATGTGATGCTAAAAATTCACTTAGGTAACTTTGTGGACATAAATTTCGATCATCAAGGGACATCATAATGGAAGGAAAAATAAGCGAGCTTGCAAATACGGTCAAGTAGATAATGACCTTGAGAATGCCGAAGTTTGAATCAAAACTAATTTTTCCAAAGAATGATCAATATTCACCCATGCTTCTCGCATCCAAAATCTCGCATCTTATCATTACAAAAAAAAATGTTTTGCACCCAATCACTCATATCATATCATATCATCGCATTATGCATGCACCATGGCATTAGCATTCAATCATTTCATTTGAATCATATTCACATTTGCATTTCATGCATTTATTACGTAACAAGCAAAAAAGCAAAAAAAAAAAACAAAAGAGAAAAAATCATTCCACCAGATACTAATCATTGCACGTACGCGTGCACCATTAATTACATTTCCAAAGGAAGAAAGCTTTTCCCTCCTCGGGAAGATGCATTTCTTAGGTGTGCCCGGATAAACACGATAAGTGTCGTTCCCTATGTTTTGTTCCTCTAATATCAGCGCTTTAAGCGTTAATCTCATATCATATCACGGATCACCAAGTTGATCCTCGGACCCGAGTGGTCCTTCGAGCACTACGCTCCTTCAGTGCCCTAAGTGGCCCAGGTCGCAACGTCGGAGTCGAGCCCGACGGACCTTCGCGACTCCCGCGTGGTCGCCCGGACTAGTTGTGTCGGCCTAAGACACGATGGGCGTCCTTCATGGTCAACATATCGATTCTAGACACGATCTTGACCCATCATGGCCGCTTTCGAATATAAAGGCCCCCTCGCACCGTTTAACTAGTACCGTAGCTAGTTGCGCTCCTTGAGACCTACGATGGTCCTTCAAATAAGGCCTAGGCGACCTTCCGGACCAGTGGTCCTTCCAGAGCCTTAGTGCTCCTTCGGACCTACTAAGTGGTCCTTCAGAGCCATAGTGCTCCTTCCGGACCCAGAGTGGGCTTTGAGCCTTAGTGCTCTTTCGGATCCCGGCGATCCTTCATTTTGTTCGCGGTTAATATGCCAAGTGTTAACCGCTCCCTGTTTATTCTCAAACCCTCTATTTCCCCTCTAAATGGACAAAATTGACGTCTATTCTATCTTTATTTCTATTTCTACTAAAAAAATTTGTAAAATATAAATAAAGAGGGCAGTCTTGTTATACCCCAATTTTGTCCGAGTTCTTATATCATTGTAATATATTTTTTATTTTATTAAGTAGTGTATGTGAAACAAACGTTTCTATGTACTCAAGTAAAAGATAAGTAGCTTGTGCATATCAACCACAATTAATATAAAGATGCATGATTTGATTCTTGGTCAATCATCCCACATGTTATTTTCTTTTGACCTCTTTGAGTAATCGAAAAAAGCAAGTGAAGCAAAGCATAAGAGCTTACAAAATAAGAACAAAAAGATGAAATACCCAAATCTGCAGCTCTATTGCGAAGGCAATTTCTCTCTCATCGGACCTCTTTTCGACGATCCGAACGGTGAAAGTGGAGATATATGTCTCACGAACCTACTGTCAAAAAATGAAGACGATCCGACGGTTAACGAATCCGGAATCGCACTTTTACGATGAGAGGTGTGAGAAAAACGGACCAAAAACTGCAGCTATTGCAAAGGAAATTTCTCTCTCATAAGACCTCGTTTCAACGATCCGAACGGTGAAAGTGTAGATATATGTCTCACGAACCTACTGTCAAAAAAGAAAGACGATCCAACGGTTAACGAATCCGGAATCGCAATTTTACGGTGTTAGGTTTGAGAAAAACAGGAATTGTGTTTTAAAGGGGAATTGCTTTCTCTACCTTGTTTTAGTCCCACATTGCTCACAAGAAACAAGAGCTCCCTAGCAATTGGATATAAAAGGGGTTGAGAGGTGAAGATTAGAGGAGGAGATCATTGGCGGGTTAAGTGATCTTTTGGGTCAAAGCGAGAGCGGCCCATTTCACTAAAAAGTCCGTCTTTGATCATTTGGGCGTTTTGAGTCGGCTTTCCGATTCTCAAAGCGGTTACAGCGATCTTAGGGTCAAAATGGACTAGATAGGAGTCCGTTTTCGCGATTGACACAGTCGATCGCTTTCGGTTCGGTTCAAAGACTCGTCGAGTCCAGGTTAGTTTTGTATTTATTTTGTTTATTTTTATGTACATATTTATTTATCATTTATTTATAATATAATCTATTTATTTATTGTTTATGTATATATCTATTCATATTTATTTATGTATATAGTTATTTATTTATTTATTTTTTAGCCTAGTCTTTATAAATTATCAATTTTTGTCTTTTATTTTATTTTTATACACAAATTAGTTTATTTCGTCAAAAATCAAATAAAAGACTAAAATCGATTAACCTGGCAAGGTTAGTCATCATCCTAGGACCAATGAGTACATGCTGATTCAAGAATCCTAAAAACTTATAAGTAAAAAAATAAATCACTTTTCCTAAAGATAGGGGACTAAGTCGGTTGTACAACCGGGTTAGTCAGCGTTCTAGAACTAATGAGTTGTACAGATGCACAGTTCAGGAGTTCTAGAATACCTATTCTAAAACCAACTCACCTCACATCAAACAAACTTCTTTCAAAAAACCTCAAAAATACTTTCAAAAGTAGGGGACTAAGTCGGTTGTACAAATCGGGTTAGTCGGCGTCCTAGAATCGATGGTGCATGCAGTTCAAAGAATCCTAGGACCCCTACACTAAAAACACCAACCAACAAACCTTTTTCGGGAAGAACTACGTAGCTTTTGATCCTCCATTGCATCCGGAGGGTACGTAGGAGCAAGAGTCCACTCTTGTCAAGCACTAAAAATTAAAAATTTAATTAAGTCTTTGTTATACCCCAATTTTGTCCGAGTTCTTATATCATTGTAATATTTTTATTTTATTTTATTAAGTAGTGTATGTGCAACAAACGTTTCTATGTACTCAAGTAAAAGATAAGTAGCTTGTGCATATCAACCACAATTAATATAAAGATGCATGATTTTATTCTTGGTCAATCATCCCACATGTTATTTTCTTTTGACCTCTTTGAGTAATTGAAAAAGCAAGTGAAGCAAAGCATAAGAGCTTACAAAAATAAGAACAAAAGATGAAATACCCAAATCTGCAGCTCTATTGCGAAGGCAATTTCTCTCTCCTCGGACCTCTTTTCGACGATCCGAACGGTGAAAGTGGAGATATATGTCTCACGAACCTACTGTCAAAAAATGAAGACGATCCGACGGTTAACGAATCCGGAATCGCACTTTTACGATGAGAGGTTTGAGAAAAACGGACCAAAAATTGCAGCTATTGCGAAGGAAATTTCTCTCTCATAAGACCTCGTTTCAACGATCCGAACGGTGAAAGTGTAGATATATGTCTCACGAACCTACTGTCAAAAAAGAAAGACGATCCAACGGTTAACGAATCTAGAATCGCAATTTTACGGTGACAGGTTTGAGAAAAACGGGAATTGTGTTTTAAAGGGGAATTTTCTCTACCTTGTTTTAGTCCCACATTGCTCACAAGAAACAAGAGCTCCCTAGCAATTGGATATAAAAGGGGTTGAGAGGTGAAGATTAGAGGAGAGATCATTGGCGGGTTAAGTGATCTTTTGGGTCAAAGCGAGAGCGGCCCATTTCACTAAAAGTCCGTCTTTGATCATTTGGACGTTTTGAGTCGGCTTTCCGATTCTCAAAGCGGTTCTGGCGGTCTTGGGGTCAAAATGGACTAGATAGGAGTCCGGTTCGCGATTGACCTGGTTAGAATGCTCGGTTCGGTTCAACACTCGTCGAGTCCAGGTTAGTTTTGTATTTATTTTGTTTATTTTTATGTACATATTTATTTATCATTTATTTATAATATAATCTATTTATTTATTTATTGTTTAGGTATATATCTATTCATATTTATTTATGTATATAGTTATTTATTTATTTATTTTTTTAGCCTAGTCTTTATAAATTATCAGTTTTTGTCTTTTATTTTATTTTTATACACAAATTAGTTTATTTCGTCAAAAATCAAATAAGTCATCATCCTAGGACCAATGAGCTGTACAGTTCAGTAATCCTAAAAACTTATAAGTAAAAAAATAAATCACTTTTCCTAAAGATAGGGGACTAAGTCGATTGTACAACCGGGTTAGTCAGCGTTCTAGAACTAATGAGCTGTACAGTTCAGGAGTTCTAGAATACCTATTCTAAAACCAACTCACCTCACATCAAACAAACTTCTTTCAAAAAACCTCAAAAATACTTTCAAAAGTAGGGGACTAAGTCGGTTGTACAATCCCGGGTTAGTCAGTCGTCCTAGAATCGATGGTACATGCAGGTTCAAAGAATCCTAGGACCCCTACACTAAAAAACACCAACCAACAAACCTTTTTCAGGAAGAACTACGTAGCTTTGATTCCTCCATTGCATCCGGAGGTACGTAGGAGCAAGAGTCCACTCTTGTCAAGCACTAAAAATTAAAAATTTAATTAAGTCTTTGTTATACCCCAATTTTGTCCGAGTTCTTATATCATTGTAATATTTTTATTTTATTTTATTAAGTAGTGTATGTGCAACAAACGTTTCTATGTACTCAAGTAAAAGATAAGTAGCTTGTGCATATCAACCACAATTAATATAAAGATGCATGATTTTATTCTTGGTCAATCATCCCACATGTTATTTTCTTTTGACCCTCTTTAAGTAATTGAAAAAGCAAGTGAAGCAAAGCATAAGAGCTTACAAAATAAGAACAAAAAGATGAAATACCCAAATCTGCAGCTCTATTGCGAAGGCAATTTCTCTCTCCTCGGACCTCTTTTCGACGATCCGAACGGTGAAAGTGGAGATATATGTCTCACGAACCTACTGTCAAAAAATGAAGACGATCCGACGGTTAACGAATCCGGAATCGCACTTTTACGATGAGAGGTTTGAGAAAAACGGACCAAAAATTGCAGCTATTGCGAAGGAAATTTCTCTCTCATAAGACCTCGTTTCAACGATCCGAACGGTGAAAGTGTAGATATATGTCTCACGAACCTCTTGTCAAAAAAGAAAGACGATCCAACGGTTAATCCGAGAATCGCAATTTTACGGTGTGAGTTTGAGAAAAACGGAATTGTGTTTTAAAGGGAATTTTCTCTACCTTGTTTTAGTCCCACATTGCTCACAAGAAACAAGAGCTCCCTAGCAATTGGATATAAAAGGGGTTGAGAGGTGAAGATTAGAGGAAGAGATCATTGGCGGGTTAAGTGATCTTTTTGGGTCAAAGCGAGAGCGGCCCATTTCACTAAAAGTCCGTCTTTGATCATTTGGACGCTTTAGTCGGCTTTCGATTCTCAAAGCGGTTCAGCGGTCTTGGGGTCAAAATGGACTAGATAGGAGTCCGTTAAGTGATTGACCTGGTTAGAATGCTCGGTTCGGTTCAAAGACTCGTCGAGTCCAGTTAGTTTTGTATTTATTTTGTTTATTTTTATGTACATATTTATTTATCATTTATTTATAATATAATCTATTTATTTATTTATTGTTTAGGTATATATCTATTCATATTTATTTATGTATATAGTTATTTATTTATTTTTTTTTAGCCTAGTCTTTATAAATTATCGCTTTTGTCTTTTATTTTATTTTTATACACAAATTAGTTTATTTCGTCAAAAATCAAATAAGTCATCATCCTAGGACCAATGAGCTGTACAGTTCAGTAATCCTAAAAACTTATAAGTAAAAAAATAAATCACTTTTCCTAAAGATAGGGGACTAAGTCGATTGTACAACCGGGTTAGTCAGCGTTCTAGAACTAATGAGCTGTACAGTTCAGGAGTTCTAGAATACCGATTCTAAAACCAACTCACCTCACATCAAATAAACTTCTTTCAAAAAACCTCAAAAATACTTTCAAAAGTAGGGGACTAAGTCGGTTGTACAATCGGGTTAGTCAGCGTCCTAGGAATCAGTGAGCTGTACAGTTCAAAGAATCCTAGGACCCCTACACTAAAAAACACCAACCAACAAACCTTTTTCAGGAAGAACTACGTAGCTTTGATTCCTCCATTGCATCCGGAGGTACGTAGGAGCAAGAGTCCACTCTTGTCAAGCACTAAAAATTAAAAATTTAATTAAGTCTTTGTTATACCCCAATTTTGTCCGAGTTCTTATATCATTGTAATATTTTTATTTTATTTTATTAAGTAGTGTATGTGCAACAAACGTTTCTATGTACTCAAGTAAAAGATAAGTAGCTTGTGCATATCAACCACAATTAATATAAAGATGCATGATTTGATTCTTTGTCAATCATCCCACATGTTATTTTCTTTTGACCCTCTTTGAGTAACTGAAAAAGCAAGTGAAGCAAAGCATAAGAGCTTACAAAATAAGAACAAAAATATGAAATACCCAAATCTGCAGCTCTATTGCGAAGGCAATTTCTCTCTCCTTGGACCTCTTTTCGACGATCCGAACGGTGAAAGTGGAGATATATGTCTCACGAACCTACTGTCAAAAAATGAAGACGATCCGACGGTTAACGAATCCGGAATCGCACTTTTACGATGAGAGGTTTGAGAAAAACGGACCAAAAACTGCAGCTATTGCAAAGGAAATTTCTCTCCCATAATACCTCGTTTCAACGATCCGAACGGTGAAAGTGTAGATATATGTCTCACGAACCTACTGTCAAAAAAGAAACACGATCTAACGGTTAACGAATCCGGAATCGCAATTTTACGGTGTTAGGTTTGAGAAAAACGGGAATTGTGTTTTAAAGGGGAATTGCTTTCTCTACCTTGTTTTAGTCCCACATTGCTCACAAGAAACAAGAGCTCCCTAGCAATTGGATATAAAAGGGGTTGAGAGGTGAAGATTAGAGGAGGAGATCATTGGCGGGTTAAGTGATCTTTTGGGTCAAAGCGAGAGCGGCCCATTTCACTAAAAATTACGTCTTTGATTATTTGGGCGTTTTGAGTCGGCTTTCCGATTCTCAAAGCGGTTCTCAGCGATCTTGGGGTCAAAATGGACTAGATAGGAGTCCGTTTACGCGATTGACTACGATCGCTTTGCTCGGTTCGATTCGACACTCGTCGAGTCGAGTTAGTTTTGTATTTATTTTGTTTATTTTTATGTACATATTTATTTATCATTTATTTATAATATAATCTATTTATTTATTGTTTATGTATATATCTATTCATATTTATTTATGTATATAGTTATTTATTTATTTATTTTTTAGCCTAGTCTTTATAAATTATCGCTTTTGTCTTTTATTTTATTTTTATACACAAATTAGTTTATTTCACAAAAATCAAATAAGTCATCATCCTAGGACCAATGAAATTACATGCTGATTCGAGAATCCTAAAAACTTATAAGTAAATAAATAAATCACTTTTCCTAAAGATAGGGGACTAAGTCGGTTGTACAACCGGGTTAGTCAGCGTTCTAGAACTAATGAGCTGTACAGTTCAGGAGTTCTTGAATACCTATTCTAAAACCAACTCACCTCACATCAAACAAACTTCTTTCAAAAAACCTCAAAAATACTTTCAAAAGTAGGGGACTAAGTCGGTTGTACAATCCCGGGTTAGTCGTCGTCCTAGAATCGATGGTATGCAGGTTCAAAGAATCCTAGGACCCCTACACTAAAAAAACACCAACCAACAAACCTTTTTCGGGAAGAACTACGTAGCTTTGATTCCTCCATTGCATCCGAGTTACGTAGGAGCAAGAGTCCACTCTTGTCAAGAACTAAAAATTAAAAATTTAATTAAGTCTTTGTTATACCCCAATTTTGTCCGAGTTCTTATATCATTGTAATATTTTTATTTTATTTTATTAAGTAGTGTATGTGCAACAAACGTTTCTATGTACTCAAGTAAAAGATAAGTAGCTTGTGCATATCAACCACAATTAATATAAAGATGCATGATTTGATTCTTGGTCAATCATCCCACATGTTATTTTCTTTTGACCTCTTTGAGTAATCTGAAAAAAGCAAGTGAAGCAAAGCATAAGAGCTTACAAAATAAGAACAAAAAGATGAAATACCCAAATCTGCAGCTCTATTGCGAAGGCAATTTCTCTCTCCTCGGACCTCTTTTCGACGATCCAAAACGGTGAAAGTGGAGATATATGTCTCACGAACCTCATCACAAAAAAATGAAGACGATCCGACGGTTAACGAATCCGGAATCGCACTTTTACGATGAGAGGTTTGAGAAAAACGGACCAAAAACTGCAGCTATTGCAAAGGAAATTTCTCTCTCATAAGACCTCGTTTCAACGATCCGAACGGTGAAAGTGTAGATATATGTCTCACGAACCTACTGTCAAAAAGAAAGACGATCCAACGGTTAACGAATCCGAATCGCAATTTTTCACGGTGTTAGGTTTGAGAAAAACGGGAATTGTGTTTTAAAGGGAATTGCTTTCTCTACCTTGTTTTAGTCCCACATTGCTCACAAGAAACAAGAGCTCCCTAGCAATTGGATATAAAAGGAGTTGAGAGGTGAAGATTAGAGGAGGAGATCATTGGCGGGTTAAGTGATCTTTTGGGTCAAAGCGAGAGCGGCCCATTTCACTAAAAGTCCGTCTTTGATCATTTGGACGCGTTTTGAGTCGGCTTTCCGATTCTCAAAGCGGTTCTGGCGATCTTGGGGTCAAAATGGACTAGATAGGAGTCCGGTTCGCGATTGACTTTAGTCGAAATGCTCGGTTCGGTTCAACTCGGGCCGTCGAGTCGAGTTAGTTTTGTATTTATTTTGTTTATTTTTATGTACATATTTATTTATCATTTATTTATAATATAATCTATTTATTTATTGTTTAGGTATATATCTATTCATATTTATTTATGTATAGAGTTATTTATTTATTTATTTTTTTAGCCTAGTCTTTATAAATTATCGCTTTTTGTCTTTTATTTTATTTTTATACACAAATTAGTTTATTTCACAAAAAATCAAATAAGTCATCATCCTAGGACCAATGAAATTACATGCAGATTCAAGTAATCCTAAAACTTATAAGTAAAAAAATAAATCACTTTTCCTAAAGATAGGGGACTAAGTCGATTGTACAACCTAAGGTTAGTCGTGTTCTAGAACTAATGAGTCATGCATTCGGGAGTTCTAGAATACCTATTCTAAAACCAACTCACCTCACATCAAACAAACTTCTTTCAAAAAACCTCAAAAATACTTTCAAAAGTAGGGGACTAAGTCGGTTGTACAATCCGGGTTAGTCGTCGTCTAGGAATCGATGAGTATGCATGCAGTTCAAGAATCCTAGGACCCTACACTAAAAAAACACCAACCAACAAACCTTTTTCGGGAGAAACTACGTAGCTTTGATTCCTCCATTGCATCCGGAGGTATGCGTAGGAGCAAGAGTCCACTCTTGTCAAGCACTAAAAATTAAAAATTTAATTAAGTCTTTGTTATACCCCAATTTTGTCCGAGTTCTTATATCATTGTAATATTTTTATTTTATTTTATTAAGTAGTGTATGTGCAACAAACGTTTCTATGTACTCAAGTAAAAGATAAGTAGCTTGTGCATATCAACCACAATTAATATAAAGATGCATGATTTGATTCTTTGTCAATCATCCCACATGTTATTTTCTTTTGACCTCTTTGAGTAATCGAAAAAGCAAGTGAAGCAAAGCATAAGAGCTTACAAAATAAGAACAAAAATATGAAATACCCAAATCTGCAGCTCTATTGCGAAGGCAATTTCTCTCTCCTCGGACCTCTTTTCGACGATCCGAACGGTGAAAGTGGAGATATATGTCTCACGAACCTACTGTCAAAAAATGAAGACGATCCGACGGTTAACGAATTCGAATCGCACTTTTACGATGAGAGGTTTGAGAAAAACGGACCAAAAACTGCAGCTATTGCAAAGGAAATTTCTCTCCCATAATACCTCGTTTCAACGATCCGAACGGTGAAAGTGTAGATATATGTCTCACGAACCTACTGTCAAAAAGAAACACGATCTAACGGTTAACGAATCCGAATCGCAATTTTACGGTGTTAGGTTTGAGAAAAAGCGGAATTGTGTTTTAAAGGGGAATTGCTTTCTCTACCTTGTTTTAGTCCCACATTGCTCACAAGAAACAAGAGCTCCCTAGCAATTGGATATAAAAGGGGTTGAGAGGTGAAGATTAGAGGAGGAGATCATTGGCGGGTTAAGTGATCTTTTGGGTCAAAGAGAGCGGCCCATTTCACTAAAAAGTCTGTCTTTGATTATTTGGGCGTTTTGAGTCGGCTTTCCGATTCTCAAAGCGGTTCTGGCGATCTTGGGGTCAAAATGGACTAGATAGGAGTCCGTTTTCGCGATTGACCTGGTCGATCGCTTGCTTTCGGTTCGAAGACTAAATCGAGTCGAGTTAGTTTTGTATTTATTTTGTTTATTTTTATGTACATATTTATTTATCATTTATTTATAATATAATCTATTTATTTATTGTTTATGTATATATCTATTCATATTTATTTATGTATATAGTTATTTATTTATTTATTTTTAGCCTAGTCTTTATAAATTATCGCTTTTTGTCTTTTATTTTATTTTTATACACAAATTAGTTTATTTCACAAAAATCAAATAAGTCATCATCCTAGGACCAATGAGTACATGCAGATTCGAGTAATCCTAAAAACTTATAAGTAAATAAATAAATCACTTTTCCTAAAGATAGGGGACTAAGTCGGTTGTACAACCAAGGGTTAGTCGCGTTCTAGAACTAATGAGTTTGCATGCAGATTCGAGTTCTTGAATACCTATTCTAAAACCAACTCACCTCACATCAAACAAACTTCTTTCAAAAAACCTCAAAAATACTTTCAAAAGTAGGGGACTAAGTCGGTTGTACAATCGGGTTAGTCAGCGTCCTAGGAATCGATGGTATCAGATAGGTTCAAAGAATCCTAGGACCCCTACACTAAAAAAACACCAACCAACAAACCTTTTTCAGGAAGAACTACGTAGCTTTGATTCCTCCATTGCATCCGGAGGTACGTAGGAGCAAGAGTCCACTCTTGTCAAGCACTAAAAATTAAAAATTTAATTAAGTCTTTGTTATACCCCAATTTTGTCCGAGTTCTTATATCATTGTAATATTTTTATTTTATTTTATTAAGTAGTGTATGTGCAACAAACGTTTCTATGTACTCAAGTAAAAGATAAGTAGCTTGTGCAAATCAACCACAATTAGTATAAAGATGCATGATTTGATTCTTGGTCAATCATCCCACATGTTATTTTCTTTTGACCCTCTTTGAGTAACTGAAAAAGCAAGTGAAGCAAAGCATAAGAGCTTACAAAATAAGAACAAAAAGATGAAATACCCAAATCTGCAGCTCTATTGCGAAGGCAATTTCTCTCTCCTCGGACCTCTTTTCGACGATCCAAAACGGTGAAAGTGGAGATATATGTCTCACGAACCTCTTTGTCAAAAAATGAAGACGATCCGACGGTTAACGAATCCGAATCGCACTTTTACGATGAGAGGTTTGAGAAAAACGGACCAAAAACTGCAGCTATTGCAAAGGAAATTTCTCTCTCATAAGACCTCATTTCAACGATCCGAACGGTGAAAGTGTAGATATATGTCTCACGAACCTACTGTCAAAAAAGAAAGACGATCCAACGGTTAACGAATCCGGAATCGCAATTTTACGGTGTTAGGTTTGAGAAAAACGGGAATTGTGTTTTAAAGGGGAATTGCTTTCTCTACCTTGTTTTAGTCCCACATTGCTCACAAGAAACAAGAGCTCCCTAGCAATTGGATATAAAAGGAGTTGAGAGGTGAAGATTAGAGGAGGAGATCATTGGCGGGTTAAGTGATCTTTTGGGTCAAAGCGAGAGCGGCCCATTTCACTAAAAGTCCGTCTTTGATCATTTGGACGTTTTGAGTCGGCTTTCCGATTCTCAAAGCGGTTCTGGCGGTCTTGGGGTCAAAATGGACTAGATAGGAGTCCGGTTCGCGATTGACCTGGTCAGAATGCTCGGTTCGGTTCAGCAACTCGTCGAGTCCAGGTTAGTTTTGTATTTATTTTGTTTATTTTTATGTACATATTTATTTATCATTTATTTATAATATAATCTATTTATTTATTGTTTAGGTATATATCTATTCATATTTATTTATGTATAGAGTTATTTATTTATTTATTTTTTTAGCCTAGTCTTTATAAATTATCAGTTTTTGTCTTTTATTTTATTTTTATACACAAATTAGTTTATTTCATCAAAAATCAAATAAGTCATCATCCTAGGACCAATGAATTGTATGCAGATTCAGAATCCTAAAAACTTATAAGTAAATAAATAAATCACTTTTCCTAAAGATAGGGGACTAAGTCGGTTGTACAACCAAGGTTAGTCGGCGTTCTAGAACTAATGAGTACATGCATGTATTCAGGAGTTCTCACTACGCCAACAGATTAGGATGGCTAGCGCGTTTTTGGGCATTGGTAGCGTTTTAAAAACGCTAGAGAAAATGGCGCTACTAATGCGTACACCCCATTAGTAGCGTTTTAAAAACGCTAGCCATTGACCCAGCGTGTTTTAGACATACGTGGCGTTTTATATAAAACGCTAGCCATTGACCCAAAGCCTTTTTACAATTCCTAGCGTTTTACGTAAAACGATAGGGATTTCATAGCTCTTTTTTACTACCATTCCTAGCGTTTTAAATAAAAACGCTAGGGATCCCATAGCTCTTTTTACTACCATTCCTAGCGTTTTAAATTAAAACGCTAGGATACTATAGCCCTTTTTACTACCATACCTAGCGTTTTATGTAAAACGCTAGGGATGCTATAGCACCTTTTATTAGCATTCCTAGCGTTTTTCAGAAACGCTAGGGATCCTCTAGCTCCTCTTTACAATTCCTAGCGTTTTATTTTTAAAACGCTAGGTATTGAATGAATTTTTTAACTTCATTTCTAGCGTTTTCACTCTAAAACTCTAAAATATACAACATCCTCTATAGAAGTATTTTCCCTATTATTGGTTCCGATTACGAAGAAAGGAATGGTCGCCCTCTCACACCAACATCATCGGGTGCTTCATCATCATCGTTGTTATACACAAATTTTTTGTCGATCAATAGAACAATAGACCAATTGATATTAATCGGATCGGTGACATAAAACACTTGTTGAGCTTGCGATGCTAAAATAAAAGGTTCATCTTTATATCCTAACTTGTTGAAATTCACCCGCATGAACCCTAATTCATCAATCAGAAACCGAGATTATTGTCAACCCATTCACATTTGAACACGGGCTCTGAAACATATTGTAATCCAACTCCCATATGTGTTCAATGAAGCCAAAGTAAGACATATTCGCATATATGGGATTTCTATCTTTGTACTTTGGATGCATGCATAGAATGAGCTACAAGAGTCACCCCACTATTTTGCATTTTACTCGATCATCTTGTTCTTTTGTATAGAAAGTGCACTCGTTCATTAGATAGCATTGTTGTAAGAGAAGACATGTATATTTGGACCTTTTGCTAACCATCTCAATCTTTTTGAAATCAAGTAGGATTCAAACACACTCACCATCAATGTGATGTTTTAGCCACACTATGAAACTCCTATTGTGTTCTTTTGCTAACCAAACTTGCTTCTTTCCCGAATTGACTCTTAAGAATCTCCTTGTGCTTGGCAACATATGAATCAACCTCACTATCATTGTGAAGAACGTACAAGTGTGCTTGCTCTAGTTCTTTCCTTGATACCATCACTAATTTAGTTCCCCGTCATCCCTTTACTAATCCTTCCTTCATGACGAGACCTTGCGGTCCCACGAATATTCAAGACTAGATAGATAGCCCGTGCAAAACTCAATAGCCTCTTCAACTATATAGCGCTCAACAATACAACCTCAGTCGTGATCGATTTTTCACATATCCTTTTAATATCTTCATGTAACGCTCAAACGGATACATCCATCTCATGTAACATGGGCCACACAATTGTGTCTCTCTAACCGGATGAACTATTAGATGAATCATTATGTCAAAAAAGGAAGGTGGGAAATACATCTCAAGCTCACACAAAGTGACAATAATTTCTCTTTGCAATGTTGGCAACTTTCCGTGGTCAATCACTCTACTACAAATCGCCTTAAAGAATAAACAAAGTTTGGTTAAGGTCCGACGCACTTTCTTAGGCAAAATGGATCGTATACCAATGGGTAGCAAATTCTCCATGAGAACATGACAATCGTGGGACTTTAGAGACTTTAACTTGAGGTCTTTAATCGATACAAGAGTCGCCACATTTGAAGAGTATCCTCTCTGGAACTTTAACTCCATGAAGAAACTCACAAAAGACAGTCTTCTCCTTTCTAGATAGAGTATGAGTGCACGGAGGTAGATATGTACGTGTACCCTTCTTTCTGGGACCCAATTCAGTCTCAAACCCATACTAACCAAATCCAACCTTGAGTTGATGGTATCTTTAGTCTTACCCGGCATATTGAGTAAGGTACCAATGACACTTTCGAAGACATTCTTTTCAACATGCATCACATCAATGAAATGCCTTACATATAATGACTTCCAAAGATGGCAACTCAAAGAAAATCGACTTTTTCTTCCACCCCGTTTGGCAATCTCTCCGCAAAAGGCTTCCCAAATTTAATGTTCAAATCTTCCACCTTTTCAAATACACATTCGCCTGTCAAAGGCGGGGAGCTCTACGTGTTTCTGTATTCCCATCAAATGCCTTTCTCCACAATCGATAGTGATGAGTTGATGGCAAAAATCTACGATGACCAAGATAGATATTCTTCTTACCATGTTCCAACCACATCCAATCGTGTTATCTTCACATATAGGGCATGCACACCCTTTGTTCTTATCTGCCAGATAGATTGCCGTATGCAGAAAGTCGTTAATTGTGCCAAAGATCATAGCCCTCGGGTGAAACTTTCTTCTCTCAACCCATCATACACCTCTACCCCAATCTCCCACATTTGCTTCAAGTCTTCAATTAAAGGAGCCAAGTATACATCAATATCATTTCTCGGTTGTTTGGGCCTGAAAATTAACAAAGACAACATCATATATTTGCGTTTCATGCAAAGCCACGGCATGAGTTATAAATCGCCAAAATCACGGGCCATGTGTCTTGTGGGAGCTACTCGATACCGTGCGGGTTAAATCCATCAGCCAGACAATGCAAGGCGTAGGTTTCTCGAGTCATCCCCAAATTAGGATACTCAATATTGATTTTTTTCCATTGCGGAGAATCTGCCGGGTGTCGTAGCATACCATCTTTAATCCTTTCATCCTCATGCCATGTCAAGTGTTTTGCATCTTCTGAACTACGATACATGTGCCTAAATTGAGGAATTATAGGAAAATACCACAACACCTTTTGTGGAGCAGACTCTTTCTTCTTATACCGCGATGCATTACATTTAGGACACGACTTTAACAACGCATGTTCATTCCGAAATAAAATGCAATCATTCGGACAAGCGTGTATCTTCTCATAGTTCAAGCCAATAGACCCCAACATTTGCTTTGCATCATACGTCCGAGAAGGAAGCACATTATCATTCGACAACATTTCTTTCAGAAGTGAGAGTAAATCGGTAAAGCTCTTATCCGTCTATTTGTGGCGAGTTTTCAAGTTATACAACTTGATCACAACCAATAATTTTGTGAATTCATTACAACCCGCATACAATGGTGTCTCTGCATCAGTTATCAACTTCTCAAACATTTCAGGACAATCATTAAGATCCTCTTCAACCACCTTTGCCATCTCTTCAAATTCGTTCGCATCAAATGAATGTGTTCCGGTGTCAACCGGCGCGCATATCTCTTTACTAATATCATTCATATTTGAAGATTCACCTTTTTCTCTCACCGCATTATCCAACAAGTGTAACTTTGATCAATTCCATTCGCCTTTAAATGTCGTGTCAACTCCTCTGCGATGAATCGATTTTACATAACAACACCTTAAACAAGGACATTTCATACCACTAGAAGTCCCTAAACGTTCAACAAAGACAACTCACAAAATAATCCACTCCAAATAGCATACTCCTTGGATGCATTTATTGGCGGACATCCAATTTCTATCCATAATTGCCAAATATTTATAATAAAATCCCGAGAGAAGAGAACTTTAACATATGACCCATCAAGCAATTCGAATATAATGAAGAATCAATTCATATAAAAAACAAACAAAATTTCCTCTTTGAAATTTTTTCAATTCCACTCCTTATTTTCCCAAGCTATATCTATATCATATTCTATTTCTATTCTCGGTCCTTTGGTCAAGACAAAGGAACCATATAGTCTAGTCTTCCAAACAATTAATTTATGTGTAACAAGAAGAGGCTAGTGGTGAAAAAAAAAAGAAGAAGAGTCTAGTGTGCACAAGTGACAAAACTAATATATTTCTAAACTAGAACCCACAATTAATATCTAACAAGAAACAGAGAAAGGAAGAAAAAACTCACCAATGTTGTCCGAGTGAGAGAGATGATGTTCACTGAGAGAGATGATTTTCGTTGAGAGAGATGATGTTAATTTGAGTTAGGGTGTTAGGGTTTTGCGTTTCTGGGTGAGTGATTTTGCGTTTACGGGTAAGAGTGTTATTTGAAAGAGGGAAGTAGCTCAATGGGAAACAAAAAAATTATTTAACCATACCTAGCGTTTTTTAAAAAAACGCTAGGATCTATCTAGCGTGTTTTCTAAATACCTAGCGCTTTGAGTAAAAGCGCTAGGGATATGTCTAGAGTGTTTACTAAATACCTAGCGTTTTATAAAAACGCTAGGGATCTATCTAGCGTGTTTTCTAATTGGCTAGCGCTTTTGAATAAAAGCGCTGTGATCTGTCTAGCGTGTTTTCTAAATAGCTAGCGCTTTCTAAAAACGCGCTGAGGATCTATCTAGCGTGTTTTCTAATTGGCTAGCGTTTTGAATAAAAGCGCTAGGATCCGCTCTAGCGTGTTTTCTAATTTGCTAGCGTTTTTGAGTAAAAGCGCTAGGATCCGTCTAGCGTGTTACCTAATAGGTAGCGTTTTTTTTTAAAACGCTACTAATGGTGTAGCGTGTTATTAAAATGGCTAGCGTTTTTATAAAAACGCTACTAAAGGTGGCGATCTCTTTTTACAATTCGCGTAGTGTCTAGAATACCTATTCTAAAACCAACTCACCTCACATCAAACAAACTTCTTTCAAAAACCTCAAAAATACTTTCAAAAGTAGGGACTAAGTCGGTTGTACAATCCAAGTTAGTCAACGTCCTAGAATCGATGAGTCAGATGCAGTTCAAAGGATCCTAGGACCCCGCACTAAAAAAACACCAACCAACAAACCTTTTTAGGAAGAACTACGTAGCTTTGATTCCTCCATTGCATCCGAGGAACGTAGGAGCAAGAGTCCACTCTTGTCAAGCACTAAAAATTAAAAATTTAATTAAGTCTTTTCATTATAAATAATAAGGGTAAATATTAATAAAGCATAAATAATTAGACAAAGGATGTCGTGGAGTGCTAAGACCTTCCCCACGCATAACGACTCCGAACCCTAAACTAAGCCTTATCTCAAACCTAAAAGGGATTTTCCGAATTTGCCCTTAAACTAAAATTTGGTGGCGACTTCCTTTGAACCTTTCAAGAATCCTTTCCGGATTTTTCTGGCCGCTACACATCGACATCACCGTATTCTTGTTGGTCAGTTATTGTTACCCCATACAACCTTGCACCAGAAATGTGTATGTCTAAACCATACATGTTTTTAAATGCTATTATTTCGGGGCCAAGTAATCCAACAGCTGGTATTGACATATATTTGCAACCTTTGATTGATGACCTAAAAAGGTTGTGGCATGGTGTTTTAACTTATGATGCAACACACAAA
Organism: Oxytropis ochrocephala; assembly: GCA_020916435.1. Lineage (NCBI taxonomy): Eukaryota > Viridiplantae > Streptophyta > Magnoliopsida > Fabales > Fabaceae > Oxytropis > Oxytropis ochrocephala. The sequence goes on from CM037088.1 coordinate 72,377,722, forward strand.
CAAAATTTTAGAATGAGGGCGACTTTGATGTGGACAATTAATGACTTCCCTGCCTATGGAATGTTGTCTGGATGGGGAACACATACAAGGGCTTTTACTCTTAAATACGGAGGAAAAACTTCATGGTTTGACTCGCATCGTAGGTTCTTACTCATGGATCACCCATTTAGAAAGCAGAAATATGCATTCATCAAGGGACATGTTGAAATGAGTGAACCTCCTCGTAGTTTGACACCAAAGGAAGTTTGGGGATGGTGTTAAGGACATCCTCCAAAGGAAGTCCTAGCGGGTGTTACTTCTCGTCCAGAAGGCTATGGGAAATGGCACAACTGGACAAAGAGACACAATCTGGATGTAATGCATATAGAGAAGAATTTTTTGATAACATATTTAACATTGTCATGGACGTGAAAGGTAAAACGAAAGACAATGAGAAAGTCAAGGACATAGATCATTATTGTAGACGAAAAGGATTTGTTGTTGGTTGAAGCAAGGTACTAGGACATTGAAACCCAAAGCCAATTTAACTTTATCTACTGGAAAAAGCGAAAGCGCTTTATCGGTGGATAAAAGAGTTGAAAATGCCGATTTCGTTATTCTTCCAATTTATCTAGATGTGCGGATGTGGATAATGGGAGGTTGCATGGGATGAAGAGCCATGATTGTCATGTATTCATGGAGTGCTTATCTTCCATCGCTTTTAGTTCGTTGCAAACACACGTTTTTATCTTACAAATGGAACAAGACATCCCACTTATCTTATGCAAATTGGAGAGAGTATTTCCGCCTGGTTTCTTTGATTCTATGGAGCATCTACCGGTGCATCTCGCATCTGAAGCTAAACTTGGCGGACCTGTCCAATACAGATGTGATGTATCCGTTTGAAAGGTAAGTTATTTATTATAATATAAGCAAGAAGTTTAAAAAATATCATTATTATATTAATTAACATATCATTTTATCTAGGTTCATGGGTGAAAAAGAAAGCTAGAGTTGAAGGATCGATATGTTCTTCATACTTACACCGTGAAATAACCAAATTTTGTTCTTAATTATTATTTCAAGACTGAATTTGCTCCTAGAAGCGATGAAAATGAAATGGATATTGAATGTCATAGACATCATTTAGCTTTGTCTGTCTTTTTTTGTCTATCCTACGTCGTCCATCCGGGAAGGAGTCAATTCACAAAGCAATGTAAGAAGAGAACAATTCAAAGCACATGTTCATGTGTTGATAAACTGTACCGAGGTGCAACCATTCATTGAGTATGTATTCCTCAACATTAACTATATATATCGATCTTAATAAGATAATGAAAGTAGACAAATGTGAAACAATTAAATATTTCTTTTTAGGGAATTCTTGCCATCTGAGGAAGTAAGTGAAGAACAATCTTCGGCTCATATTAATGCACATTTTCCAATGTGGTTTAGGCAATGTGTTTATGCCCTCCCACCAAATCCTACCAACCAACACTTGAGGAACTTATCAGACGGTCCTTGAAGATGTGTTAAAGAATGACACACATACTTTGTCAATGGATACAAATTTCACACCAATGAATGGACACAGGGCAGAGAAACAATCAATAGTGGAGTTTGCATGAAGGGTGTCACTGGAGGTGGTGAAGATGATTTTTATGGTATGGTTCAACACATATACAAAGTTGCGTACCCCCATCTGTAAGGGAGGGGATCCTCTGCAGTTTTGGCGGGAACTGTAGAGTGCTGTTAGTGAAAAAATAGACATTTTACATCGGTTCGTTTGCAAACTGATGTTAAATATCTCTGACACACATATATTTTTTCACCGCCAAAACTGCAGAGGATCCCCTCCCCATCTGTAACAGCCCAAATCTACCCGTTCGTTTTATTAAAATCAGAGTGCGGAAATTTAAAAACTAAGCATGAAATGGAGTGTCACATTTGACATTTAAAATCCAAACAACGTGAAATCAAATAAAACGTGGAATCATTCAATTGAGTTTACACCATCAAAATCCACAACTTTAGTTCCAATCGAAAAATGCAATAAAACAACTAAGTAAAACAGTGTTCATCCCCTCCCCGAGTGTTACGTATCAGAGACGACACCGACTCACCGACGGCGTAGACAAGTCTTCACTCACTATCACCTGCACGTTACCAACATAGGGGTAACATTCAAACAGAAGGGGTGAGTCTCTAACAGTATAAAAGCATGTATGATAAGCAGTATACTAGAGTTCAGGTAACTATAAATACCACATCATCACACAACAATATCATTAACAACAACATCATTAACAACAACATCATTAACAACCACATCATCAATGTCATGAATGGGGGAATGAAATGCAACCCACACCGACGGGCATATGCATGTGGTACCATCACCGAAAAATTGCCATCTCGTGGCATCATCACCAATATTGAGCATAGCTCAAAGGCCGAAGCCCCACATCACCGGAATATGCATATGAATGCATGCGACACCATGAACAACACCGAACAACAGTCAAACATCATTATGCAACATCACCATCATCGTTAAGTGGTCATAATTGACCCAACCACACAAGCATCAAATAATTGGTCACATTTAACTCATCGTCTATCACCGTAGTTAATACAACACATCCACTATAGCATAGAGAGCTAACACCCAATTCCCTCAACCACACCGACACCTAAGACACCAATTAGTTTACACCACAGCAAGCCCGAGGCACGCACAGACACAAAACTGGCGCCTAGGGGAAACACAACACCCCCTGGCGCCACACAACAACATAGTTGGCTCCTGGTGGCAACACCGGCAAAAACAGGACGCCATACGGCCGCAGGACACACTGGCGCTAGGGGCAACACAAAGACCCGCGCCAAACAAAGAACAAAATGGCGCTGGCAAGCGCACAGAGCACACTAGGGCGCCAAATAAAGGCAAATCGGCGTCTAGGGGCAACACAACACCCACTGGCGCCAAACAGCACACAAAATGGCGCCTGGTGGCAACACAGGCACACCCCAGGGCGCCAAACAGCAAGGAAACTGGCACCTAGGGGCAACACAACATGCCCAGGCGCCTAACAACAGGAAAACTGGCGCCCAGTGGCACCACAGCCACACAGGGCACCAAAACACAGGCAAACTGGCGCCCAGTGGCAACATAGCCATACAGGGCGCCAAAACACAGCAAAAATGGCGCCCAGTGGCAGCCTTGGGCGCACAGTGGCGCCAAACAACAACAAAATGGCGCCTAGCAGCGCCTATGGACCCAACGAGCAACCTTATTGACTTTTCTTCCGTTACCCATCATCCAACACCCAATAAAATCAACATGGCATTTTATCAAACACCTAACATGCATCCTAGACACCACTTACACATTTTATCAAACACCTAATGTGCATCTATTCACCCTCAAATCATACACACATCATCAACACCAAAACGAAATTAACCACCATGCAAGAATCATTCAATCATATATTCAAACACCTAACATGCAATATAGTTCCTAATCTCCCACATACACCCCATCATACAACCCATTATAATATTAGAACCCACCCTTACCTTGGAATTTGTCGAATAAGGAACACTTCCACGCACTCTAAGGAAAACCACCGCAACTAGCTTCCTCTTCTTCTCTTTCTCTTCTCTTGTGCGCCGTCTCTTCCCTCTCTCTAGCGCTCCTTCTCTCTTTTCTTTCTTTCTTTCTCTTTTTCTCTCCAAATGTGTAAATAACCCTAACCCTTAGTACTTATATCATTGGGCTCTAGTGTCTTGGGTCCTTTTTACCACCTACTTAGTTACTAACACCACCTCTTTCTACCACCTACTTAATTACTAAACACCACCTTTTTCTACCACTTACTTAATTACTAAACACCACCCCATGATTTAAATGAAACACCATATTTTTATTTTAATATAACTATACCAATAAAATACCTAAATAGTTTATTTAAATAAATAATTAAATTATTTGGGGCGTTACAACTCTCCCCCACTTAGAATATTTTCGTCCTCGAAAATTTAAAGCTTCACACCCTCCCTGATATAAATCTCCGCTAACCTAGACACCGACTAGTGGTTAATGCAATGCACTCATCACTCCCAAACTCACCGACTTGCTACGACGCATAATATGGACTTGGTTATGCTCTAACCGGTTCATACCCAAGATTACGCCCAATCCATTCAACGACAAACAAACAAAATCCCAACAAAGTCTCTCGCCGAAGATCGATAAGGGACACTGAGAACACACCAAAGAAGTGGTTACCGACCCTTTAGCTGGAGTGTCGACAACCATCTCTCCATTCATAGCAGACAAATCAAGGCTCAAACGTTCACAACATTCAACAACAATAAAGCAATGAGTGGCACCATTTATGAAGCACGTACCTCTAATAAGACCATCATCCTCAGTAGGCTCCGTACCTGCCAAGGCAAACACCCTTCCACTGGACCTCTCTTTCTTCGGCTTTGGACACTTAGCACTAACGTGCCCCCCTTCACCATAGTTGTAGCAGACCACATCCTTACCATCACACCCAGCTGCCATATGACCCTCCTTACCACAACGGTAACACCTCTTCACATCAGTTGTGCACTCTGTACTCTTGTGACCAGCTTTACCACATTTGAAACATACGATGCCAGTAGGAGCATCTCCTCCACTAGGCTTCTTGCCCGCAACAGCTTCCTGTTTACCATTGCCAAGCGGGGACTTCATACTCGCTTACTACTACGCTCAGGGACATTGCCCTCTTCTCTTTCATAACCCTATAATGAGCATTGTTGTCTTCCTCATAGATCCTACAACCACAACCAAGTCGGAGAAGACACGGATCTTCCGATACCCAATTTCCTTCTTAATCTCCTACTTTAACCCATTCTCAAACTTAATGCACTTTGAGAACTCAAAGCAAGAGCCTCACCGTGTCACGGATAGAACTTTGCCAACTCGGTGAATTTAGCAAAGATACTCGATCCATGCACTTATTTCCTTGCTTCAGTTCAAGGAGCTCAATCTCCTTCTTACCTCGTACATCCTCCGGGTAGTACTTCCTCATAAACTCTCTTCTGAACACAACCCAAGTGATCTCCTCATTTGCAGTTTCCAACCTCTGCCTAGCTTCTAACCACCAGTCATCGGCCTCCTCTGCCAGCATATGTGTACCATATCAAACCTTCTGCGCTGGAGTGCAGTCCATCACACGGAAGATCCTCTCCATCTCTTTCAACCAAGCTAAAGCACCATCGTGGTTATACATACCCTTAAAGGTAAGCGGATTCTCCCTCTGAAAGGTAGCCAGACTGCGAGTTCCAGCATTTTCACCATCATTCTGGTGGTTCCCCACAGCTTGCGCCATAGCTTGCAAAGCAGCAGCAAGAGCAACTTCGTTCCTTCCAGCCATCTCAACTTAACACTGCAGCATAAACGATGATGAGACTAAACTAACAATACTATTATTTTTAATAGACACTACGACTGGACAACTTGGCCGGACAGACCGAACTACTCTGATACCACTAATGTAACACCCCAAATCTACCCGTTCGTTTTATTAAAATCAGAGTGCGGAAATTTAAAACTAAGCATTGCAATGGAGTGTCACATTCGACAGTTAACATCCAAACAACGTGAAATCAAATAATTGAGTTTACACCACCAAAAATAATAGATATTTCAAAATCCACAACTTTGAGTTGAAATTAAAGAATGCAATCAAACAACTAATAAAACAGTGTTCATCCCCTCCCCGAGTGTTACGTATCAGAGACGACACTGACTCAGATGACGAAGGTAGACAAGCCTTCACTCACTATCACCTGCACGTTTGTCATACCCCAATTTTGTCCGGCTTAGGTCAAAACCCTAATTTTCCCTAAAAATAATTAAATTAAAAAGTAAAAAACATCATGCATTGCATTTAGAGTTCTAAAAGTCATTTCAAAGCTTCTAAAATCATTTTTGGAGTTGGAATGCACTTCTTAGACAAATTAGGGTTTTTTAGTGCAAAAGGGTATTTTGGTCATTTTTCAAATAAGGGACAATTTCTCAGAACAAGTCATTCAACATGCATTTTTGAGGTACTAGAGGTCACTCCTAGGGTGAAAAAAATCATTTTTGAAGTGGAAGTGTGTTTCAGGCAAAAGCTAGGGTTTTTAGAGTGAAAGGGCATTTTGGTCATTTCACAATAAATGCGGTATTTTGTCCCAAATCCTTGAATAATCATCAATGGTTTATTTGAAGAATATTTGTGCTCCATTGCGATTATTTTTGTGCATAAATATTAAGCCTTTTGGCCTAAAAACCTAGTTTTTGGATAAAAGGGTAAAATGGTCATTTCCTTTGAGGTGGGGTAAATAAATCAATTTTGGGATTGGTGAGATCATAAAATTCAGAGCCCAATTATTGAATCATGGGATATGGCCCAAAATGGTATGTATTTGGAAGAATGATCTAGAATGGAATATTCCACATTCTTTTGAATTATGAAAGGATAAGATTAGCACAATAGTACAATTTGCAATTCCACTCACTCCCCACTCCACTAGCTGCGCATACTTCAGCCCCAATCCACTCCATTTTGATTTATTTTTATTGTTTGTAAATTGTGTTAAATCATGGCCATTCATTCAAGTGTGAAAAACAATCTTCACCCTTCATTTGAACCAAAATGGCACTTGTGTAATAAGCTTTATGGAAAAATACATTTTTGTCAATGAGCTTATCCTTCACCACCCTCCTTATGCTGCACACCCAGCCCTCTCTCTCTTCATTTTATTGCCCTTAATCCATGTGATAATGCATCTTGACCATTGATTCAATTTCTTTCTCAAATCCTAGTGGTTTACAAGAGATGCATTGTCACAAATACCCTTAAATTTTCACTTCATATAAAACCCAAAAATAGGAGACCTCACACATACACACTCTCATTTTACCCTAGCACACTCTTCTTCCTCTCCTCTCCCTCTCTAGGCCGAATTCTTTCCCTCACTCTCCTCCATTGTTTTTTTCAAGTTTCATCCACCAAATCACCTAAAATTCACTCCATCTTCATAAACCTTCTTCCTTTCACCCTTGGTTCCATTTTTACATCATTAGAGAGTTTGATTTCTTCAAGTTTGCGTGACCTTTGGGGTTGGTTTGTGAGGATTGGGGTTGATTTGCTCTTGATCTTCATTTCTACCTTTGTTTATCTTGGAACTAAGGTATAACCTAAACTTTTTGCATTTTCATCAATTTTCTTGCATCAAAATCTTTTTCAACTTATATTTGCATCTCATAACATCATTTTAAAATGTATATTAGGGGCTGTTGTGGGTGAGAGCTGGTCCATCACCCACTAAATAATTTGTTCTTGTGATTATGTGTTGATTATATGTTGTTCTAGTGATTTGTTCTTTGCTCATGTGATTTTCACCAAATAAAAACATGTTTTCCTTTTCTTTTTGCCTTGGCCTTGGGCCTAACTCATGATCTTTGTGTTGTTCTTGTTCATTAGATGATTTGAAGTTTGAATAATGCATGATTAATTATGCTAATTTTGTGAAGGAATGATGAGCTATACTTGTTGTTAAATCTTGATGTTTTGAGCTTGAATCTTGGGGGGCATGGTTTCGGTTTTGGGTCCTAAATCCTAGGGTTCTTGTTTGTTTTTGTTGTCCATCATGTATTCATGCTTATCTATGTGATTGGATAAATTTTGATGAAAGAATTTGATGATTTTTAGGGTAAATAAGGCCTTAGGTTCAAGCAAATTTTTAGGGGTTTTGTTGCTTTGTCTTTCCTTTAATTTTTGCATGAAAAATGTTGGTTTGGATTGACAATAGGTTTCGCCTTGTAGCCCTTTCATGCCTTTTTTAATATGTTTGAACCACAAAAATAATTGTTGCTAAGTCTTGTGAAAATAAAATTTGTTTCAAGGATGTTTAGCTTTGCCATCATGTTTTCTTACTAAAAATGCAAAAACATTTTCTATTTTTATCATGTTCATCAACCCTTATTTTTTGTCTCTCCTCTAAACATTTTGTCTCATTCAATTCCCCACACTTTGCATTCCATCATTTATGCCTACGTGTTCATGCATTCATTTATGTCTATATCTCTTGCATTTTCATACTCTCTTAAAATGCTCATGCATATATTAATATCATGTCTTGCATCTCATAAATTAAATGTTCATTCATATATTAATATCATGTTTTTCCCTTTCATAAATTAAATACTCATGCATTCAATAATGTTGTATTTTGCATTCCATAATTGCATACTCTTGCACTCATATACTTGTATCATTGTGCATCCAATTGTTCATAGCAACTTGTGAATACTCTTATGATTGCTTTGCTTGTGTTCCAATGGTTGTTTTGGGTTTTGACTTGGAAGAAGGATTTGAAATGTTATATTTCTTTTCAAGCTTGAAATTCTATGTTTTTTTCCAAATAAGAAAACCTAAGGCATTTTCCTAAATAAAATCATTAACCATCACTCAAGCCGTTGCTTGTTTGATCGTTAATGAGGAGCTATTAGTGGTAGTCACTCAAGCCTTTGCTTGTTTGGCTATCATGAAAGCTCCCACACATTAATTAAACAACAAAAACAACCAATTCAAATTTTCAAAATAACACGAGCTATTAGTGATAATCATCACCGAGGTTCACCACCTTTTCAAAAAGCTGCTTTCTTTCAAGAAAAATAATATGACGTTGTCGCTTGTAATCACTCGGCCGCTTGCTTGTTTGATTACCGGCTGCAACTCTCTTTTCTTCGAGTTAATACTGAATGCCACTTTGAAAGCCTTTGCTTGTTTGGTGTTCGCGAACACTCGAGTCTTATTTCAAAAACTCTAAAAGCACTTTCAAAAAAATCATAAAGCCGTTTTCACACATAAAACGAGAACTACGTTGCTTTGATCCTCACCGCTGAGGGTACGTGAGGGACCGGTTCATGTCCCGTCAAGCATACCTTTAAAAACCCGTAAAAAAACAAGAACTACGTAGCTTTGATCCTCAGCCAAATGAGAAGTGCGTAGGACCGGGTTCATGTCCCGTCAAGCACACTTTTCAAAAATCTTTGTTTTGTTCCGCTTTTCAAAGATACCAAAACATCCCTTTTTCCCGCTTTCAATAAAATCATTTCTCAAAAGAAAGAAAAGAAAAGAAAAGAGGTAGAACAATATATTTCAAATCAAACATTTCAAAACCACATCAAATTAATGGTTCCTTTCGGTAGAAAGGGCGTGTGAGTGCTAATACCTTCCCATGCATGGCCGAATTTCCGAACCTACATCTCTAAGTTTTGAAAGACCACCCGCTTTCAAAAAGGTTTTTTCAATGTTTTCCTAAAATAAAATATTGGTGGCGGCTCTCTTGATTTTCACGTTGTCAAACCGAAAAGTCCCAAACCGGATTTTTCGGTATAACAACGTTACCCACATAGGGGTAAGATTCAAACGAGAAGGGTGAGTCTCTAACAAGATAAAAGCATGTATGATAAGCGTTATACTAGAGTTCAGGTAACTATAAATACCACATCATCCCACAACAATATCATTAACAACAACATCATTAACAACAACATCATTAACAACAACATCATTAACAACCACATCATCAATGTCATGAATGGGGGAATGAAATGCAACCCACACCGACGGGCATATGCATGTGGTACCATCGCTGAAAAATAGCCATCTCGTGGCATCATCACCAATATTGAGCATAGCCTAGGGGCAACACAGCACCCCCTGGCGCCAAACAACACACAAAATGGCGCCTGGTGGCAACACATGCACACCCAGGGCGCCAAACAGCAAGGAAACTGGCGGCTAGGGGCAACATGTAACGCCCCAAAATAATTTAATTATTTTTCTAATTAAGTTAGTTGAGAAGTACAACATTTTATTAAGTCAATTAAGGAGTTTTATTTTATTTAGGAGGTGTTATAGTGATTAGTTATATTAAAAGAATAATAGAGTGTTTAATATAACTAAGAGGTGTTGGATTGTAAATAAGGGTGTGGGGATTTAATTATGTCAAGGAGTGGTTGAAGTAACTAGGGGGTGCAAATAAAGGGCCCAAGGCCCACTAATAGGCCCAAATTAATGGAAATAACCTTAGGGGTGTAGGGTTTCCCTTCCCATTTGAAGAAAGAAAAGAAAAAGGAGGAGTATGGAGAGAGGGAGGGGCTGACGGTTTCAGCTGGAATGGGGGAGGAAGAGAAAACTTCATTTTGGCTTGGGGTAAGTTGATTTTGGTACCAATCTTCTCCATTTTTCTTTCTCTATCTTTTAGTGTAAGTTTCATACACTAATCCCTTCTCATTTCCACTTTGCCATGGATGGGGTTTTGAAGCTCAAAGTAGGAGAGCATCCATTTTTGGTGATTCTTGTGTTGTTGAAGGAGAGGCTACTTGGGTTCTTCAATTTTGAGGTTAGGGGGCTCTCTTTCATACATAATAGGCTATAGGATTAGTGGTTATGTGTGGGTTAGGTGTTTAGGGTAATTAATTTGTTATTTGTATGTTGTTTGAATTAAATGGATGTTTATGTGTTGTATGAAATAATTGATGTTTATGTGTTGTATGAAATAATTGATGTTTATGTGTTGTATGAAATAATTGATGTTTAGGTGTTGTTGAGTTAAATGGGTGGTTATGTGTTAAATGGGAGTTTATGTGTAGTTGAATTAATTGGTGGTAATGTGATAATTGTGTGGAGTTTAATTAAAATTAATTGGGAGTGATTATGGAGATGATTGGGTGTTGGTAAATTGTTTGAATGAAGTGGGTTGATGGTATTTGGGGGGAAATTGGTTCGTTCTTTGTATGTGGGGCGCCATTTTGGCTGCATTTATGCGCCTAGTGGCGCCAGTGTTGCTGATGTTCTGGGCGGGTTGTTGGGTGATGCAAGGGCGCCATTTTGGCGTGCCAGCCGCGCCACAGTTGCGTCTTGAGTGTGTGTGCGTGGGTGTGGCGCAAAGGCCCGGGCGCCATTTTGGCGTGCCCGGTCGCTTTGTGTTGTGCCTGATGGTGCGCGTGTGCAGGTGTGGCGCATGCAGGGTGTAACACCCCCCTCTATTTAATATTAATTAAACTAATAAATATCAGAGTTTTTCAAAATTTGTCCACGCACCTCAAAGAGGTGATACATTTCATCAAAACATCGTTAAAACATAATTAAAAATTCAAACGCATCTAGTGCGTGAAATGCATAACATAGCCACGTGGTTAAATCCTCAAAACTGTTTTTAATGTTTACATAATCCAAAAATAGTTCACAATGAATGAAAAACAAAATTGAGTTCAACACACTCAATACATAGTTTAATTCAGTTTAATCCATGACATAAGATAAAAAATACTAAAACCCAAATCCCCGGTGTTACTAGATCAGAGCTGACACATAATCCCAATGGAGCCTAGACATCCTCACTCGATTATCACCATGCATGTCGCCACGAGAGCGAGCAACATAAAATGCTAGGGTGAGTCTCTTTACATAAATAATAACAAGTAAGACAAGCATTATAAGCAGAAAAGCATCTAGCAGTAATAACCCTTCACAATCAAGACATTTACCATTTCAAGTATATTACTAGAACAACCATCACCAATTAATTACGTATCAACAGGCATTTCATGAATGTATGAGTTTATGCATGTATGCAATATGCATGTGGATCCATCACTCTTCGCTTTTTGCCCAATGGGCACTCTTCGCTTTGGCGAAGCCTCTTCTTCGCTTTTTGGCGAAGCCTCTTCGCTTATGCATATGCTTTATGCGACACTATGACAATGCAACATACACAATCAATTACCACCACATTCATTGTCACATCACTCAAAACATCACCACAACACAACTCGTCACTTTTGGCCGAGGCCCTCTTCGCTTTTTAACTCTTCGCTTTGGCCGAAGCCCACATCATTTACTAATTCAACACCTCAACATTAACTCACACTTCGTTGTCATTTCACCACACAATCTATTGGTTAAATTAAGTCTCACTCATGGACTAAAACCCACCTAAGGCCCATTTTGACCCTCAACGCTTTAATTTAGTACCCAAGGGTTATTTCACACATTGTGATTAATTTGATATTTAGGGACTTATGTTAACCTATTAGGATTAATTAGGCACTAAGGGATCATTTCGTCACGCCAAGGATTAATTTAATTCTTAGGGACTATTTTGTCACACCAAGGATTAAATTAATTCTCGTAGACATAACTATCACTTAGGCATATTTTTATTCAACAATTCAATTTCCAATTCAACAATAGTCAAGTAGGCATTTAATTCAACATCATTTAATCAATACACGGTATGCATAACTCACAACACCTTCATCTCCAACATCAAGTATCATAGCATCATCAATTTAAACATCAAATATAATAACAATCACATGATTAACACAAAATTCACATAAACAACCATGCTAGAGCTATTCCACACACAACACATATCATACAAGTTATTATAGACATAATGAGAATCCCCTAACCTTACGAGCTACCGAGACGTTCCGAAACTCACGACCTGAACTTCACGAACTCGCTCCTAACTCGTCCAACCGCTTCAAAACCGAAAACCAAGCTACTCAAATATTCTTGAAGTCCCGGCTTAAGATCAATCTCCTTACAAGACTGGAACTTCAAGTCTTCGAATTCTTGCAATACGAAAGTGCAGGCAGCCATCCATCCATCATCAATGAAATCATGAAGGAAGCAAGAAGGCAACCAAGACAAAGGAGGAGGTCTAAAGAAAGTAAACCCAACAAGTTCCCTAAGCTTATGTGGCGTTAACGGCACCAAAATACTACCAGCTTCATCCAAATCACTAACTGGAAATAATCCATTTTTCAAATCCCTTTCTTCCAAACAAACCCCTGATCCACAAACCACAACTCTCTCAACCAAATTACCATACTTCACTCCCATACTATACGCCACAAATCCACCATAACTAACACCAACAACACTAACCTTTTTCACTCCCTTCGATTCCCAAAAGCGCAAGCTTCACCAATCCCTTACAACTTGAGCTAAAACAATCGACCCAATAACAGAAACAACAGAACTATAAAAATCATCAACATTCCCAAGCTTATCAATCGCGCACGGTTCCGCCATTTCGAAAGTCTTTGTTCGCGGTTAGGGTCGCACACGAGTAGAACGGAACCACGGTTGAAGGAACCGACTCCATATTCATGCTCAGCGGCCATTTTTGAGTGGGGGAGTGAAGTTTCGGGTTCAACCATGGAGAAGGGAGGGAGAACGCATGAGAGGAAGAAGAACGGCGCAATGGTTTTGCTGCTGCTGTCTCTCACGCAGGAGACGCGGGGAAGAAGAAGGAAGGAAGTGGGCCGGGTTCTGGGCTGGTGCGTGTGGGCTTCGCGTGGGTTGGGTTGTGTTTTAGTGATCAAAAGTGCGCCTAACAAGAAAAGGGGGGTGTGCGCGAGTAATATGCACAAATTCCCCTCTAAATCATTTTAAAAACTTCCAATTTCACTACAACTCCTATTTTAATACCTCAAGAGCTTACAATAATGTCTATAATAAGTGACATCTCAAATCCCAAATATTAATATTTATAAAAATAAAATATAGAATATAAATACATACAACCATCATATATTACTGTTAGCATATATAAATACCATATTTTTATTTCTAATATTTTTCCACAGTCTAATCCCCAATAATTTATTAAATAAATTTTCAATAATCTTTGGGGTGTTACACAGGGGCGCCATTTTGGCTGCCCAAGTGCGCCCGTGTTTCTGTTTTGGTCCCTTTGAACTTTTTAGTCCTCAAAAATGCTATTTTGGTCCTTTGAACCTTTTAGTCCTTAAAAATACTATTTTGGTCCTTTGAACCCTTTAGTCCTTAAAAATACTATTTTGGTCCCTATGCACTATTGGGCCTTCTATGGTGTTGTTTTGGTCCCTATGTGACTGTTTAGTCCCTTAGGTGACCGTTTAGTCCTTGGGGGTGTCGGTTTAGTCCTTAGATGTGAGTTGGTCCTTGACTTTGGTGTTAGTCCTAGAGTTAGTGGTTGATGAGGGCTTAATAAATTTTATGGTGGTTGTTTAATATCTTATGGTGGTTGATTAATATTTTATGGTGGTTGAATAATATTTTATGGTGGTTGATTAATATTTGATGGTGGTTGATTAATATTTGATGGTGGTTGTTTAAGGTGGTTGATTAAGGTGGTTGTTCAATGGTGGTGGTATTTTGCACATAATGAGATTGTATGTGATTGATGCATTTGTTCATGGTGTCTCATACTTCATATGCATCAAATGATGGTTGTAGGCTTGGCCTTGATATCAATGGTGGTTGTGATATCTATTATGATGGTTTTATGCTTGGCCTTGATATCAATGGTGGTTGTGATATCTATTTGGGTGGTTGTGCCCCCAGGGCAAATTTATGAAGGTTGATGGTACCACATGCATGTGCATACATGCATACATTCATGGAATTGGTGTTGCTTTATGGTGTTTGTGAGTTGATGTGTCATACTTAATGCCATATGCTAATTGTTTGAAATGTGATTGATGTTAGTTCCCTTCCCTAATATAATGCTTATCCTATTTGCTATTATTTATGTAAAGAGACTCACCCTACTGCTTTCGTGTTGCTTCTTATGTCGGCAACCTGCAGGTGATAGCGAGTGAAGGTGTTTCTACCTTCTAGTAGGTCATTGAGTCATGCTCTGATATGTAGCACCAGGGACGGGGAGTTTAGTCATTTTAGTATTTTGTTTTGATGATTATCAGACTGATATTGATTATGTATTGGATATGTTAATCTTGTTGTTATTCCGCTGTGCTAGTGAACTATTTTCTGGATTGTTGTAAAACTAAACAGGTGTTTTGAGGGTTCGCCCCATTTTGATGTGCTATATATCACACACTAGTTGTTTTATGAAACTTTCAATGATTTGTTTTACGTTTTGATGAAAATGTAGCACTCTCTTTTTGGTGCGTGGAAAGGTATTTTGAAAACTCTAATATTTAATTAGCTAATTAGTAGTATTTAGTAAGGGGGTGTTACACAACACAGCATGCCCAAGCGCCTAACAACAGGAAAACTGGCGCCCAGTGGCAAAACAGCCACACAGGGCGCCAAAACACAACAAAACTGGCGCCCAGTGGAAACCTTGGGAAACTGGCGCCCAGTGGCAGCCTTGGGCGCACAAGGGCGCCAAACAGCAACAAAATGGCGCCTAGCAGCGCCTATGGACCCAACAAGCAACCTTATTGACTTTTCTCCTGTTACCCATCATCCAACACCCAATAAAATCAACATGGCATTTTATCAAACACCTAACATGCATCCTAGAAACCACTTACACATTTTATCAAACACCTAATGTGCATCTATTCACCCTCAAATCATACACACATCATCAACACCAAAACGAAATCAACCACCATGCAAGAATCATTCAATCATATATTCAAACACCTAACATGCAATATAGTTCCTAATCTCCCACATACACCCCATCATACAACCCATTATAATATTAGAACCCACCCTTACCTTGGAATTTGTCGAATAAGGAACTCTTCCACGCACTCTAAGGAAACCACCGCAACTAGCTTCCTCTTCTTCTCTTTCTCTTCTCTTGTGCGCCGTCTCCTCCCTCTCTCTAGCGCTCCATCTCTCTTTTCTTTCTTTCTTTCTCTTTTTCTCTCCAAATGTGTAAATAACCCTAACCCTTAGTACTTATATCATTGGGCTCTAGCGTCTTGGGTCCTTTTTACCACCTACTTAGTTACTAACACCACCTCTTTCTACCACCTACTTAATTACTAAACACCACCTTTTTCTACCACTTACTTAATTACTAAACACCACCCCATGATTTAAATGAAACACCATATTTTTATTTTAATATAACTATACCAATAAAATACCTAAATAGTTTATTTAAATAAATAATTAAATTATTTGGGGCGTTACACCATCTAGATTATAGTCAGAAGATAGTGGTTTTTTTATTGTAATTGGTTCGATCCGTCTGCTCAAGGAACAAGGGTGAATCCAAAGCCAAATACAATCGACATTAAAATTAATAGTAGATATCGACTGTATGATTCGTTCGTCATTGCTTAAAATGTCACATGTCTATTATGTCCCTTATCCATCAACGCGAACTGATAGGCGTGGTTGGTGTGTCGCAATTAAAACAAAACCAAGAGGTCGCATTGAGACAAATTATGACACACTGGAAGATGTCCCATATCAAATGGATGAGATGTCTAATGTAAATGAAGTGATTCAAGTTGAACACATTACTCGTTTATGTGATCAGCCAAACATTGGTGATGGAGTTGATGACGAAGAAGATGCTGATGAAGATTCTACAGACCATATTGGTGTATCAAGAATTCACTCATCTGATGATGATGATTTTGAGAATGAATGGGATTCCAATTAGTTTTTTTAGTCTTTCAGTTTTATTGGGTACTTAATTAGTAACTAATACTTAGTATGGATATTTATGTTTATTTTGTAGGAATATTTGTATGGATGTTTATACTTAATTATTATGGATATTTGTATGAATATTTGTATGGATGTTCCTCTCGGCAGATATTTACCAAAGCCAAACACAGCAGGTGCTAGTAGTAGTAGTAGTGCACCTCTTCCGGTGACTGCTGGCAATGAAGACTTACGCCCGACACATGTTGAAGATGGTCGTATCAACATGGTGCCTCAAGAAGATTCGTAAGTATATTATTTATTAATTTATTTTTGTTTCCTTTTAAATAACTTTCGTGCCCTCAAAGAATCGCTATACCAGCCCCAAAGAAGAATCACCCCAAAGACATCGGTATCCACCCCAAAGAACAACATCCACCCCAAACAAATTGTCACCCCATCAGCTCTTCAACATAAATAATATCGATCTTAATATGATTGATGCTTTTATGATAGATGACATCCCACCGGGTGGTGCCTATTATCATCATCGAGATGACTCAGATCAGCACGCACCTTAGTAGCTTTATATTTGATTATTGGTGTTTATTTATTATGGATATTTGAGTGTTTTGTTGGATTTTATTATTGATATTTGTGTATTTTGGATTTGGTTATTGATATTTGAGTAATTTATATTTGGTTATGGATATGTGAGTTTTTTTTATTCATTTCTATTTTAATTTCATTATTTATATTTTTTTAAATAAAATTTTAAAAAAAATAGGGTATTTGCGGCGGATTTAGATACCTTTGCGGCAGAATTTTTGAATTTTCGTCAAAACTTTCCGGCGGATTAATGGCGTTTGCGGCGGATTTTTAAAAAATATATTATTTTTTGTGATGGATTTAATGTCTTTTGTGGCGGATTTTTTGAATTTTCGTCCAAACTTTACGGCGGATTATTGGCGTTTGCTGCGTATATTAAAAAAAAAATTTGAGACGGATTTAATGTCTTTTGCGACGACCCGATTACCGACGAAAAAATCCGCCAAAAAATCCCGTATTTGCGGCGGATTTGAGTATTTTCTGGCGAAAAACCCATTTTTTTGTAGTGTTAAATTGAAAAAAAATAGAGATTATGCCTTTAGAGGATCCCATAATTAATTTACTTGACAGACTTGTGCTTAATTGTAACTGTGAGGATGTTCTTAGGAAGCTGATAATTAGCATTTGTCCCTCTTGAGATCTGAGCCTTCATAAGGGGATTGCTACTAAATCATAAATTTTTACCCCTTTTCTTTCTATGAATGTGTTTCCTAATTTGTTACATTCTAGAATTTGTCTTTTGACCATTTCAAGGTGAAAATTGATTTGCATCATAAATAAGATTTGGGGAAGTTGCTAGAAAATTGTTGAATTTATCCCTTAGTTGCCCCCTTTGAGCCTAATTGTTATATTTTTTTTCTTTGGTACCGAGATCTAATTTTTTTTTTTGTGGTAAGCATTTGGAATTAAATGTGGAGCAACTATTGAAAATTTTACGCCCTATATTTTAGTGGTCTATATTGTCAAGACTGAAATTTTGTCCTCAACTTTAGTTGTCTGTCTTGTTAGGATGAAAAAAATGAGTGAATAATGTGCTTACAAGAATATCTTCGTACAAAGGAAACAAAATAGAAGTTTTCATGTACTTACCTTTTCCTCCTAAGAAAAAAAATGAAAAAAAAATATAGAAAGATAATTTGAAAAAAAATAAAGGGAAAGCAAGAATGAGGAAAAGGCACATCAAAAGAATGCAAGAGCCAAAGGGCAAATCCAAAAAAAAAAAAGCAACAAAAAAAGTCTACTCAAGAGAAAAGGTAAATCAAAGAGAGTTGATTCAATAGAAGAAGATTGAAGAATGAAAGTGAAATTCATTTGGAGTCTGGATAAAATTTGTAAAATAGATAAGAGCTCCATGTTTGGTTTTTAAGGTTGCTATTTGTTTCTTTTTTTTAGCCTTTGATTATCTCTTTCTTCTTATTTCCTACCTTGCTTGACTTAACCTTGGCCCCATTACAACCCATGAAACCCCATCTGTTGCATGCATGTGAACTATTTACTGGAGATTTGGTCAAATTACAAGCTTATGGTAATGTGCATTTTGTGGAAACTTTAGTGTATATTTTCCCAAGTCCTAAACATTAATTTAGAGAGATTGTGAGTGAGTGCTCTTGTCCACATAAGTGTATTCTTCAGGCACATGAGCCTCTAATTGGACAACCTATTGACACCTCATATGTGCTATATTGTCTAATGTCTGTCATTGTGCTTTTAACTTTAGGTCCTTATTTGACTATCTCTATTACTTATTTGAAAATGTTTATTGAGCCAGAAAATTTGCTTGAGGACAAGCAAAAGTTAAGCGTGAGGGAGTTGATAAGTTTCAATTTAGTGCATTTTTAGAGATAGTTTTAGATAATTTTTAGAGCAATTGCTATCAATTATATAAACCACAGACTTAATTTGCTCTCTATTTTGTAGAAACGAAGAAAAGATAAAAAGAATGATAGCCCAATTTAAAGCCACTCAACTCAAACTAATATATTATATATTATATATGTTTGAGTTTGAAAAAAAAAATAAGAAAGAAACGTGATTGGCAAGAAAAACAAAGGTTTTTTTTAACCCAAAAATACCCTTACTCAAAACGTATTTTTTTAAAAAAATATCACCAATCGTATATATGTATTTATACATATATACGACTCTATAAAAAGACGCATCGTATATACATGAGGTTGTGGTATATACGACCCTATAAAAAGTGTACGCCCACCGTATTAAAAATACAAATTATATATACATCATGGGGGTATATATGACCCCCTAATTTTACACATCGTATATACACCCACCTGATGTATATACGATTTGTATTTAAAAAATGTATTTAATTTAATTTTTTTAAAAAAAAGGTTACTCAAAATACGTTAAAGAGTCAAAACTAATAAAAAAATTATAAAACATACACTAAAAATCTAACAAAACCAAAATAAGTATATGCAAATTTTTTAGATTTTTTTGGAGACTATCAAAAATTAAAAAGATTAATAAAAAATAGTAAACGATGGAATTTGGGATTTTGTGTGTAACACCCCTTTTTCCCTAAGCGGAAAATTTAACACCAAAAATCAGAGTTTCAAAAACATTTTTCACTACACCCTCAAGGGATGCTACATTTTTCACCAATAAAACATTCACGGGTGATAGTAAGATTCACCATTAAGAATAGCGTAATACGTAACACGTCATAAATGGGACGAACCCTCCAAAACACCTGTTTAGTCTACATGACAGTAACTCTATCACCACGCAGCGGAATAAGATAAAGGTTTCAAGATAATAATCATGACATCACAAAATAAAATCCAGCGATCAAATAATAAAGACAACTAATAAGACTAGTGTTCGTCCCCCCCCCCTGAGAGCTGCGTATCAGAGCGACGACACCGACTCGACTGGCGAAGGTAGACAAGCCTTCACACGCGGTCACCTACACGTTACCAACATAGGGGTAACATTCAAACAGAAGGGGTGAGATATCTAACAATATAATAGCATGTATGATAGGCAATAAGCTAGAGTTACAGCAGCTATATCCACCACTTTACAACAACATCAATATACAACTATCAATGAACATCACCAATGACATTAGTAAATGAATGAGATGCAACCCACACCAACGGGTATATGCATGCGGTATCGTTCATCACCATAAAATAGCCAACTAGGGAATCATCACCTATATCATCACCAAGTTTATTGAGCATCATCATCATCACCTATAGCTCTAAGGCCGAAGCCTTCAATCACCAAAATAATGCTTATGAGATGTATGCAACACCATGAACAATGCACCAGAGACAATCAACAACCATGACTATCTAATTGACACAACAACACCAACATCTGGTCATAGACCCATCACCCATCACCTATCACCTTAGTCAATAAAATAGACACATCACCTGTCATCGCATTACCACTAACACCGAAAACACCAATAAGTTTACAAACAACATCAATATACAACAAAATCACGGGTGCAGGGTTTCCTACAAAAAGGCACCTAATTAGGCGAATTATTTAAAATAGCAAACGACATCGAAAAGTTACAAAAGACCACTCGTTGGAAGGCTGCGGATGTGTAGTTTCTGAATATATCTTTAGAGTTTCAAAATAATGAGCCAATTAGTACAGTTTTTAGAAACAATCCGAGTGGTTCCCAGACTGGACAGATTCTGTCCTTCCACTTCAAATCACTCTAAACTGACTTAAACTTGACCAAATGGAACAAAACTTTAGCCCTAACAAAGAAATTTGCGTATAGTTTCTAATGGGGCAAGAATCGTTCAAAACGGAGTTCAATTGAGGACAAACGACCTGAAACACTGAACCTATACCCAGTTTAATTCCAGAAATTTGACCTGACTTGGGACACTCATAACTCGAGCTACACTACTCCAAATTTAACCAAACCAGTGCCAAAGTGACCAAAATTAAGTCTATTTTCTAACGAAATAAGTCCCATAATTTTTGGACAAACAGAAAGTTCCCAGTTTTAAAAACACAGGACCTAGGTCCAGAATGCTTCCAGAATATTACCCTAACTTGTGGGGCCTATATCAAGAGCTACACAACTCCAAATGCGATCAAACTGGTGCCAAATAAACAAGCATTCAATCTAATTTTCAAAATGACAGACCACATAATTTTTCAGTCAGTAAAACGTTCTCAGTCATTGAAATACCGAACCTATATCAGAACATCTCAAAACAGTGAATTCAACAACACAAATAACCATCACAATTCAGCCACCAATTCAATCAACATTCATAATTCACCAAATACACACCAAACACAATCAATGAGGAAACATAGAGCCTATCTCCCACTTAACACCCATCATATACCCCCTTATAAAGATAGAACCCCACCCTTACCTTAGAGTTTTGCCGAGTACAAGATTCTTTCCACGAAACTCCAAAGAACCACAGCAACAAGAGCTCCCTCTCCTTCTCTCCTTGAGCGCCGCTCCTCATCTCTCTTTCGCGATCTCCTCTTCTTTTTTTTTCCTTTTCTTTTTCTCTCAAATGTGCATTGGCTCTAACCCCTAGCGCCTATATTATGGGTTCTTGGGTAACAGGCCTTTTTCTACCACTTACTTAATTACTAAACACCACCCCTTGATTTAAATGAAGTACCATATTATTATTTTAATATGACTATACCAATCAATACCTGAATAATTTAATTAAATAGATAATTAAATTATTTGGGGCGTTACATTGTGCTGTAGTCCCGTAAGAAGTCTCTTCTACGGGAGTCATGCTTGTTGATTTTTTCGGATTTAATGGCTGTGGTTTCGTTACGATCGGAGTGAGTTGGCCGAAAACCAATTTTTTAGCCTAAATTTATTGTTCAACGTATAACATCGTCACGTCTTAACAGACTACACACTAAACCTATTTTCAGGCCTAAATTATTCATGTCTAATTCATATTTATTAAAAATATATAATTTTAATTTTTTAAATAATTTAATTAATTTTTATTTGACTAAAAAAAATTATAGGGATCATATATACACCCCCCAAATCGTATATACACCATCGTATATACCATTTGTGGGTATATATGTAACATCCCTAATTTCGTTAATTTCAAATTAAGAAATTAACGAGTGAATTGTTATGGGAATAAATAATGAGACACAATTTCAAATGAGTTTGTCTCGAAATTAATGAGTCCTCGTTAAATTATGGGATTAAATAGCTTTATTGATTAAATTGTGTTAATTGAATGTGAGAGTTTTGGGGTAAAAATAGGATTAGTGAGATTGGTGAGCCAAGGGCGTTTAGGTATTCCACCCAATTAGACCCTTGACCCACTTACACAATTATAGTCAAAAGAAAGAAAAGAAAGAAAAGAGAAAGAATAAAAGAAAGGAAGGGAAAGGAAGAAAGAGAAACAAGAAAGAGAAAAGAAAAGAAAAGAAAGATAGAAACAGATAGAGAGAAGAAAGAACCGAGAGAGGGAGAGAAGAGGGAGGCGAAGGGAAGAAAGAAAGGGAGAGGAAGATCTCCTCCAATGCAACACTAGGTAAGGGGCTTTTAGTCCCATTCTCTCTCATTTTTCCTCCTCTTTCCAATGATACAAGTTTCATCCCCTAATTCCTACCCGTTTTGTTTTGCCATTGTTGAAGCTTGGAGCTCAAATGGAGCTTTTCGGTGATTTTGAAGTTGGTATTGAAGGTAGGAAGCTCAATAGGTAGTTTGGGGGTTGTGGGTGTCGATTTTATTGTGGATTCGAGTTGATTGAAGCCATAGAAGAAGGTGGGGGATGTGGTTTCGGTTTGAGGGAGCTGGAAATTCAGTTTTGGGGTTGATCTCGCGTCTTTGGAACGGTTGAACTCCGCAAAGTTTCGGTGTCTCGTGATTTTCATCACGCTAGGTGAGTTTTACTCACGTTTAGGGAATTTAAAATGTTGTTTATGTGTTTATTGTACTAGTTTTCGAATTTCCAAGTTTCGTGAATTTCTGAGTCAAAACCGGTATTTTACGAAAATTACGCGTGTTGAAATTAGAACGAAACCATAATTATATGATCACTTGAAGCTCATTATGCCGGACCGGAATATGTGTATATTTTGTCTGCATTATGGTTGAATTTGGATTGGAACACGATTTGGGATCAATCGGAGAACGAAACGGTACGAAAAGGGTCATAATGTTCCCAATTTCCGATGTATGGTTTCGATGCTCCATTCGACTTCAAACTCTTTCAAATCCTTTTCCTAACCATTCATGATTACATAAAGACTGACATTGTTATGTTTGGCATATGATTTTACATTGTTAGTTGAATTTACAAAACACTAGAAATACCGTAAACTTAGATCATCGTGTGGGAACAATTGTTATAAGAACAAAATTGGTGTCTGGACTGGTTATGTAGGTTCATAAGGATAACCGCATGATATGAATTTATATCATGGTGTAAATTGTGTTTGATTTGTTAATTGTGTCGAGTTTGGGTGACGACCCACAAAGTTAGCATATTAGGCGGGGAAGTCATGAGCCCTAACCCTAGGCCCCATAAAATTTTACCATTAGGCAAGTCCTACTGGGAAGGGGGTTCACCGGGATTTAGTCGGAGGGCAGTCGGTGTTATGCTAAGATGTATGATTGCACTGTTTACCAGGATTTAGTCGGAGGGCAGTCGGTATTGTGCAAGTGATTGTGTGCGTGGTTTATTTATTAAATCACAAAGTTAATGAGTTTGTTTTAAAGGACTGAGTGATAGGTAAGGGGTCACGGTAAGACTCACTGAGATTTGTTATCTCACCCTACAAATGTTGTTGTTTTACAGATATGCAGGGGAAGCGCAAGGCGAACAGGCACGATTAGATATTGTGGCTAGGAGATTTAGAAACATAGTAGCTTCGACTATGTTGTTTGGTTTCCCGTTCTGTTATTTTGAACTCAGATTATGACTTGCTTGTTAAGTTGTAACACCTAATCTATTTACCTTTGTCTTTGGAAATTGAATATCTGGTTGTATAACTTAAGTGACATTTAAGTACTTATGTCATTGTACTCTAAAGTACTCCAGGTTGTGAACAACTCTTTGATTGGAATCGAGAGTTTCTATTATTCAACATCTGAAACAGGGATTATGTCTACTCTGATGTATGTAAATGGTACATGTTGGTATTTCTGATATTAAGAAATATTTGGCTGTTACAATATACGACCCCCTAATTTTGGCCATCGTATATACACCCCAAATTGTATATACGATGGTGTATATACGATTTGGGGGGTGTATATATGCGATCCCTATAATTTTTTTTGGAGCTGCAGGATATTTTGGGTTTTTTAAATTTTGTTAAGGGTATTTTGGTCTTTTCGCAAGTCTCGTGGGGGTAGATGGGGAAGTCGTGGGGGTACAAAAAAAAGGACCCAAAACAAAAAGGAAGTGCCGTGAATGAATGTGTGGCACAGAACCCTAAGCGCCACATTATAAATTACACTTGCTGAATTGAAATTAGAGAACGCTACGCAACGCAAGAATTGAAAGAGAGCTTTAAAGCAGGAGAAAGAGATTGAAGACAAAGATTAAGACTTTCTCTATTTCCGGGTTATTCTTACTTTTGTAATTTCATGAACCTATTTCTATTTTATTGTTCTTACTTACTATGGATACCTAAATCCTCTTCTAGGGTCTTAGAGGAATATTGCTTACTTAGGGACCTTATGAACACTTGGCGTGTTGAGAAAATGGTAAATGAACACTTGTCGTGCTGACAAAACGGTAAATGAACACTTGGTGTGCTTTTAATGAACCACTTGGGACCCGAGGGCATTTGAACTCCGAACTGAGGGAGCGACTAAACTCTAAACTGAAAGGGAATTCGAACTCCGAACTGAAGGAGCGACTGGGAAGGAGATTTTGAGACTGACAAGTCCAGGATGACTGACTTGAGAATTAGATTGAAGACTGATAGTTGAAGTGCTGATTCTTGGAACTAGGCATGAGGATTAACATCTTGTGTTCGTCCGCATTTTGCTAAGCAATACAATGAATGACACATGTAATGCAAACATGTGCCATGATTGATGTCTTGAATATTATGGGATGCTTTTGTTCTTTTGTATTTGCTTCTTCTTTGTGGTTTATGAAATGCAAATATCAACATAATGCTTTGATGTTTGAATGCAGGTGTATGCGGTGATTGATGCTTTGATGAATGGAATGCTCCTTCTAACTCCTGTTTGTTTCTTTTTTGCTTCTTCTATGAAATGCAAACATTAATATGATGCAATGCTCTGATGTTTGATGCAATGATTTTTGTTCTTTTTCTTTTATGGAAATGCTAACATTAATATGATGCCAATGCAATGAAAAGATTTCTGCTTTTTCTTCTTTACTATTTTCGTCCATGAAATGCAAGTATTAATATGGTGCAACTGACGTGAACCGTTTTTTTTTTTCTTTTTGCTATGTGATGAATGCACAAAATGTGAAGATGCAAATGTAATGCTTTGATGCATATGCCATAATGAATAGATTAAAATGCCTCGATGCATGAGGTAAACATTTTTGTGACGGTGAGATGCGAGACTTTGGATGCAAGGAATTGAGATGATTATTGAACATTCTGTTGAAAAAAATTGAATTTGACTCAAACTCCGGTGTTCTCACGGTTTTTATTTACAAACAAGCTCACTTGTTTTCTCTTCCTTCCAATGACGACTGAATCTTAGATATCGCATGACTAACTTGTGTTCTCTCTCTTTGAAGCACTGTCTCGTAAGCATGCATAGGAGTGCAAATGTGAATGAGTGAGTCAGTTAACTTGGGATTGGTTTAGAACATGTATAATAAGTGAAGGGATGACAGACATGATTATTGCCGACATTCATGAGGGACCAAGGGATGCAAGACTGCCCTGGTTCGGGCTTTTGATGAGCGAATAAGCTTGCCTGTGTCTGATGGTGATAATGACTAGGGGTGTAAGAGATGATGAATTGGGAACACTTCGGCTCTTGGGATGAAAGGTGGAATGAAAGGGGTTTTGTCTCAACCCACAGAGTTTGGTGTTGCCCCAGTCATGACGAGACAAAGTTGCCCCCATTAGAATGACGAGACCTTTTTTAGGATAGTGAGTTGAGAGATTGCCCCGGTGAGGTTTTATGGGAATGAATGAGGTGAAGGAATGGGAATGCACTTGCCCCACTTTGGAATGACATTTCAAACGGTTTCTTTGAGTGAGGTTGTGAAAGGTGACAGAGTTATGGTGACGGTTATGAACGGAGGGTGGTATGTGAATGGGATAGACGATGAACAAATCTCCCCATGGTTGAGTGGAGTGAGAGGTGAAGGAAATGCACCCTAGTACACATCTTTGGTTCTCTTTAAGAAAAACTCAAATGCAATGAAAGTTTTGACTTTTAGCATGAAAGAAGCCTCACTTGGTGATCATTAAACCTTGTTTTAATGCAACTTGAATGCATTTTAGAGTGCAAGTCTTTATTGTTTTGTCAGCTTTCTTTTTTCTGACTGTTTCTTTTTTCTGAGGATTTTTCTTGATCGGCTTTCTTTTTCCGATCGTTTGTTCTTCCTTTTGAGCAAACCCATCGTAAATAGATAAACTTATTTGTCCTAGGGTTAAAATTTGGGAAAACAGAAGCAATCAGTTATTGATCGGGATGGACTTTTCAGGATTGTGATGTTTTGTGGAGAAGGGATGATTGAGCTTAATGAAGTGTTTGAGGCTGATGGGTTGTTGGGTCTTATTCGGCATCGGCCAATGGTCAATGATTTATGAAGGAAATGGTTATTAGGTTTGATGAGGTGCTTGGGGTTTTATTAGGACAAGTTTGTGTTTCATGGTAGAATGGTGAGGTTTATGGAGGTTAGATGTTGAGGCCAAAGAAAATGTTTGCGGTCTTTATGAAAGGAGAGATGATTATACACAACAGAGTGTTGGAAAGTTTATGGAGACAAGGATCTCTGGTGTTTCATGGTGAAATATATCAGCTCACAATTTGTACTTCTTTTGTTTCTCTTTTTTCTTGGTATTTTTTTTTTTGAGATTTTCATTTTTTGGATCTTTTTGTTTGATTGTGTTCTTTTCCTTTTGACCTCTTTCTTTTCTTTGGACTTGGGTGAGCTGATAGAGATGATGTGGAATTGATCCTTGTCCAGAGTGATGGGGATATCCTAGGACTTTCTTGACTTAAGGTGGGTAGGAGGGGGATCTTTCCCTTCTCTTTGGGATTTTCTTGGCTTAAGGTGGGCAGGAAAGGGAATTTTTTGGATTTTGGATTATCTTGAGGTTGTGGGGAGGCGGCCAAACTTCATTTCAAATTCCGATTGCTTATTTTTTCCGTAAAACCCGACAACAATTTATCTATCTGTATGTGTTTGCTCTTTTCTTTGCATTTTCTTTTATGCCCTCATTTTTGCCTGGACCGCTCTTTGCGAGTTTTCAATCCACCGGGCGCTCCTTTTTGCCTAGGCTGCCCCTTGCGGGTTTTCAACCTAGCGAGCTTGTTCTTCTCATTTATCTCTTCTTTTTTCTTTTTTCTTTTTTTTTTTTGTTTTGGAAAGACTTGCACTAAAGGAATATAATGTCGATAAAGAAGGTTAGTGATCACAGAATTGCCCCAGCATGGAGGACTTAGAGTGTTAGTGAGAATGAACCAAAAAGTCAAGTATGCACTGATGGGAGAGAATATGCGCTTTATGGGTAGACGGGGCGGGATTAGGCTTGGATGGTGATGATGACAAGGAAAGAAACTGACCGACTCAAACAAGAGAAATCGCGTGTCGTGCACGTTTACTATAGGAATGCTTCACGAGAGTCAACGTTAGTTAGAACAATGAATTTTTATTTTTATTTATTCATTTTATTTTATTTTTGAGCTGCTTCAGTCTTTTGTCATGGGAAGGATGGGATGCAGCGCCAAATGAGCTATTGATTTGAAAAAACTGAGTGCTTTGGAACACCTTGAGTTTGCAACCGAGTAAGGATAAACTTTTTTCAAAAAGGATGATTGTTTTGCAAGAACATCTCGCTTCTCATCACAACTTTTATTTTATGCAATGAATGAATGAACAAATTATGACATGCAAATGCGTGGAGAATGACCACCCGAAAAGTGTGGCTTATTCTAAACAATTTTGTTGTTTTTAATGCAAGACAAAATATGGAATGTCAATGCGGATGCCCCCTTTTTTCAAAATGATTTTTTTATTTTCGCTTTTTAGAGGTGAGACAAGATACGAGATGCCAATGCCACTTTTTTGAATGATGAGAGATGCAAGAATGGTGATATAAAGCGATGATTGTCGTTACCACGAGTAACTTTGCATGAAACATTGAGTGGATCCCGACTCAATACTTCACACAATATACAAACGCGTTTAAACAATTAGTTGACTCAATTTAATTTCCTACTTGAAAATAAAACACGTGTGGTGGGTCAAAGTGCCCTGACATCGTAGAGTAACATCCCAAATTTGTAGTCGACAAACAAATTTGAGATATTACCCTTTGTCGTTCCAAGGTGCACTTCTACCCATTAAGCCATCACATGAGGAAATTTTTCTTTGTTTCGAAAAGATGCATACAGGGAGAAATGATGTATTCGAACAAAGTGATGAGGTTAATGAAATGATGCATGAGTGCCACATTGACGCGATGCCTGCATTATTTGATGATGAGTTTTTGTACATGCACCCGGATGAATGTGATGCTTATGCAACGCGGATGATAATTGCTTCTTGCTTTATTTTGTTTTTATGCAATGAAATGAAATGCATGATACTCACAATTATTTTTAACGCGTGGAAATGCATGCAAACACTAGTGCAGAAAAGACTTTTAGTATCGGTTATTTTGCACTTTTAGTATCGGTTATCTGTCGATACTAATTCGACCGATACTAAATGTCTGACATTTAGTATCGGTTAAATAACCGATACTAAATGTGACTTTTAGCATCGGATTTTCAAAAAACCGATACTAAATGACGTTTTTTTGGTGTTTTTTATGCCTTGAAAACGTACTATTAGTATCGGTTATTTAAATAACCGATACTAAATGTCACTTTTAGTATCGGTTATTTAAATAACCGATACTAAATGTCTTTTCAACATTGTGTTTGCTGTCTAAAAAATGACATTTAGTATCGGTTATTTAAATAACCGATACTAAAAGTGACATTTAGTATCGGTTATTTAAATAACCGATACTAAATGTCTTTTCAACATTGTGTTTGCTTGTCTAAAAATGACATTTAGTATCGGTTATTTAAATTAACCGATACTAAAAAAGTGACATTTAGTATCGGTTATTTAAATAACCGATACTAAATGTCTTTTCAACATTGTGTATGCTGTCTATAAAATGACATTTAGTATCGATTTTTAAATAACCGATACTAAAAGTCTACTTTTTAAAAAAAAAAATTCTCAATTCACATCTTACCACACACACACTGCATATATAGATATCAATTAATAGATATCAATTGACCAATTTATAAATTCCAAATTCACAAAATTATCTCCACAAAGCGACTCATAATGAATTCATAAAAATATTTCAACTTCTATTGAAATTTAATATCTTACAATACAAATGTTATAAACCGAAATACTTAGTATATAAATTCTACAAATGGTGCATGTGATATGAAACATCATAACAGTGGTCATAACCTACAGTTCTGAATTAACTCTTCATAAATAACATTGAGACTAAAAATAATGCAAAGAGAATGGACTAAAAATAGCACCATCACTTCCAGGCCCTCCATGATTTCTTTCTTGAACGCCGCTTTGTCAACTTATTAGTTGCTCGAGCAAGAACGTGCCATCGGTCCAAAGTATTTCCTTAGCCCGACACCTTTTCCAGCTCCCCGACAACGACAGGATGCTCAAGTGTTCCTTAGCCCAACACCTTTTCCAATGGGGGTGCTGCAAGAAAACTAGTAGGGCATTAAAGCTACTAATTTTGTATAAACATAAGGTATTAACAGATTAAACACAAGCACAAAAGTTACAAACTATATAAACATAAAGTATAAGCAAAATATATACACATGTATCTATGTATCTATATAAGAATCTCTTTCTCATCAGTAAAAACATATGAGGGGACTACTTTTGAAGTTGACAAAGAAGTTCAGTAAAACATATAATATCCCCCTCTATTAAGACCCCACTTTTAGGATGAAAAGTGCAGTTACCACACTAAAAACACAAGTTGACACTGCAACTAATAGTGTTTTTCAGACTAAGAGATATATTGTAAGTATAATAGGTTAAGATGTTGAATATATAATTAAGAATCCAAAAATCATGTGGCCCTCTTTATATCACTATATATACCATGTAGCTATAAGAGGAAGCATGCCCTGTTATTACTGAGAATGGATTGCACATTACTACATTCAAGAAACTTTCAAATATTTTAATCCAAACTCACTAAGTATCAATGACTGCTAATTTAATACAAGCAAATTGTAGTACCCGAAGCAAAAATCTTACAGTCTCTTAGCAATGTGAGGAAACATGGTGCTTCCACCAGTTAAAATGATGCTGCAACAAAAAACAACACAACATCCGAAGACAAGAGTGAGACATAAAAGAATGTAACAAACCACAGATAGGATCATTAAATGCTTGGAAAACAAATTAGTAACCTCTCATAGAGTACAGGGTGGAGATGTGGATGGCAACCATTAACAGCTCGAACAATACATTCTGCTAGCCCAGCCTGGTTCATTCCTGCATATCTTTTTGTTCAGCACTTGGCAGAGGACATAACAAAACTAATATTAAAGGATAAATAATCATATTATACTAAGATCCTCATTTGCAGTCACACAAGAAACTAATCAACCAAAGATTTAAATTAAATTCACTGTAAACATATTCCAGTCCAAATCTGTGCTTGCAACTATAATATTAGGGTTTTATAGGCTTCCATATCTACACCAAATTGTGACACATCTGCTGTTTTTGTATATCTTTTTTTTTTCAAATTCAATTTAAAACTTTATTGAAATGATATAGTACACTTGTATCGCATCTGAAAATTTGAAACTAGCATTTCATTGAAACTACTCAACAACAGACCCAAATCAGCAGGACGGAAGAGCATCTCGGGGACAAGAAACCGTTCGTTCGTCAAGTCAAATTCCTATAGAACACAAAGTAAAAACAAAAAAGAAGTTAATATCATTGACACAAAATGAATGGCAAACTAAACAAAATCAAACTAATACATTTTTTGTCAAATCAACACTCTGTCTGTCCTTAGGCTGTTCATCAATCTCCATGCCATTCATATCTCCCTTAGTTTCCTCTGAAGGAACACCATCATCCTTCTTCGGGAATTTTCAATGCCTTCGCAACAAGACCATTAATACGAATTTTGAATTCTTCATACTCTCGCTGTGAAGAAAATAGGAATTAACGTTAAAAGATGCTGCCAAGTGCTAACAAACATGATATACGTGTAGCATACAAGAATGCCACGGCGACAACAGAATAATTCATTTGCAAGTCAATATTTTTACCTTCATTGCTTTGCGATCTTTAACAAATGATGGATGAACCTTATCCTTCAAGTAGTCAATTTTCTTCGAAAGTGACAGTAGACAAGGAACTAACCAACTGCAAGTCGAGGAAAATTACAGGAACCATCCAAATGGCCTATCACATTTTTCAATCTGTAACAATATTAAATCCAGTTATAGAATTCATGATTTCCCAGTACAAGAGGACATATACAAGATAAAACAAGGTTTGCAAGCAATATTAGAATGACAGACTAGATGTATTATCCACAAAATCATACAAATCATGAAATAATTCAGAAAAATATTGACCACTAAGAGTCAATCGAGTTATAATTCAGACAATAGAATTATACTTAGGAGTGGCACAAACTAGTGATAAAGCATCCAGAATCCACCTCCTCATCGTTAATATTTGACAAAAAATTCAACGGGCTTTGTACCGTTCTTGTTTCACACCATTAATGCATCTTAAAACTTAAAAGGTGACTGCAAGTCTTAATTCATTTCCATCTTACATCAGTAAGTTCATAGAAAGTCTGTTTACTGTCTCACTATTCATAGAGTAAAAGTTTGGATTTGCAAGACTGTCAATTCTTTCTTGTGAAAACATATTTCGTTCGGATTTATCAAAAATCTTAATGACTATATCAAAGGAAGTACAAGCATTACCCATTGTGATGCCCATGTCCACCTTTAGGTTGAAGCCTTAAAACACCATTTGGAAGGCTAGTTTCATCATAAACCTATATAAAAATTTCCACAACCTTAGTGCTGAAAAAAAACTTTAACAAGCTTAGACAGGATTAGGAAAGAAAGACATACTAGCAGAACATGACGCACGGGAACTCGATAATATGCAGCAAGTGGCCCAACCTTTAAGAATATAAAAAATAAGATAGATTAAGTACAGAAAGGCAAAAAACAAATCGACAGATCAAAGACCTTTTTTTATTGTATAAGTGTGTACATGTGTATTATGAAAAATTTAGTTATTATGTATGACGCAAACTAACCGATTCCCCACTAAAATTCATGTATGTTTGGGGCTTTGCCAACAAAACTGGTACTTCTCCTATAGAACCTGTGCAGAACAAGTAAGAAAATATAAGTAATTGTTCTAGTTTCCAAGAAAAAGAAGTCAATAACTCGAGAAAGGGTGGGTTATAATAAATCAAATGATGGTAGAAGATGATGCACCTATTCCAATCAAGGCCTTTGACTGTATTGTGTTCATCAGAATGCCTTCTGCTTGAGAAAGGCTATCAATTATTTCACGAAATTCATCTGTCAATAACTTTCCATTCCATGCATTGCATAACAAATTAGAGGAAATCTAGTATATATCAACCACAAGCCAATAAGATTAAAAAGTTAAGAACAAATTAGAGGAAATCTATGAATGATTTAAGCGGCAAGGCATAAAACGACAACACACTAACATACAATAAATGGAATACACAAAATCAACCGAGAAAACATATGCAATAAAACCCTAAATACACAAAATCAACAAATCCACAACATATGTAACAAAACCCTAACACCACAAACCCTATCAACTGAGAAGCAGAGAGAGTTAGTGAGAGAACAAACCGAGAGAGAGAGAACCCTAACCTTGTTCTTCACACTCGTCCCTTCATCCTCTTCCTCCTTTTCAAGTGTATCGTAGGACCTGGTTCTGATCTCGTATTTCGAGCCGGAATCGTCGACGTACCAACAACGAGCGGCGGCGGTGCACTCGGTGGGGGAAATACCGTTGGGGATTAAGAGAAAGGGGCTCCGGATCATGGTTACGGGTGGAGCGGGTTTTGTCAGTCACACCTTGTGGATCGGTTGATTGCGAGAGGTGATAGCGTGATCGTGGTGGATAATTTCTTTACCGGAATAAAAGAGAACGCGATGCCCCATTTGGAAATCCTTGATTTGAACTCAGATCAGATCTGAAAGGTGATAGCGTTGAGCCTCTTGTGCTTAAAGTTGATCAGATCTGAGGAAGAGGGAGAGAGTTAAGAGAGTGAGAGATCAGTTCAGAGAGGAGAAGAGTGAGAGGGTTGACAGCGTTAAGAGAGTGAGCGCGTTCTGTAATGTTGTGAGTGAGGAGAGTGCGTGAGGAAGAAAAATTAGATTACCTTTAGTATCGGTTAACTTAAAACCCGATACTAAATGTGTTAAATTAGATGACTTTTAGTATCGGTTGACTAAAAACCCGATACTAAATGTGTTAGAGACACACATTTAGTATCGGTTGTTTAAACAACCGATACTAAATGTAAGCGTGAAAATTGAAAACTTCAATTTAATTTCAAAATTGCCACCGCGTCTACATTTAGTATCGGCTGCTTAAACAACCGATACTAAATGGTGCTGTCTAAAGTCATTTTTGTACTAGTGAAAATGAAACGTTCAAGTGCTTATTATTTTTTTATGCCATGAAAAGGGGAAAAGGGGTACATGCGATGCATTTTCTAAAGTCTAGTAGAAAACATACATTTTTGGATTTTTGTTTATTTGTTATGATATGAAAGAGAAAAATAATAATGCATGTAGAAAATGGCGCGTTTGAGCTAAGGCTATAAGAATAGCGGAATGATATATGCATGCAATATTGATGTGATGCCCACCTTTATTTAATGACAGTTTTTGAATGAAATGCAATATGGATGATAACTGCTTCTGGTTTTCATTTTTCTTATGCAATGAAATGAAATGTGTGATGCTTACAATTACTTTCCTAATGCATGAGAGATATTGAATGGAGATGCATGTGAAATGAGACGTTAATGTTTATTTTTGATTTGCGACACAGAAAAGTATTAATGCGATGATGTGATATGAGTGGACGACGAGAATGAGTGGGTGAATGAATGTGCATTTTGATTGAGGATGCCGTAAATTGCATCACTTGATGATTTTTCATGATTATGAACGAATGAAATACCATAGGGACGATAATTGTTTTTTTTCAAAATCTTGTTTTATGTAATGCATGATGCCATGATGCAAAGTGCGGATGATGAGTGCTTTTTGCTTTATTTTTAAACAATGAAATGGAATGCATGATACTAACAATTATCTTTAGTGCGTGGAAAGATATGATTCTTATGAAAATGCATGCAAAATGAGGTGTTTGCATATATGATATGAAAAAGGGGAAATAATAAAGCATGTGACATTTTTCTAATAATTTTTTATGCTAGAAAGTGCATGATGCTCATAAATGATTTTTAATGCAAGGAAAACATGATTTATTTTGAATGGAAATGTGTGCAAAATGAGATGGTCACATGTTCATTCTTCATGATATGCAAAAAGCAATAATGCATGAGACACGTTCCTAATAAAATATGTTTTTTGGACTTTCTGACAAAATTAGGAAAAAGTTTAGTGAATGGAAACGCACTCGCGCGGGGAATGCATTCCTGACAAACCTAAATGAGATAAAGAAAACTGCGCGTATGGATTTTTACTTAGTTTTCCCATGTTATGCAATGCAAAGATGCTTTTTGTATGAGAATGAGATTGATGATGCTACTTTACATGCATGTGAAAAGCAAAGTAAAAAGATTTTTTTGGTTTGGTGATTGAATTTTTGAGAAAATACAAGATATATGTCACCTCATATGGATGTTTATGAAAATGAAAAAAATAACCTTTTTTGATTTTCGAAAATTCTTGAGGAAAAATGACTAAACTAGATGCAACAGTGCAACACACATTTGGGAACGCCCTTGTGACCTAAAAAAGGGGGAAAAACCTACGATCTAGGGCAATTTAAAGGTAATCCTCCCATGTAGCTCTATTCACTCCCTCACAAGGCCACGAGCCACAATCCCTTTCACAAAACTCCCCACAAATGCAAAGAAATCTGCTAGGTGTGAGGCGTCATGAAAGGGCACAACTCTACTTGAAACTTTCGCAAGTAGCCAAACGGACAAAGGTCCTGATGGGCTCTCACTACTCGAATCCACTCTCCTAAGTTTTTGCAGACCTGGGTTATGGTCTCTCTCTCAAAGCATATTATCTCAAGGTACAAGTGTAGTGTGTGTCAAGGGCATACCACTTAAAGCTACCCAACACATATCACCCTACCTGCAAATGAAAGCCCAGAACAGTCCAGACAATAGCATGTTGTCTACTCTAGGGTTCAATAGCAATCCAATATAAACTAGCCTAGGGTGCCAACAACAATGCACTTCTTACCTTAAGAAAAGGAGCTGAGAAGAGAGGAACATGATAAGAGAGGGGGAAATGCATGAGCTTACTAAGAAAGGGAGCAAAGAAGGAGGGATCATGGGGATTGGAAGAATGCATGAGCATAAGCAATAAAAGAAAAGGAGTAGAAGAGGAGATAGCGAACAAACATAGAAGAAGACAAATGCATATGCCTACAATCAATAATAAGAAAGAAAGGAAAAAAGAATGAAGGCAAACGAGGTATTAGTCAAATCAACAATACATTAAACCAAACATTTTAATTAGTTAGGCTTGACCCTCATTTTTTTTTTTAAAAAAAGGTCCCCAGTGAAGTCGCCAGCTGTTGCACCCCGAAAAATCCGGTTTGGGTTTCTCAATGTACAACGTGGAAAATTTTTGAAGCCGCCACCAATATTTTAATTTTAAGACCAAAACATTGAAAAAAGGTCTTTTGAACAAGGCAGATGGTCTTTCGAAAACTAGAGATATGGGTTCGGGGGTCGATTACGTGCGGGGAAGGTGTTAGCACCCCACGCGTCCTCTCTATTGAGAGGGAACCTTTAACTAAGTGTGTGGTTTTACGTTTGATTTGAAAAATACCTAGATTTGCCTATTTATTTCTTATTAAAAAGATAAATGGGAAAACTTAATGAAAAATTTTATTTTTGGCGCTTGACGAGAGTTGACTTCTCGCTCCTACGTATCTCCGGGTGCGATGGAGAATTCAAAGCTACGTAGTTCTCGGTTGTCGTGAAAAGGTTTTTGTTTTTTATCTTTTTAGTGAGTTTTCGAAATAGGACGAGTATTCAGCGAATGATTAAACTAACAGAGGTTATGGGTAACCACCGCTAAGTACTCTTGAAAATGAGAGTCACTACCATCGGTCGATTTAACGAGCGAAGGTTACGATTGATCGTTAGTAGCAACTCGTTTTTTATTTGATCTTTTGAAAATGGTTTTCGAAAGAGATTAATTGGCACGAATGATCAAACTAACCATAGTTATGAGTGATCATCGCTTACTGTTCTTTGGAAAAAAGCATTGACGCCAATGGCTAGACGAACAAAGGTTCTGATTAGCCACTAGCAACAATGGGTTTGAAAATGATTTTTTGTTATGGAAAATATTAATGTTTACAGTTGCGAAAATGATTTTTATTTGTTGCGCTTGACGAGAACGTGGCTCGCTCCTACGTATCCCGAACGAGAATCAAAGCGACGTAGTTCTAATTTGAAGATGAAAATGTTTTTGAACGGGTTTTGGAAAGGGGAAGAGCTTTCATAACGACCAAGCAAGCAAAGGCTTTGAGTGATCATTACTAATAACTCTTGATAGCGTTCATGACAATCAAACAAGCCAAGGCTTTGGGTGATAGTCACTAATAACTTACATTAATTAGAAAAAAAAGTTTGAAAGATTTTTGGGAAAAGGGGGTGAGATAGTAAAAAAGGGGTATAACTAATTACAGGGGGTTGTATTATTAACGGAGGGGGTGCGAACAGTGATCAGATTTTTTTAAAAAAAAACTTAAAAAAAGAAAGAGGCCCAAAACCATATGGGCTGTAAACCTTCACTCTAAAACAGAAGGGAAAGAAAAAAAAAAACCTAGAGCTACACCATCTCATGCGCCGCTCCATTTTTAGAAAAAGAGAGAGAAAGAGTTTTCAAGGGAGAGAAAGAGAGAGAGAGCGACGGTGAGAGAGGGAGAGAGCGGCGGTGAGAGAGGGAGAGGGCGACGATGAGAGAGGGAGAGGGAGGGGATACCGTGAGAGAGAGACGATCCGAGAGAGGGAGGACGAACGGTGTTCGCGACGGAGAGAGAGAACCGTTGACGGTGGTGGCGTTTGGTCACCGGAGGAGGTGGCGGTGCGCGGTTGTTTCTGGTGGGTTTCTTGCTCTCAAATGGTTGTTGTTGGCTTGAGGTGGAGGTGAGAATGGTTTTTTGGTTGCTGTTGTTATTCTTCCTCTTTCTATTATTTTTGTGTTTTCATTCTTTCTTCTCCTCCTTCTATTCTAACCTCTTCATCTTCTCTTCCTTTTGGTTCTGCTCTACTTCTTTATGCTGATGTTTTGTGGGTTTTTTTTTTCCTGCTATGAGTGTGTTTGTTCTTTGGTTGTGGTCATTGTGTGTGTTTTTGGGATGGATATTATGATGGATTTATGGTGTGGAATAGGAAGTGGGTTTAGAGAAAGAGAAGGAGGAATGTGGTGGTGTGGCTGAGATGGAAGTTATGGTGTTGGAGAGGAGAGTTGTGGTTTTTTGGTTCCTGCCTCTTTTTTCTTCTTTCGTTGTTCTCCCCCCCTCTTATGTTGCTGGCTTTTGATTTTTTTTTTTCAGGGAGGATTGTTCAACTTTGTTTTTTTTTGTAACTGAAATGTCTCTTTCTAATTTCCTATCTCATGAATCTGTTTGTTACAAAATCTTGCTTTGCTCTTACGCCTATTTTTCTAAGTTTATGTTTGCGAGGACTAAACCTTGATTAAAGGTCCTAGGAGAGAATAGGCTATGTGCAGACAACAATGTTTTACTTGTGAAAAACAACAAAGATGTGATGAAAGAGCATGTGGACCTCTAGCCCAAAATGGAAGATGTTGTCAACACATCTCTCTTCTTTTTACTTGTTTTTTCTTCTTTTTTTTAGTTTTATTTGATCTAATTGTAATAACATCTTTTAATGTTTTCAACTTTTGTTATTTTATACATTTGACACTAAATTGTAATACAAGAGACAATATAATGAATCTAATTTTGTCTTCTCTATTTCCTATTTATTCTTGTCTAAATAAAATAAACAATAATGTCCATAAATAACGAGTGCCCAAAATGAACGCGCATATGCAGTTGGAACTAACACGTGTGCGTGAGAACAAAATGGTGCGAGATCATTAAAAAGGACGTGTGGTTGCGGTTAAAAATAACACGCGCTTACAACAAGAATAGTGCAATATTATTAAAACTAAACACACGTACGCGATTAGAGATAATGTGCGAGCACAACGAAATATATTTTTGAGCCTTTTTTAAAACGAGAAAAATACCCATTAAAATTGGACGCCCACAAGAATAGATTTTGTTATTTTAAACTAGTCGGACAAAATTGGGGTATGACAATGACCAAACCATATTTTAGTCTTCCAATCATTCAACCTTTCGGGGAAAGAACAGATTATTGCCTTTACTTCTAAACATTGGAATCCTGCACAACAAAAATATTCTACTGTTAAAAAACAAGTTTTGTCAATTTCAGAATTCCAATCTGATTTACTTAATCAAAAGTTTTTAGTTCGTGTTGATTGTAAATCAAAAAAGACATTTTACAAAAGGATGTTAAAAATCTTGCATCAAACATATTTTTGCGAGATGGCAAGCTATTTTAAGTATATTTGATTTTGAAATTGAATATCTTAAAGGATCAGACAATGCTCTCCCTGACTTCCTCACTCGTGAATATTTATAGGGAAAGAGTTAAGATGACTTCCAGATCTTCGTCCTCACGGGGAAGATGAAGAGGGAAACTTATTTTGAATGATTTACAGGTTAACAGAAAGAAAGGGTCATCCACCCTAAACCAATCAGGGTCATCTACCCAGCCTAACCAACCAATTCAAAATCAATCTTCCATTTCTAAACAAACCAAATCAGACCATGCTTTCTCTGTCCAAACCCTCTTGGCTTTCCAAGAACAGGGACTCATCAATCTACTAACAAAAACTTGGGCTAGTATAGCTGAAGAAAATAGTGACCCAGATATCCCAACTTTATACCTAGCTATAGAAAACAAAAAACCCAAATTGTTCAAATAAATCCAAAACCATCCCAAATTATCCCTGCTCAAACACCATCCCAAGTTATCCCTGCTCAAACTCAGTATATCCCAAAAGAATTTTTTTCCTTAATAGCATATTTGGAACCAGAATTTTAGATGAAAATTCGAATAAAATTCCTTCTAAGATATTTCCACCTCAATTTCACTTTGTATCAACTGTTCCAAATCAAACCTAATTGTTTTATGAGTTTGTACTCATATATACTGAGTCAATCGCTATCAAACACTACAAATATCCTAGAGACGACTCCAATATCACCCATTCTACCCTTCAAATCCTAAAAGTCTTGACACCTTCAACTTTTGGACAATTTTCTTATCATATTGTAAGCCTTATCCTCTTAACTCCTTCTTTCGTTCTTCTTCAATTTTCTTATCATCTTTTCAATCTTTGTAATTTATTTTCTAAGTTTTCAATTAATAATCACTCTCAATTTCAATCTTATGGAAGGCTTTCCCTCCTAGTACTTATTTTTCTTGCATTTAATTTATTGCACTTTTTTTCTGTTTTATGGAAGGTTTTGCCTCCTGCTAATATTTTATCGCATTATATAATTTTTTGCACATTACTTCCATTTAATTCTTGAGTAGTCTATCAGCTCCCTACTTCTCGTGTCGTTTATTTTAATCTCTCACCCTCTGCTTCGGACCCCCTCTGAGGGTGAGAGATTAAAATAAACGAGACGAGAAGTAGGGAGTAGACGGATTACTCAAGAATTGAATGGAAGTAATGTGCAATTAGTGCTACTAAAGACAACTACTCCTAATACACCGTCTCCTCCCCATAGGAATACCAAATCTATCAATATGTTAGGAGAAACCTCTTCCTCTGAACATAGGGAAGAAGAAAGTCCTGATATTATAATCAACCCGGTCATCTATAATCCTAAAAACCAATGGAGAAGAGAAACTAAACTTAATTATCCTAGAGCCAGAGCCCCAGTAAAAACTTCATATCAAAGAGATGAATCACCCACTTACTCCTCCCTTAATGAACCTTATGATGTTATCTAAGTTCATTATAGATAAGGAATTCCTTAAGAAAGAATTCTATTCCGAGGAATGGTCTCCTCAACGAGAATGGTCCTTTCAGCATTATCAGGGACACAAGAGGAAGAAAATCCAAGAGAAATTTTATAAATTTCTCGAACAAGTAAAGTTAAATATTCCATTCTTTCACAGGTTTCATGCTTATACTGTCAAGGAAAATATTAATAACCCTTACCAAACTGATTTAATTGGAAGGAAGACATTAGATGTTATTACTGTATGGCATCTAAAAAGATGGGCAAATTGTCCAGTCGCAAGTGGAGGATGAGAGAAGTGTCCCCTGCAGCTAATAGTTTTTCCAAACTTGTAATTTGATGATGACCCATTTCTTTATTTCCCTTTCTTTTGCAGTTTCAGAGGTAATAATACAAGATTTTCTCGTCTATTTATTGAGTTAGGGTTTTCATCGTATTTTTGGGGAAAACTTCATCAATAGACACGACAATAACTTTCTAATGGGAAAACTGAAAAATTAATAGATACCCAAATGTAACAAAGTATCATAAAACACGCTTGATGGAGGGCGCCTTGCAGAATGAGAGAAAGGTAGGGGTACCTGAGGCCGCGTTGCAGAATGAGAGAGAGGTAGGGTTTCGTTTGATTTTGGGGAAAACTTATATTTTAGGGTTCAATTTGATTTTGCAGAATGAGGGAGAGTGAAAAGTCTTAGGGTTTAGTTTGATTTTTCGAAATGCGAAGGGAGAGCATTAGCTAGCTTCCTGGAGAGGGTGAATTTTTTTTAGAAAGATAGATAGTACTAGTGAAAGAGTTTTGTGTTTTAACAATAAGTGGAGCTTCCCCGTTAAGCGTTGCTTATTTTGCTCCATGTTTTAACAATGAGCAACGCTTTCCTATTAAGCGTTGCTTATTTTGTTTCGTGTTTTGACAATGAGCAAATAAGTTTTCCGATAAAATCTACCTATGTTGTTCCATGGTTACCTTTAAGTAGCACTTTAATAGAAGCGCTTACGAAAGGTGTGCCTTTATTTAACTTTTCGCGTAGTTTGTCACAAAGAATGCACATTTTGCATTGGTCAGTGCAAACAATAGTTGCTAAATATCACAAAGAATGGACATTTAGCATCGGCTTTTTGAATAATCGTAGCTAAATGTCACAAAGAATGAACATTTAGCATCGATTGCATAAATAACCGATCTTAAATGTCACAAAAAGGACGTTCTACATTAGTTGTCTAAATAATCGATGTTAAATGTCATAAAAGAGGGACATTTTGCATCGGTTGTTAGGTTACCCGATGCTAAAAAAGTATGTTTTCAGACATCAAAAACGCTAACGAAACACCATTTAGCATCAGTTTTTTCAAAACCCGATTCTAAAGTAACATTTAGCATCAGTTAAATAACTGTAGTCGGTGCTCGCAAGATTTAGCATCAACTTTTAATCGATGCTAAATGTGGAAAACAACTGATGTTAAATGTCTTTTCTCAGACTAATGAAAGCTCAAAGAACGAAAGGGTCAATCACCATTAGAGTTTCTCAGTAGATTAGCTCAGTTGGCGAGCTAAGGGACATGAAGGAGTGCACCATATGAGTGCAAGAAGGAGGTCCCGGGTTCAAATCCCGACAACTATTTCCCCCACCCCCCACTAACAATTTCTTATCTAAAAAAAATGAAAAAACATTATACACAATAATTGCCCAACACGTCTATTTTGTTTCTACGAACTTTTCCATTAATAGCCTTAATTTAATACCTTTGACTTTAGGCCCATGCATTTGTATTAGGAATTTTCCTTATTTATTTTTGTGTAGACATATGCCCATGGAATAAGAACACTCTTTTTGTGATATTATTGTTTTATGATAGAATGCTTTATTATTATTATTATTATTATTATTATTATTATTATTATTATTATAGATTTTGTTATTTAATATTATAATATTTTGTGAGTCATTCACCAGAAAAACAATGTTACGATGTCACGAGTTCAATATAATAATGGTTTGCTTTGTCAAAAAATATAAGAATGGTTTGCGTTTTTTCCATCAAAAATAATGGGATGCATCATTAGAAAACAGTGCGTTCAATGTAATATTTCAAACAAGAAAAGAAAGACAATCAAAACCCGCCAATGCTTCAAATTTGGCGTTCTAATTTAACAAGACGTGGGGAATTGGTAGTAGAATAATTTAACAAAAACTTCATTAGTTGGCCTAAATCATAGTTGACTTTAATTACTTTTATTTTTAATATGTATAAAATAAAACAATTCCAATCTCTACAAATTGAGAACATCACTAGCTATAAATTGAGTCTTACAACACCTTCAATCTCCCATCATATAGACAAACTTGAAGCAATAATATGAAATCCATATACCTATCATTTGCACTTATCTTTGCTTTGAGCACCGAACCCTTGCTCGGAGAAGTTGATGCTTCACATGAGCAAGTAGTTGACACAACAGGGAACATAGTTCGCGCTGGCACAAACTATTATATTCGACCAGTCCCAAAACCCCATGTGATGGCCAGGGTCCTTGTGTGGTTGGTAGTGGCTTTGTTCTCGTAGCAAGATCACAAAATGAGACATGCCCTCTTAATGTTGTCGTGGTTGAGGGTTTCCGCGGCCAAGAAGTGACATTTACACCAGTTAACCCTAAGAAAGGTGTTATTAGGGTTTCCACTGATCTTAATATCAAGACATGGCTTGAAACAATATGTAATGAGTCAACAACATGGAAGCTTGATGATTTTGATTCCTCAAGTGGACAATGGTTTGTGACTACTGGTGGTATTATTGGAAATCCTGGCAAGGATACCATTAGCAATTGGTTCAAGATTGAGAAGTATGAAGATGATTATAAGCTTATGTTTTGCCCTACGGTGTGTGATTTTTGCAAGCCCTTGTGTAGGAATGTTGGGGTGTTTGTGGATAGCAATGGAAGCCGTCGTGTGGCTCTCACTGATGAACCATACAAAGTTAGGTTCCAGCCGTCGTCTACTTGAAGCACTTGTCTTGTCTCAATGCATGAACAAATTATATGTAATTTACAACTTATATGCAATACTTTGTATTTTATCACTTTTACTCTACTAAAAATATTTGTTCAGTTCAGGATGGTTTGATTGTAAAAAACTCAATAAACAAATGATCTTATATGGAATAGTATTATTGTGCAAGAATAAAATTGATGCTTTAATTATGTTTTATTATATATCTAATCGATCTGGAATATTATTATGCAATGATTAAGAACTTTCATGACACCAATAATGGTAGACAACTAATTAATAATCTCCAAACAACTCTACATAGGCTTCGGACTTCCGAAGGTGGCTGAAATTTCAATTATGAAATGGTAAGGACATGAAGGAGTCGCACTATATGAGTGCGAAGGAGCAGTCTCGATCGACGCAACGGACAAATAGAAAGAAAATGTAATGTTTGCATTTTATGTCATTCATTGAAGATTGCAGTGTCTCAACTCTCAACACCGTGCAAAAATTGAAATTGAAGATGTGAGTTTATTTCCTTTGCTGCTCATCTAATTGCTCACCCTCAGATTTTAGCAGCAATCTTCCTATCGACAGTGCATGCTGGCAAATAGGATGCCCGGCGGTGGGCTTCATTCCTCTTGTTCACGATTTTAGTTGATTTGAAACACAACCCTCACTTTCTTTCCTTTCATGAATTTGCCTTACAGAATGAAAAATAAATAAAAAAACCTTTCATTAGTGATCATATATTGATATTTCTACCCAAAACTCCCTAATTTGAATTCTCTTTGTTTGACAGAGAAGAGATTAACACACCAGGCAGTGGAAGGAACGGAGGTTAATTGATGCCACGTCATTTGTAACGCCCCAAAAATAATCGGTTAATTATTTAACTAATTAGAGGGAATTAGCTTGCGGAGAAATATTAGAAATAATAATGTGGTATCTAGTTAGATCTAGGGAGTGGTGTGGACCAATAATTAGGTGGTGAATGTATTTGAAGGGGA
Source organism: Oxytropis ochrocephala (assembly GCA_020916435.1). Classification (NCBI taxonomy): domain Eukaryota; kingdom Viridiplantae; phylum Streptophyta; class Magnoliopsida; order Fabales; family Fabaceae; genus Oxytropis; species Oxytropis ochrocephala. The sequence goes on from CM037088.1 coordinate 72,422,364, forward strand.
GTGTTTATATAATAAGGAGTGGTGGGTGTAATTTAATTGAAGGGGGTGATATTGGTAACTCCGGAGTGGTGAAGAATGGCCCAAGAAGCCCAAGCCCGATAGCTTAAGCTCCTTAGGCGCTAAGGGGTTAGGGTTTGCGCCCCATTGTGCAAGAAGAGAGAAAGAAATCAGAATTTAGAGAGAGTGAGAAGTAGGGAGAGCTACGCTAAAGGAGAGGAAGGAAGGGGAATCTTCTCAAGTTTTCGGTAGTGAGTGAGATTACAGTTTCGAAGGAGGAAGGCGACGTTTCATCCGTGGTGTTGCTGAGTTCTTGCACGTGATTCTCTTAACCATCGCTTTCCGGAACATCGAAAAATTCAAGGTAAGGGTGAGCGTTTCGGTTTAACGTGATTGGGTATATGATGGGTTTTGGGGTTTTGATGTTGTTTTAATAACTTGTGAAGTTGTTTTGATGAATTCGATGTGATTGATAAATGTTGATGATGTCTTGCTGAAATTGATGATCTTATGATGAATATCTTGATGAACAAAATCATGTTTTGAAATCTGAAATTGAGCTGGGAAAAATATCGAAAATTCTGAGTTTTTTGCGTTTTGAGTCGCTTTACGCCCATCGGCGCCTCGCGTCGCGCTCGGGTCGCGCCTCAAGCAACAGAGTGATGCGCTGAGGGCTGATGTTTCTGTCCTCTCGCGCCTCGGTGGCGCCTCACTCGCGCTCGGAGCGCGAGTCACCTGTTCTCACTGTTTTGCACTGTTTTTCACTGTTGTTATACTATTAGTGTGCTAATTGACTTTGGCTAAATTGTGGTTAACCACTAAGGTCAGGATTTCTTTCACTGGTGTATTTACAAGGGCATCACTGAGAGCCTTGCAAAGGTGGCCAATGCTCATTGCAAGTAGTATCGCTTACGAGTAATCCCATAGTCAATCGGTTCACTATTTTATAACACACTAAACCAAAAGATAACAGAAAAATATATATATTTTAAATGATGTTGGTGTGTATTGGTTTTGACGAGTTGCGGTAAATGTTCCCTATGAGTGTAATTAGGATGGTGTTGTAGTATGATTTGTGTGAAAGGTGATGAGTTCACTATATGAGTGATTATGATGTTGTGATATGACTTGTGATGTTTTGTGAAGAATATACTCTATGAGTATAGTTTTAATAATGTCATGTGTGACCGTGATGAATTATGAAGAATACACTCTATGAGTGTTGTATGATGATGATGGTGAGTACTCCAGGTGAGTGTTTTGATGAAATGCACATGTATATAGTATCTCATGGCATGTGCATAAATGTGAAGAATAGGCTTCGGCCTCTTGCGAAGAATAGGCTTCGGCCTCCAGCGAAGAATAGGCTTCGGGCTCCAGCGAAGAATAGGCTTCGGCCTCTTAATTGTGATGAATATGGTACCATCATGCATTATGCCCTGGTGGGGGTTGCACTTTCATACATCATTATAACTGTGAATTGTGCTGTTGTGATAGGAGCTGTTGTTGTGTGACCGTGAATTGGTGATGTTGATGATGCTATGTGATTGCCTGCTCTCATTTCTCTATTATGTATCTGATTATGTTTTATTGAAATTCTCACCCTTCGCTTGGAATGTTGCTCTATGGTGGCAACGCCGCAGTAACCATGCGAGTGAAGGTCTAGCCGCTTCTTGTTAGTCGTCGGAAGTCTCTGCTTGTGTCGGTCTACGATACCGTAGCACCTAGGGGGCGTGGTTGACATTTATTAGTTATTAGTTAACTGTTTAATGACTATGTTGATACTATGAGATGTGTTTTGAGAGGCTTAGTGAGGTTATTATTTATTCCGCTGTGATGATTGATTTATGACATGTACTTTTAAGACGTGATTTTGCTGCACAAACTTTAATGAGTGCAATTGATGAGATGAGTTTTTATGACGAGGTAGCATTCTTTTCTACCAATTAAATTAATATTTTTGAAAAGGAAATTAATCTGATAATGACGTGAAAATTGAGGGGGTAGAAAAAGGGTGTTACATTAGTGGTATCGAGCGCTTCGATGCAATCGCCCAAGTTGTCCAAAGATCGAGTCTAGTTATCTCTCGAGTCTTGGTACTCGTTCTAACCATTGTCTGTGTAGTAAGTGATGTTTCTGCAGGTGTAGGACAAACCGAGTACTGCTGAATGGTAAGTGAATAAGTGGGGGAGATACCCCGCCGATAATGTGTGCTGTATTGTGTTTCCAACGTGTGAACTCTGTGTCTTCTGTTTTTGAATTCCCTGATGGTTTGGAAAATGCTTGGTTGCGAAAGATGCGTTAGTTACTTCTTTTGAAACCGAAGGAAAATATTTTTGCCGCTCTAGGCTTCAATGTTCTTATAAATAATTATTACATGATTTTAAGAGTTGAGGACACCTTTCATTTACGAAAATCATTTCCAAAAAGTAAATTGTTGATTGTGTTGGAAAACAACTTTTCCTCATTTTTCGCACTTCTACTTATAAATATTTTTGAAGTAGAGATGTCGCATTTATTGATATGTAGATTGTGTGATTGTTATTTGACGTAAATTTGGTCCATGACCTTTGTTGTTGTTGTTGTTGATGGGTCAATGTGACCAAAGCGTTGTTGTTGTTGTTGTTGGGTCAATGCGACCAAAGTGTCGTGTTGTTGTTGTCGAGTTGACGAATAATGTATTTGTGAGTTAAATGACTGTGCATTAAATGATGAAATTGCGGTGTTTAGTGTGGAGATGAACTATGAACATATGTTGCCTACAAGTTGTTTGATAGTATTACCTTGTGAGTTTTGAAGGTGAAATTACTATGCTTAAGTAGTATATGATGTTGAAAGTGGTATTTTGGCGGTTGGGTGAATTTGGGGTGTCGGGATGATTTGATTAGATTGTAGTTAAAGTGTTGCATGTAAAGTGTTGATAAAATGCATAAGTGAAGTTTAGAGTGCATGTAGGTGTTTGACCAAATATCAAAATGTTGATTGGATGCCCAAGTGTTGTTTGATGACATGAATTGTTAAATTTGAGTGTTGTTTGAGATTATTGTTTCGTGACGAAACATGATGAATTTTACTTGTTTACGGTTTTGTGCGTTTCTGACACTGTTTGATTGATCCAAAATTATGTGGCTGATTGTTTTGAAAAATGGATTTAACTCCGGTCGTTTTGCCACTGGTTTCATAAATTTTCAATAAGAGACGAGAAAGAAAATTCGGTTGCAAGTTGAGTAAGAAGTTCTGTCCAAGTTTGGTACCTAAGTGCAGTATTTTGAAAAAAATGTACCAATTGGCTACTTATTTTGAAAAATAAAACTCATAGATAGAAACTACACTCAGAGAGCTTTCCAACAAGTATTTGTTTGTCGAAATTCGATGTCGTTTACTATTTTAATTAATTCGTCAAAATAGACACATAGTTGCAGAATTTTCTGCAACCGAGTTTATGAAGATTTGCAAAAACGTTTTGAACTCGGATCTTCATATGTTGTGGATTTGTAATTTAAAAACGAAGTGATTTTTGAGGTTGCTTGTGAACCTTTAACAAACAATGTTATGGTTGGGTATTAATGTGAGTATTAAATTTATTTTCAACAAATGAGTACTCACCTTGTTGCCGTGTGTTCTCCTATGTGTTTACTTATGTGGCTAAATTAAACTATAGTCTCGCATGAACTTGTTATGTGGTTGATTTAGCATTATCACTTTGACTATATGAATTGGTGAAAGTATAGCATATGAAGTATAATATGAATTTTTATCAGAACATGTTCTTGATTACGTGGTAATGTTGGATGCTAAATGCCTTGTAGATTAATCTTTCTACTTGTGTTAAGATGCTTCATTGTCTTGACCATTAAGAGTGATCCTTTGTAGGGGTACCCGGTGACCCCGATTTGTGTTTATGTGTTGTGTGTTATGTGTTAGGTATTATGTGAGAACCATTGTAGTAGCAAAGGAGTAAATGTAAATGATGAGTCCTTTATAGGAAATTGAGTAAATGCATGCTTTGATGATGACGTAATTGAATATGATTAAGATTGATTGATGATTTGTTTAAGTGTGCTAGGACAATGAAAATATTTTGCTCACAAAACTTATTGTGTATGATCATGAGGATAGTTTAATGATACGGATTAATGAATTGATTTTATACCGACGTAAGATGTGGTTATACATGATTGGTTGAACTCGTGGGGTTGATGTGCCGGGCTTGTTCCTTTCTAACTAACTAGTTGATGTGATGAAAAGTTGTGTCGTTAATTGTTCGGATAGGTATGGTTAAAAGAGTTTTAACGATGTCAAAAGAGTGGGAGTCGTGGACGACGCCTTCGCACTCTAGACCGCGTTAAAAAGCCTTTTAGCGTAGTATGTGTAAATTGGAAGGATTGTAGTTTTGTGACCTCAATTAATTGGTGGCATGAGTAGGAGGGACTGATCACCCCAATAACTCATCCCCAATGAAAGAGGCGACAATAACTCATGGTATTATAAATTTTGGATATATGTGTTAATTTTGATTTGGGTAATTAAGTGGTGTGCTCATACTTGATTTCATGTTAATTATTACATGTGTATATATAAGTGTTCTCAATACGTGATGTTGTGAAAAATGCTTGATTTTGAAGTCACGTGTAGTACTACAAATTTGTTATTCATTTTAGAACTTGTGGGTCGTATAACTGATTATGTATTTTTCTATGTGTGGTCCTTGAGAATAGAAGGTTAATTAAATCTTGTTTTAAATTTCGTGCCTTTATTGAGTTGTGGGTAGTAGTTGTGTTTGGATTGAAAGTAGATAGTTATGTGGTATGAGGAATTGAATCAATACCTTAAGTTGAGACTCATGAGGAATAATAAGACCATACATTATAAGAACTTTTGGGAATGTGTCCTTATGGAATTTGATATGAGTTTGATGATGTTTGAGTAGTTGAGTAGGACTTTGATAACCTACAGATTAGAACATCTAAGTGGAAGTAAAGATGTAAAGAAAAGTGTTTAGTATGCTACTAAGTATATGATGAATCAAGGGGAATGATGGTGAACCGAAGTAGATGTAACCGAGGTAGTTGTAGAGGTGGGTGATGATGAGGTGTAGTTGCCTAAGTAAAGTGTCAAGGTGTTTGAGTAGTTGAGTAGAACTTTGATGACCTTCAGATTAGAATGGTCAAAGTGTCAAGGCTAAGTATACGATAGGTGACGGACAAGGATGGTTAGAGGTGACAAGGAGATTGGGTTTGGTTTCGTGAGTCGGAGTAAATTTTCGAGGACGAAAATAATCTAAGTGGGGGAGAGTTGTAACGCCCAAAAATAATCGGTTAATTATTTAACTAATTAGAGGGAATTAGCTTATGGAGAAATATTAGAAATAATAATGTGGTATCTAGTTAGATCTAGGGAGTGGTGTGGACCAATAATTAGGTGGTGAATGTATTTGAAGGGGAGTGTTTATATAATAAGGAGTGGTGGGTGTAATTTACTTGAAGGGGTGATATTGGTAACTCCGAGTGGTGAAGAATGGCCCAAGAAGCCCAAGCCCGATAGCTTAAGCTCCTTAGGCGCTAAGGGGTTAGGGTTTGCGCCCATTGTGCAAGAAGAGAAAAGAAATCGTAGAATTTAGAGAGAGTGAGAAGTAGGGAGAGCTGCGCTAAAGGAGAGGAAGGAAGGGAATCTTCTCAAGTTTTCAGGTAGTGAGTGAGATTACGGTTTCAAGGAGGAAGGCGACGTTTCATCTGTGGTGTTGCTGAGTTCTTGCACGTGATTCTCTTAACCATCGCTTTCCGGAACATCGAAAAATTCAAGGTAAGGGTGAGCGTTTCGGTTTAACGTGATTGGGTATATGATGGGTTTTGGGGTTTTGATGTTGTTTTAATAACTTGTGAAGTTGTTTTGATGAATTTGATGTGATTGATAAATGTTGATGATGTCTTGATGAAATTGATGATCTTATGATGAATATCTTGATGAACAAAATCATGTTTTGAAATCTGAAATTGAGCTGGGAAAAATATCGAAAATTCTGAGTTTTCTGCGTTTTGAGTTGTTTCTGCCCACTGGCGCCTCAGTCGCGCTCGGGTCGCGCCTCAAGTGACAGAGTGATGCGCTGAGGGCTGATGTTTCTGTCCTCTCGCGCCTCGGTGGCGCCTCACTCGCGCCCGGAGCGCGAGTCACCTGTTCTCACTGTTTTGCACTGTTTTTCACTGTTGTTTGTACGTTTTGAAAATTTCATATCTTTTGAACCGGGAACCCGATTGAGGCGTTCTAAGATGCGTTGGAAAGCTTATTCAGAGGCCTAACTGAATATTCTACTTTTAAGGAAAAATAAACTGTTTTGTGGTAGTTGATATAAGAATGAGATGTTATACTATTAGTGTGCTAATTGACTATGGCTAAATTGTGGTTTACCACTAAGGTCAGGATTTCTTTCACTGGTGTATTTACAAGGGCATCACTGAGAGCCTTGCAAAGGTGGCCAATGCCTGTTGCAAGTAGTATCAGTTACCAGAGTAATCCCATAGTCAATCAGTTCACTATTTTATAACACACTAAACCAAAAGATAACAGAAAAATATATATATTTTAAATGATGTTGGTGTGTATTGGTTTTGACGAGTTGCGGTAAATGTTCCCTATGAGTGTAATTAGGATGGTGTTGTAGTATGATTTGTGTGAAAGGTGATGAGTTCACTATATGAGTGATTATGATGTTGTGATATGACTTGTGATGTTTTGTGAAGAATATACTCTATGAGTATAGTTTTAATAATGCTGTTGTGTGACTGTGATGAATTGCGAAGAATACACTCTATGAGTGTTGTATGATGATGATGGTGAGTACTCCAGGTGAGTGTTTTGATGAAATGCACATGTATATAGTATCTCATGGCATGTGCATAAATGTGAAGAATAGGCTTCGCCTCTTGCGAAAGAATAGGCTTCTACCTCCAAATGAAGAATAGGCTTCGGCCTCCAGCGAAGAATAGGCTTCGGCCTCTTAATTGTGATGAATATGGTACCATCATGCATTATGCCCTGGTGGGGGTTGCACTTTCATACATCATTATAACTGTGAATTGTGCTGTTGTGATAGGAGCTGTTGTTGTGTGACCGTGAATTGGTGATGTTGATGATGCTATGTGATTGTCTGCTCTCATTTCTCTATTATGTATCTGATTATGTTTTATTGAAATTCTCACCCTTCTGGCTTGGAATGTTGCTCTATGGTGGCAACGCTGCAGTAACCGCGAGTGAAGGTCTAGCCGCCTTCTTGTTAGCCGTCGGGAAGTCTGTTTGTGTCGGTCTCTGATACCGTAGCACCTAGGGGGCGTGGTTGACATTTATTAGTTATTAGCTAACTGTTTAATGACTATGTTGATACTATGAGATGTGTTTTGAGAGGCTTAGTGAGGTTATTATTTATTCCGCTGTGATGATTGATTTATGACATGTACTTTTAAGACGTGGTTTTGCTGCACAAACTTTAATGAGTGCAATTGATGAGATGAGTTTTTATGACGAGGTAGCATTCTTTTCTACCAATTAAATTAATATTTTTGAAAAGGAAATTACTCTGATAATGACGTGAAAATTGAGGGGTAGAAAAAGGGTGTTACATCATTCGCATTATTCTAGAAATTTTGGTCTGTGTCGTCTATAGGTTTATTGTTGATTCGTGAAACATCCGTGAAGTCAGCAATTTTCATGTGGATATTTTAATCAACATATCCACATCGAAGGTGAGTCAGTAAAAATTATACATTTTTTAATAGCGTGGATACCATGTCACATGCGGCCCAACATTAAGCGGGGTCTAAAGCGAGTTTCGAAAGTGAGGCCCTTTTATAATTTAGCGAATTTTTTTTGTAAAATTATTTTATTCTTATTTAACTTTCATCTTTCGAGGTTTTTCTGATGCGAAATCATTTATCAAACTATTGTAATCAATTTCACTTTACATTTCTTTTTTGGTCGATAATTAATCTAATCCATTTAATCTTTGTTGAGACATTATTAATCTTAAGTAAAATTTTATTAATTATTGATCTTAACAAGAGATTAGAACAATAAACCTAGCGGTTGATTGTCGAAGAGAGAAATAGGCGTGCACACACCAGTCACCACACAACATGTTCAAGAGGACAGACCCCACCACAGCTCCGCTCCAAACACCTCTTCTTGAGCTCCACTCAACAGACACCACCATCGGTGCTCCGCACAAAACCACAGTCGCAACGGGATAGTGGAACTGCAAATTGCAATCTTGCGGTCACAACGATATCAGACGAGGTCACCGCAAACAAAAGTGTAAAATTAGATAGTCAAATTGTGAGATTGTGAGAGAAGATTGAATAGAGATAGAGATTGCATAATAAGAAATTTGAAAAACACAAGCAAAGTAGAGACTCACTTGCTCAAGTTCTTATCATTTTTATAAATCACAATGATAAAGAAGAAATAATTAAAATGTTATATTGAAAAAACAACAGACATATTGAAATTGAAAATAGAGAGATTTAATGTTCCGATTACGAGAGATTTAATGTTGAATTGTTGAAAAATTGAATTTGGTATACTAAAAACGAGACCATACAAAATGCAATTAAGATTGAATTTGTTCGTATACCTTTTTAATTATGACTTGTACAACGTATTTTTACAACTTAAGCAACTTTGAATTGCACTATCTAATTAGCAATCTCTATTTAATTGGAAATGCACAGAGGAACGCACATTACAGACTATTTTTTTTTTTTGATAAGCACACATTACGGACTATATACGTAGCACAAAATAAAACACTAGCAATTATAATAATTTATACTGCACCTTTTTTTACAATAAAAGGCCGTGCCAATTTTTTTAAAAAAAGGTGCCAAAAAAGAGAGATATATGGGCACAGGGACTAGAACCTCGCACCCAATTGACAGAGTGGTACTGACAATTATAATTTGGGCTACCATGTATAATTCTGACTAAATTGTATTGCGGATTATTTAGAGGAAAATCGAGGCCCTTTTTCCTTAATAAATTTTGGGTTTTTTTTTTGGTACCCCCACCCATTCCCCTAACACCCCCACCCACCGTGTGAAAATACCAAAATACCCCTGACTCTTTACAAAATCACAATTTCTTCACACAATTGGTCATACCTACGTTTGACCACCTTCACTCGCATATATACGCCACCTTCGACGACGTATATACGATCAAATTTCAAATCAACCAATCGTATATACCCCACTGCACTCTATATACGATTTAACACTTTTACTCACCGTATATACCCTTCTACTCAGCGTATATACGATTAGCAGAAATTCATCCACTCGCATATACGCCCAGAACACCCTATATACGACGAGCAAAAAAGTAAGCATCGTATATACACGTTTTTGATGTAAATACGATGAGCAATTTTTTTTTTTTTTACTAATTTTTTTTTCTTCGCTTGCGGTGTCCTGGTAGGCATAGAGGAGACGTGAGGTCTCTCCGATCGAGAGAGATGGGGAGTCATCTCTCGCTCCGAGTCACGAGGACTCGGAGGCATAATCGACTCCATGCTTCAAAGACGAGACAGAGACAGCACACGGCTGAGCCACCGAGTATGAGCCCGAGGCGGTGAGTATCACCGAGCCACCGATGATCGGCCGTGGAGCTTTCTATCTCGGGGATTACTGCAGCAGACGCAGCAGAGGATTGGCATAGGGGAGGCGGTTTCTCAAGATCATTCCCACTTACTCCTCGATATCATCCACAGTATCCCCAGTATGATCCCCAACCTCTTCATTACCATCCCCACCTCCCGAGTATCAAAGCGGCGACTTCAGTGATGCTTATTACTCGCACTCACCCATGTCCGAGTATCATGAGGTGCCTCAAAGATGATCGTGAGGAGCCTCAAAGAAGATCGGGAGGAGCCTCGGGAGGAGCCTCGGGAGGAGCCTCGGCCTCTCTTTTCACCGACTTGGCGGATCATGTCTGCAGCTTCTATACTCACGACCCTAAGTTTTGCATTTTTTCTTAAATAATTTATTTAAGTCACATAGTCCGCACTTTTGCTTACATTATTTATTTATTTTTATTTCGTGAGTATCGTGAGTTGTCAAAGTATGGGCTCATGGCAACAAAGTCCATACTAGACTTCATCTTCATTACCCGACCTACTTCAACAAGCACCACCGTGGTCGTGGACTCCGGATTGGCCCCACTTCTCCCAGATCGCCACGCCACGAGAGACCATGAGTTCATTGTCGGCTTTTATTGAGAGGTGGCACTCGGACATTTCGTCCATTTCACTTGCCATTTGGTGAGATGACGATCACTCGATGACGCCTCTTGTCTGCGCACCTTCCCATCCAGGGAACTATGCCACACCTCCCGCCTCACCGTTAGCTCGGAGTTTGCCACACACTATTGAGACATATTTGGGTGTGTCACGGGTTGAGGTCGCTAACAACACCCGTGGGGTCCATATTACGACTTCAAATGGTCGGAGCGGGTTTATGAGCGTAACTTGGAGGAGGGGGTGACATCACGATTCTTTGTCGGGGGCTTATCCGCTTCGCCTTTCGACGACCTACGTGATCTTCACCACGAAGACCGGAGACAGTGAGGCTAAGTGGTTGATCTACCTGGATGATCTGAGTCCAGAGGTTCTTGGAGGCTATGCATGGGGTGCAGTACACACTAGCCGCCATGTATGAGTCCTTGAACACTGCGTCTTTGAGGACTACGCAGCAGTGTGGAGGGTATGCCAGCCTATTTCAGGTATACATTTTAACTTCTTGTATTTTTGTTAAATCGCACTGACTTTTGGTAAATTTTTGTGAATTAAATATGTTATTTATTTTTGCATTTCAGGCTTGGATTATGTGGTATTTCCCCCGGATGGTGGATAGGTTGGCTGGTCATATCCCGGGTGCGGAGCCACTGGCTGGGCGCTACAGGAAGAAGAAGTCAGACCACCTCAAGCTGAGCCACTACAGGAGGATGCTTGATGAGCTTAGGCCGCAGGATGTCTCGCCGGCGACCATTTGAGGAGGACAGTGTGGTAGACCGCTTTGAGCGCATCTCCTCTGCAGAGGCTTCATCACCGGGGTGACTTCGAGTTCCGACATGCCCGATAGGTGCTCACGTCGGTTTGGGTACACGCAGATCATCCCACGTGACCCTCTTAGTGGCCGTCCGAGTCATACTGATTGCGTGTTTGGGATCGTCCACTTCATGGCATCTGTGGAGGACATCCTGCGCACTACTCGGGTTGCTCGGAGGCCGGATCAGGCTGTACGTAACTACTTAGAGTGGTACGTCCGGGCTTCTATCCCCAGACTATTACCGGCTCCACCATCACCACCATCACCTAGAGCTCAGCCCTGGACACCCTCCCCTGAGATACGCTACGACGATCATGACTGGATTAGGGAGCTTGTGAGGGCTTGTAGAGAGGGGATTCGTGACGGCGACATCGCGCATGGCAGTCCGGCGTATCGGACAATCCATAGGATGGTGGGGATGGCAGCACCGGATGACGTGGTGGGGCTTAGGCGACGGGGCGAGGGGCGAGGTGGGCGCCGTTAGGGATTTTTTATTTGTTTTTTGATGTATTTGATATTATTTTGGCACTTTATTATATTATTAACTTTTTTCGGATGTTTTATTTATTTTACGAGTTTCCATAAATTTTTGATTTCATTGATTCAATAAAACAAAGTTACACAAGCGATAAAACATAAACAACTTGAATAAAAATAGACAGATAAAATGAAAATACAATATAAACTACTGAGGTGGTGGAGTTAATCGACGAAGGATCTCAGCGACGGTCCTTCTGGTTTCGACGTACAGATGAATGTAACTCCTCCATTTAATTGTAATATGAATGGACATCATGTCTCGGACGTCATCCTCGCTGTTGACATCCATGGTAGACCAAGAAATACCTCCACTAGTCGCTTCGGTTTCGGATAAACGATACGAATTATCTCATGTTCGTCGTTCTCTGGTTGAACCATCCGCAATAGTTTCTGCTTAAGAGCAGAAAATGATATATCGTGTTTTAACCTACACGAAACAACATCTCTCCCATCGAAACTTATACCATCATCTTTCAAGATGATACCCTGATGATCAACAAACCCCATATTAGAATGAACAAGAGTGAGGGAAGAAGGCTCGTAGTATGACATTAGCGAAGCCTGCATCATCTTCACTTGTGATGTGTGAGAGAAGGAGGAAGTTGAATTTTTGGTGTGAAAATAGTGATGGTGGGAGTGAGTATTTATAGATGAGGTAAAAGATTATCAACCGTTGATTTTGGCGTGCAATCTACACCGTAGATCAACTTTGAAAGCGAAATCATGACCGTTAAATTTTTTTTTACACCACCAATCGTATATACTTCTTCAGGGCATATATACGATGCGTTAAAACTACGCATCGTATATATGTCCCAAATGACATATATACGATGCGTCTTTTTTAAAAAAAAAAATTAGATTACAAAGGGCATTTTGGGGATTTCAATTTGGGTGGGGGTGTTAGGGGAATGGGTGGGGGTACCAAAAAAAAAACCCATAAATTTTTATTTTTTTAGGTCCCAAGCCCTTGCTTGGGCTATTTGGGCCTTGGGCCAGCCCTGATGCCACACGTGGTAGGTGTTGTATATCATATATTGGAACTAATCCTTATAAGAAATCAATCATGCTAATCAACAGAGAATATTAAAGAGGATGTGTTCCGGTCTGGCCAAGAGGTCCCATTTAGACATTGGGCCAGGCCCAATATTTTCATGCAAGCAAGGCCCAAGTACGCCAAAAGCACCAGGTATGGCGCGACTAGCTCGGGCACACGAGGCCGACGGCCAGGATCGCTCGATCAGATCCGACGGTCAAGACCAAACACCCACGTCTATAAATAGAAGCGCATGGCTCTCAATCCAAGTACGCTCTCATTCTTGCAACTCTCGCCTATTCTCTCACTGACTTAGGCATCGGAGTGTCTGCAGGTACACCCCCACCCGACGTGGGCCGCAAGCGCACTCGGACGACCGAGGACCTCTTCCCAGTTCCGAGAACCAAAGACAAGCTCCGGGGAAGCGGAACCCATTCTACTATTCGAACAAGGTATACTCCTGAGTTCAAGATCGAACATTGACGACCACAGTGGGAGGTTTCTTTGCCTGCTACTCGGTCCACTTCCTCGGACAACTTCATGGAATTCACCGCAGATTCTCCTGCCGCCGAAACACGCCGGTATGCGCGCGTCAAGCGCGCAAGTGGCGCGAGATCGCCCGAGCAACTGTCGTTTCTGCACCACGGAGACCCTTCCCGAAGGTGCCGATCTCGTTCTCCGACGATGATTTCTTACTCGGAGAACCCAATGAGGGCATTCCCCTGATTGTTGCTGCTACGATTGCCGGGGTGAAAATAGAGTGCATTCTCGTCGATCAGAGTAACACAGCTGACATCATGTTCCAAGACCTCCTCCCGGTGTTCGGCCTTTCACCCGAGGGCCTCATTCCTTACCTGGGACCCAGCCTCACAGTCCTCAGGGAAAAGATTGTAGTCCTCTCGGCTATTTCAACACTTTCGTCACCTACGGCGAAGGGAGGCTTGCCCGGGCCATAAAAACTACCTTCGTGGTAATCCCCGTGCTCTCACCATATCATTGCATTATTGGAAGACCGACTTTGGCAAAGTTGGGGGCCGTCGTCTACAATTCACCTCTCCATGAAATTCCATTCTCTCGACGGGCGATATCATAACTATACCTGCTAACTTGGAAGCATCGGCGTTGCCACGCGCTCTCTTTCCACGGTTTGCGTCACCGACCACGCGGGTTACCACTCCCTCCAGCGGCTGCTGGTGTGTGGAAATGCCACATACACTTGAGTGCAAGTATACACTGGCCCAAAAACAAGTAGTAAAAGATCGAACCCACAGAGATTGAAAAACTCACTTTTAAAATAATATAAAGTAATAAAGTGTAAAGTCACTAAGTAACAAAATAATTTTGGATTTTTGTTTGATGATCACAACTAAGTTAGAAAGAAAGCAAAGTAAAAATGTTGATAGTGTAAAAGAGAAAAGCTAGTTGGAATGTCTTCATCAAGTAATTTACTTATAAGTGTATGATGCAAAGATGTGATGCAAATTTGCTTGAATCTTTGTCACAGCATTAGCTATGTGCCTTTCGGTCACTTTCTTCAGAGTATCATTACCACTCTTATGATCCTTGTTCTATGCAAGAAAGAAAGGGGTGTTAGTGCCAATCTTGCCTCCTAACAAGTATTCACTTTGCTTAAGTGAATTCACTCTTGTATTTTAAGTACCCACAATTATCCTATGGACTATACTATCCTATGTCTAGGACTTAGCATGGTTTTCACAAAGTTTTCTTTATGTAAAACACTCACCCATATTAGTTCTTGAGTTCTTAATTGTAAGCCATGTCCGGTCATTTACAAATCTACTTATTCTAAGTGATCAAGTTCAAAATAAGTTTTGAAAAGATTATCAAGCAAGAACTAAAGTACAAACATACATACATGCAACATACTTACTTAAAAGCTCATTAAATGATTAGAACATTCCAACTAAGAAAGGTTTAGCTAACAAGAGACATTGCAAGATATATATAAACCGAATAGACCATGTTTATATATATAGAAATCACAAAAGAGAAACAACAAGAGTAAAGTTACAAATGTTGAAAACCTTTGTATGAAGTCTTCTAGCAATGCACTAGCATTACTCCTTAGCACTATACAAACACTATGAAAATGAGTTAAGGAGGATTTATGAATTCCTTCCTCTTCCTCTAAAAATATAAAAACTAACTATGTATATTGAAATTTTGATCTAACTTATGGATTGTGATATATTTCCAAATGAAGATGTGAGGTCCTTTTATAGCCTTCAAGTGAGGGTGCTTCCTTCCTTCATGTTGAAGTCATCTTGAGTGGATCATAGCCGTAGTTGCTTTCCGAGGTTTATCCATGTTGAAATCTGTTCTCGGGTGTATTAGCAATTACGAGGATCGCCAACAACAATTGGACTCGCGCCCCACCCCATCTCGATCGCCCAAACACGCCGCTTGAGCGCATTCTCGCCGCCGAAATCTTCGCGCAAACGGTCGGACCTCGCGATATATACGCCATTCACATATGGTATCGTGCGTTCTCTAACCTTGTGCTATCTGCCCGAGCGACCTCTCACTAGATCGTCGGAGTGTCTTTGCGTACCACCCGAGGTGTTCCACGCGTGAAGCCGGGACCGGCCCTTTCACTCATTCAACGACCGCCCACGCATTTATTCAATCAACACTTCATCACTTCATTGGTCAAGGTACGATCAATTGGCGACCACGCGGGAGGCCCGTGGCGCTATCCTACCTCTCTCATGGCTCCACGCGGCCGATCGCCCCGCACGCGGCCACTTCTCGACTCAATCCTCCGGCGAGAATCGCCAGCAGACTTCGAGGGCGTGGCCGCCACGGTCCCACGAATCTCAAGACTTCCACGACAAGAGCCTTCGGCACACAACGGTCGTGGACCTATCCTCCAACAAGTTCACCGCCGTTCTCGAGACTTGCCGCCCGAGCCGGTTGAAGCGGGCATTCGTGAACCTCTACCGGATCATGTCACTCGAGCCGCTTTGCGATCCCGCAAGACAAAAATCAAGTGATCGCAGACCGAGATGCGCCATCTCTCGATGACGAGAGAGGTTCGATTCGGCCGCCCGGCGAAGAAGACGGAGAACCTTCGCTCGCCGCCGACCAGCCAAGACACCGCCTCCTCCTCGGCGGAGCATTTCTCCGAGAGAGCACTACTCATCGCTTCTCCGGCCAAGAAGAAGCAGGCGCGCATAGGTCGCCCCGAGCGAGAACGCGCGTGAGCCGCCCGCTCGATGTCCGATGACTATGAAGATTCTAGCTACCGCCCCGACACCGGGCCGCCGCCCACCGATAATACTCCTCTAATGAGTCGTCCGGGTCACGCTCGGTCGAGAAGCGCATCTTGGGATTCTCGAGAAGAGCCGGAAGATTACAGAATGGAAGAATTAGGGGCGCTTCACATCGGCCAAGGAGAGGCCAAAGCGGCGACCCGTAAGGCCTCCTCGCCTTCCACCAACCGCCCATCCGAGGATTCTATGGAATGCCGGCAACGAGGCGTGCCTCGCGATGCAACCCTTTTGGGTCGAACGGCATTCGAGCGAACACGGCCGCTCTCCGGGAGATCAGCGCTACAAAATTCCGAGAGACCTCGCAAGCCGCCCAATCTCAACAAGTTTGACGGCCGAGGAGATCCGCATAAGCATCTCCGTTACTTCAATAATTATCACTGCGCTATAGGGAATTGGGACCGACCATGAAATGCGTGCTTTTTCCCCGGTCACCGGACGGCCGAGCATTGGAATGGTGGGAGTCTCGCGACCCAATTCCATCTCCTCGTGGGACGACCTAATCGTAATATTCTTGTCTCACTACACCGCAAACCGCGCCGCCATCGGTATGAAGAATACTTGGACTCTGTTGTTCAAGGAGATAATGAGACGCCGAGGCGAAAGATATCGACCGGTTCAACACCGAGGCCGAATCCGTTCGTGACTTGTCGACAAGGACAAGCTAAAATATCTCGAGCGTGGTATTCGACCGACCACCGGTTCGTAGAAGAATTCACTCTTAACCATTACCAAGATCTCGCTACTTCTTAACAAGGGCTAACGTCCACATGGCGTACGAAGAAACCTTGGCAGCAAGAAAGGCCGTCCGTGCACGACCTAAAGAGGAAAGCAGTAGGCCGGCCAAAGGACATGAAGGTCGCCGCGACAATCGGCCCGACTTTCGAGATAAAAGTTTGATCATCGCACTCGACTCAACACCTCTATTGCTCGGATCTACAGCCGAGTGTCGAAATAATGAGTTTGTGGGAGTTAAGCGACCGAACCACTCGTGCTCAAGAAGGGGGCACGACCGACTAAAAGATACTTTGCCGCTACCACAAGAGTAAGGGCACGATACCAACGATCGTATGGCCTCAAAGATGATATTGAAGAGCTCATTCGAAAGGCAAGTTGGGAAAGTATGCGAGGTCGAGAGGAAGCGCGGCCGACCTCAAGAGAAGCGAAAAGAAGTGATCGATCCGCACAGAGGAAAGGGCCTCGCCATAGAGAGCACCCAAAACAAGGATCGACCAAAGATCGTGACACTCGGCACCCCAAAGGCCGTAATGTTGCGATGGTTATTCATGGTGGAAACCCCACGGATCGCAGGAATCTAACAAAGCCACCAAGAGAAAGTGGGACGAGTTGTTAATGGTCGCATCCACTTCAAAGACCACCACCGGTCTCGGCGCACCCTCCATCTCGCTCTCGGTGACACGACTCATACGACGGCAAGCCCAATAGTTATGTTCCATTGGTAATCGTGTATTGTCATGGCAAACACAGAGTGCAGAGAATCTGGTCGATCAAGGTAGCTCGGCCGATATCATGTTTGAAGACTTGATCGACAAAATAAAGGTTGATCGGAGCGAGATAATTCCCCGTGCCGAGCCTACCCTCTAACAGTTTCAATGGGGCGACCACCTACCCGTTGGGAACGATCGAGTCCGCTAGTCACGCTTTGGTGACGACACCGGGATAGTATCTGCATGCGGGGCGGTCAGACGACGTTCCTTGTACTCCCCTCAAATCCTGCTATCAATGTATTATTGGTAGGCCGACTTTGGGTAAGCTTAGAGGCCGCGTTACGACGACGGTGCATCCGAAAATGAAATTCTACAAAGAAAGACGACCAAGTGGTTACCTCGGCGCCGACCTTGAATCGTGAAGAAGAAGCCACGCTCTATACCAAGAAATATGTGACGAGGTAGATCGTGGCCCGAACGCTCGAGAGCACTAGTGAAGGCCATCAAGTCAATGTCACTGATTTGACGCTCGATATGATCCGGATAAATGACCCGCAGGACAATGATGATGATTTGGCTCGAGAGTCAAAAAAGCAGTGAAAAAGACCGTGAGCCCCATGGAGGGTTGGTAGATGTTCAACCGGGTGACGACCCATCCAAAACGGTAAAGCTCTCGGTGGCGACCTACCGAGAGCAAGTGAAGCAAGATCTTGTGCAATGTTTGAGAGACTATGCCGACTGCTCGCATGGCGTGCATCGACATGCCCGCATTCCTATCGAAGTAGCTCGCCATCAACTTTCATCGATGAGGGGCGGCCGGTCGCTTCAAAGAAGACGTGACTCGAGCGAGGAAAAATCTCAAGCCACGCAAAGGCCGTTGAGGACCTCATAAAGGCCAATTTCATAGAAGAGATCAAATACACGACTGGCTATCCAATGTCGTCTTCGGTTAAGAAGAAGAATGGAAAATGGATGATGTGTGTAGACTATACCGATCTAAATAAGGCATGCCCGAAGGATGCCTTCCTCGTACTCCAACATCGACAAGTTCGGTCGATGGGGCCTCGCTACAAACTCTCTGTCTTTTCTCGACGCTTTACTCGATACAATCGATCACGATGTATCCGCCCGATCGGCACAAGACACCCTTCATGACCGATCGGGAAATTTTCAAGATAAGGTGATGCCTTTGATGTCAAGAACGCTGGGCGAGGCGACCACAATGGATGATGAACAAGATTTTTAAAAGACGGATCGGTCGAATCTCGTGAGGTGTACTTGGACGACATGATCATTAAAAGCGTGACCGACCCGCATCACGTGAACGACCTCGTGGAAATATTTGAAGAAGCCAGAAGAACTCACTTAGACTAAATCCTGAGAAGTGTACCTTTGGGGTGAGGGCCGGCAGATTCTTGGGTTTCCACCTGACTAAAAGAGGGATAGAAGCAAACCCTGAAAAATGTAGGGCGGTCGCCGATATGAGGCCGCCCACATCGAAAAAAGAAATACAACAGCTAAATGGCATGGTGGCCGCTCTATCCGTGTTCATCCCCAAAGCGGCCTGCAAGTCGCTTCCACTGTTTAGACTGCTGAAGAAAGAGGTGGACTTTGAGTGGACCGAACAATGCCAGCGAGCATTGGATGAATTAAAGCAAGCTTGCCCGCCGATTATGACTAAGCCGCTGCCGGGCGAGACCTTGTATTTATACTTGGCCATAACAGAAGAGGTGCTAAGTGCGAGATTAGTCGTGAAAACGATCCAAAAGCAGAATCCACTATTTCATAAGTAAAGTACTCCAAGGGCCGAGTGAGATACCGTAAGATGAGAAGTTTGCCCTTGCACTCTTAATAGTCGCTGCTAAAGGCGAGACCCTACTTTGTGGCCCACCAGTGTCGTGGTAAGGACCGACCAGCCTATCGTGCAAGTCCTCATCGACGGCCACCAGGCGGGACGGATGATAAAGTGGGTCGTGGAGCTCGGTGAGTTTGGGATCAAATTTGAATCCGGATCGGCCGCAAAAGCGCAGGTGTTGGCGACTTCATAGCGTAAATGACTCTACTCCCGTAAGATCAAGTTGGAACGACCGGATCTTACACGTAGATGGGTCGCCTAATAGTAAAGGAAGTGGAGCCGCCTAATACTAGAAAATTACGAAGGCCCGGCCGTGGAGGTGTCTTTGACGTTAAGCTTTCCATACGTCGAATAATCGGGCCGAATACGAGGCATGCATAGCCGGGCCTTCACCCCGCCAGAGATTTCAATGTCGACCGGGTTGAACTCGGATCAGATTCCCTACTCGTAGTCTCGCAGATCAAAGAATTATATGATGCTAAAGACGACGTGCTGAAAAGTTATCTAGCAAGAGTGAGAGAACTGCTCAGCGATTCGACCGAGCCGGTGGTACATGTGCCTCGAACCAAAAATGTTCGAGCGATATTCTATCAAAGCCGGCAAGTACCAAAACTCGTGGAATCATAGAAGTGTGATTCAAGAAACATTAAATCGGCCGAGCGTTTCAACCAAGCCAAGTCAGTCGTTGGCCGTTCTGTGTGTCAGCATAGATTCAGATTGGATCGCCCCTATCCTAAGCTACATTGTCGAAGGGGAGGAGCCGACCGATCCAAAGCAAGCTAAGTTGGTCAGACTCAGAGCGACCAAGTACTCGGTTATAGAAGGAAAGTTGTACAGAAGAGGATTCTCCTCTCCATTGTTAAGGTGTCTTACGCGTCGGTCGGCCGACCACCATGTCTTTGGGACATTCATGAAGGTGTTTGTGGGAGTCACCGTGGCGCTGCTTCCATAGCTAAGAAGGCTCTCGTGGCGGCTACTATTGGCCGACCATGGACGAAGATGCCAAGAAACTCGTTCAGAAGTGCAAGAAATGCCAAGTACATGCTGATGTCCACATTGCACCTTCCTCAGAATTACAAAGTCTTGTCTCACCTTGGCCGTTCGCCTGGTGGGGCATGGATCTTCTAGGCCCGTTTCCACCCGCTCCAGGCCAGTTCAAGTTCTTGATCGTGGCAGTAGATTACTTTACTAAGTGGATCGAGGCCGACCGCCTGCCACCATCACATCGGCCAAAGTCAGCAAGTTCTTCGGACGGTGTGTACTAGCCTGCTTTTGGATTCCCCAAAGAATTGATAACAGACAACGGCACCCAGTTCACGGACAAGAGATTCAGAGAAATGTTGGCCGACTTAGGGGTAAAACAGCGTTTCACCTCGGTCGAACACCCTCAGACTAACGGCCAAGCTGAAGCGGCCAACAGAGTCATCCTACGTGGTTTAAAGCGAAGACTGGATGAAGCAAAGGGGAACTGGGTCGAAGAGCTGCAATCCGTTCTATGGGCCTATAGGACGACCCCTCATTCATCGACCGGGGAGTCGCCCTTCAGATTGGTGTACGGAACTGATGCCGTGATACCCATAGAAATGGGCGAGCTGAATTGGAGGACTTCAAACCCCCCTACAGTGGTTGACAACGACCGGGCTATTCGAGAAGAATTGGACCTAATTGAAGAACTGCGCACCCAAGCTTCACTAAGAGAGCAATTGATCAAACAGAAGGTCGCAGCCAGGTACAACGCTCGAGTTCAAAAGAGAGAATTCTCGGTCGGCCAGCTCGTTCTAAGACGGGCCGACGTGGGAAACAAGAATGCACGCCAAGGGAAGCTGCACCGAATGGGAAGGTCCGTGACGAGTCATCAAGAAGACCGCAAGGGGGCATACGAGTGGAAACCATGAATGGGCGACTATCCCCGAACATGGAATGCGAGAAAAACTTAGGAAATATTACGCTTTGAATGTAACAAATAATTTGAATGTAATGACGATCGACCTATGAATGAAAAGCAGGCAGGCGCTCTTTTTCCCACTGGGTTTTTTACAGAGGCCTGACCTTTAGAAATATGTTGTGTTCTTTACTTTCTCGCAAGAATGTATGACCGGTCGCTCAAGATTGCCCATGGCAAAGGAGCGATCGAAGACTCATCAAAGTTGATTAGATCGTCGAAACGATCTACCTCGAGAGCCATCGAAATGGCCCAAGGGTTAAAACCCGCGAACCTTAGATCGTCGAAACGATCTAAACCGAGCGACCATCGAAATGGTCCCAATCGAGTGCCATCGAAATGGCCCAAGGGTTAAAACCCGCGAACCTTAGATTGTCGAAACGATCTAAATCGAGCGACCATCGAAATGGTCCCAACCGAGTGCCATCGAAATGGCCTAAGGGTTAAGCAATAACCCATCCTATTAGATCATCGAAACGACCTATCTCGAGCGACCATCGGTATGGTCCCAATAAATGCCACCAAAAGGGCCTGATTGGAGGTCGCCGAGCGATCCAAGGCCCCGTTGGGATATTAAAACTCGAAGACTTAGAGAAAAATAAACATACAAGGCGCGTAAAGAAAAGCGACCATAAACGAGCGCTATCGAAGTAGCATGAAACGGCCACCGAGCGGCCCACAAGTTCGAAATGAATAAGGCGAACAAATGCAAGAAGTACGCAGACATAGCAATATAAATTTGAACAGGCGTAATTAAAGGCAAATAAAAATTGTCATTACAAACACGGGACACCCGGTCGAAGCCGAGCGCCCACGAATTGAAAAACTGCACGAAGGCAGAAAAATTGTTGTGCCCGAAGGCAAGTTAAACGGTTACAAAAATTACACCGCTCGCAGGCGGGCTTTAAAAGAGAACGGTGGGCGGGCGGACGACATTGCCTTGCTCGTCGACTTCTGCAGGCAGCATGATCTTGTTATCATCAACATAGTGCGTGGGCTTGATCATTTTGTCATCGAAATTGATCTTCAGATCGGTATTCAATACCCGCACCTGCCCGAGCGAATTATAGAACTGCTCGATCGCTGCCTCCTGACCGGCCTTGGCTACCATTTGAATTTTTGCCTCCAGCGCGGCCTTCTCGGCCGCCCAGGCAGCCTCTCTCTTGTTAGTAGCATCAAGATCGCCCTTCAAAGTAGCGACCTGAGCAGCAAGCTCCTTGTTCCTCTTTGCCAGCTTAGCACGGTCGTCCTCCCCGTTTGGCCTCCTTCTTCGACCGGGCGAGCTTGTCATATCTTTCTTCGCGCCTCGGCTAAAGCCTTGTCCTTTCCTGCAAAATTCAGTCGAAGGGTTGTTAGTCGGTCGAACAAAGGTAAGATGAAGAGTACAAGACTAAGAAAATAAAATTACCGCCGATTCGGCCACCACCTCGCCATGAATTTCTCGACCCCATGCGAGAGAAGCGCAGAGCGCCATGGGTTTCCTCTGTCTCGCTCCCAGGATCGGCCGTACACCAAGCTTTGAGCGAGATGATAGGAATCTCCTCCGTTGCGGGGCCGGACCCGACCATCACGCTTGGCCCGCTTGGGTGAGCGATCGGCACTTTGGGAGGCGACGAGGGCCCGCCGACCGGTTTTCTTCCCTTGGCTCTTGGGGGTTTGGGCAACTTAGAAGACGATTACGAGCATCCGCCGGCCGAGGACCGTCGTACCTCTTAACTCCTCCTTCAGGCTTCAAAACGGAAGCGAGCAAATCCCAGTTTTTGCCGGCCATTCTTTCTGCAAAATACCGAGTCATGAGTTAAAAGAAAAAATCAATAACAGAATACAAGGACAAAAGAGTTCAAAAGCGAACCAATCTCGGCCTCCAGGTCTTGGCCTTCGTACAAGACAAAGGGTCGGCAAGGTATGTCGCCCTTGGGATCTGGACGCATCATACCCGCCAACGACTTTATCATCTCCAGAGTCTCCAGGTCGGCCTCGCCCAAGTCTTTCACCGTAGTGTAATCGCCCGACGCGCTGCGAAAATGAGCCTCATTCCACATTATTGGGAAGTAAGGGGGACCTAGCATCCCGTCCGGTTGAACCTCAGAAACGGCCTTACCAAATCTTGGTGGGAAACGATCCGTGGAATCGCTTTTCCAGGCCGCTCCCAACGACTCCTGGAATGCTTTGAAAAATCGATGGTGGGTCTTTTGCATCTTGAAGGAGACTTGCTCCCTCTTCTCCTTGTTGGCCTTCTCTCTGAGCCAGCTCAGCTCGAAGATAGCAAAGAAAAGCATCATCGACACCGGCCGACCCGGCAGTGGTCAAGAAAGACTCGAAAGTCTTTAAAAACGCCCATGCGTTTGGATGAAGGCGAGAGGGCGACCCCAATATGGCGCAGAACGTCGCGTTGGAATTCGATAAAAGGAGGGTAATCTTCATCTTCTCGAACACGAGCCGATACATCGTGAACTTGAAGTTGGAAGAATAAGTCGCGATATCTTCGCCTCCTTCATGCCTCTTACCTCCAAATTTCCCGGTGAGTCTTCAAGGCGGCTCGTAGATCGGGCAAAGCATCGTGGGGCGATTGTGATAATGCTCCTATTAGAGCGAAGAGTCTCCGATACCCAAGACATATCGGATATATCTCGAGCTACATCGGCTTGGACTTCGGCCGACCCCTCGTTCGACCCTCTCCTATGTTGACTTCTAGGCCAGAAATATTGACTTCAGGCTGAATCACCTCTTCTCCTTGGACTTCTTCGGCTCGGCCGCCTTCGGCCTCCACCATCTCCTCGTCCACGACTGGGACGGCACTCTGCGGCTCGTCATCATCAATGATAATCACGTCAACTTCTTCTTCTTCTCCCTCCACTCGAGAAACAACATCCTCGGGCGGAGGAGAGTTGCTTCGGCCGCTTCAATGAGAATGGACGGACTGGAACCAAGATTCTCGAGTGGCCGATCCTCGACCGGAAGAACGAGAACTCGAGCCCGTGCTGCTCGAGGAACTGCTTGAAGAGCTAGAACCTTCGCCGCCCGAAGACGACTTAGACTCCGCTTCGTGGGTATTGGGCTCGCCCGGCCTCGACATGTATGTAGCGAAAGACTGCGGTGGTTTTCCGGGAATACGGGCGGTAAGTTTCGTCCGTGGCATACAAACACCTGTGATAAAGGGAACGAGTCAGGTCGGTCGAGCAGAGCACTCGTGAGAGGGGGCGATTTGGCCATCCCTCGACCTGACACCCCCTATCACGAGGCGTGGAAAAGCACAAAGTACTTTCAAGAAAAAACTCAAGTTTAAAAGGTAAAGGGAGAGATCGATTCATACCTTAAGCAGATGTTGAAGATCGGTCGCAAATAGACAGTAACAGCTATGAATGCAAGTCGGCGGCAGACGAGTCGGTCGTTGGCAGAGCAATTCTTGGAAGTGTGAGAAATGAACTCAGCAGAAGGGCTATTTATAGTGCGGTTTCGGCGCGAAGAGGGCCGGATATACGAAGAGTCACAACGCTTCGTCTTCTCACCAATGGTTGCCTCCAGACAACCTCGGAGACACCAAACGTCACGTCTTAAATGTCATGAAAAACCAACCGTCGCGACAGCACGGCCGATGGTTGACAAGCGGTCGACACCGCCTACGAGAGAGCGAACGGCGCGCGCGCTTTCTTCAAGATAACTTCACTCTCTGGGGCATCGATTCAAGCCTCAGCCCGCTCTTAAGCGACCTAGGCTTGGGGGGCAACTGTTCCTGGGTGTATTAGCAATTACGAGGACTGCCAACAGCAATTGGACCTGCGGCCCAGCCCATCTCGATCGGCCCAAACACGCTGCTTGGAGCGCAATTCTCGCCGGCCGAAATCTGCGCAAAACGGTCGGACCTCGCAGTATATATACGCCATTCGCATATGGTATCAGGTACGTTCTCTAACCTTGTGCTATCTGCCCGAGCGACCTCTCACTAGATCGTCGGAGTGTCTTTGCAGGTACCACCCGAGGTGTTCCACGCGATGAAGCCAGGACCGGTCCTTTCACTCATTCAACGACCGGCCCACAGACGAATCAATCAACACTTCATCACTTCATTGGTCAAGGTACGATCAAAATCTTTGACTTAATCACATAGGGCGGTTCCATGGTGATAGAACAAGTGTCCCTATGTTGGTGACTCTTCAAAGCTATGCCTATAGCTATGTGTGAATGGTAGGCGCCTACTATACAAGGTTGGATGGCATCGAGAGAACCAAGTAGGAGGTCATCACTTTGCATCCGGATGCATATGAAACAGTCGCTTATTCACCAAGTAGTGCGCGTTTTGATGCGAGGATCGGTCAGAGGAAGCGGTGCATGAGCATTGATGCAGACAGCATTGAGACTGCACTGAACAAAAACATCAAACATACCACAATATATCCAAAATGGCCTAATAATAACTATAACCATTCAAATCACTCAAGATATCATATATCACACTAAATACTATATAAACTCTTTATTATTACTTGAAAGAGAGCAAATACTAAGTTTAAACATATGAAATACTCTATATAAAATAGAGTTATCACACCCCCAAACTTAAACCATTGCTTGTCCGCAAGTAATGACAAAGACAAACTATTAAAAACTAAAATTCTAGAAGATAGATCAGCTTGATTTTTGATTTTTATGAGGAGTTCCTATGAACTTCATTTCTTAACAATCTTTCTTTTGCCTTTATTTCTTCAAAACTACCAAAGCTATTCAAACTCTTTTGTGTGTGTGTGAACCCACTGAGTTGAGATTGGTTCCAAGACTAAGTGAAAAATTTCTTCCTAGCCTTTGAAAGGATTGGTTCATCTTTGGTCACACCAAAATATTTTTCAAAAGAGAGTTTAGACTCACAAAATTTTCTCAAGTGTTGGGAGTTTTTTAAAATCAAAGGGCTTGATTGAATCTTTCAAAGCTTTTGAGCCAATGCATTTTTCTATATTTTTTTGTGTGGATCTTTTGAGCAGATGCAAATACTTCTTTGAAGTGTTTTTTTTTGTGCATTTTGCTTTTTCTTCATCTGGGGCTTTACATTGATGCAAACAGCACCGATAATGCTTTTCTTTTCTAGCTCATATTACCTTCCTCACTTGACCTCCGATGCAAATGCACTTTGGCACAGGTCTTTGACCTCCAGATGCATATATTTTTTCTTTGCACTTTGGCACAGGTTCAGTTTATTGAACTATCCTCCAGATACATTTATTCCTGCATGGCACAGGTCTTTGACCTCCAGATGCATTCATGTACTTAAACACGCAGTATAGTTTCAAAAGATTCAGGATATGGCTTGTCCACATTTTTGTTTTCTTTTTCTACATTGTTTACTCTTTACACTTTTGAAATTCAGCCTTTGTTTTCATAAAACACCCCCAAACTTAATTCTTTAAGCTCTTCTTTCTTTTTAGTAAAGCTTTGTTTTGACCTAAGCTTACCAAAATTCCTCAGCATCAGTTGATCTTTTAAATAGCAAGGTTCTTTTCACAAACTCAGTTTTGAAGTGTTGAAGTGAAAATAATTTTGGTTTTTCTGAGAAATAAGGCTTCTTTTTCTCTTTTTTATCATAAAAATTCCATCCATAGGGCTTTCACCATATTTTTGAAAAACTGATATTTTCTACTAAAATATTTAGATACTACTTTGTTAAGTACATCTAATATTTAAACAAACTAAAAACTATTTTAAAACATATATATTTACTATCTAAAACATATTAATTAAACACACAACATATTAGATAAAAGCATTTAAAAACATAACATAACATGCAAATCCCCCCCCAAACTTAAGGGGTTGCAGTGTCCTCACTGCAATTTGTTCAAAAAATACAAACCATTTGTTCAAAACAGGGGAGAGGGATTAGTACAACCAGGGAAATAGTTAGAAACAAAACAAGCATATAACAGTTTATGTGAAAACTTGTAAAGTGATACTCATTTCTTTGCTCCACTCCTGATTCTGGTGCTATGTCTGCTTGGAGGAGTGTGTTTCACCTTCTGCTTCTTCTCCTTGGGCTTGCTTGGTGTTGCTTCTGTAGGTGCAGATGCACCTCCTACTTCTGGTGTAGTTGCAGGAATTGGTTCTTGAACTGATGCAGGTGCATCAGTCTTGACTGCATCAGATTTCTTCCTCTTAGGTGTTAATTTTGCCTGCCTTCCTGCAGGTTGCTTGAAGAATTTCTGAGTGTTGTGCAATGCTTCCCTCTTCTGTTTAGCCATTTCTTCCGTAACCATTTTAATTGTTGCCTCATCATGCACAGCTTGTTGCTCATTGTGATGTAGCAGCAAGTGATGCAGGAGCATCACTCTGCATCTCAACAGTTTGAGTTACTGTCTCCTTTGCAGATGATTCTTCTTCTTTGTTTTGTTTGTTGAGTCCTTCTTCTTCTCTTTCCTGCACAATCTCTTTCTCAAGAGCAGAAACAACATTAGAAATAATGTTGCTTGGGTCAGAAGGTACTGCTTGTTCTGTTGGCATAACAGGGGTTGGTTCTTTTGTGTGAGTTGTTTTCTGTGGTTCATTTCTTGGAGAGGGTGGTGGAGGGGTTGTTTGTGGTGGTGATAGTACTGGTGGATCATTGAGGGAGGGTAATGGTGATTTTGGAATGGAGGAGGATTCTTGGTTTGGTGAGATGATAGGTGTTTTGGTAACTGGTGAAGTGATAGGGGTTTCTGGCTGAGTTGGTGGTGTTTGTCTGGCATATTTCTGCCTAGCTATTTCCTCTAGGATTACACCCCTAGCTTGCTCTTCCTCCTCTTCATCAACTTCCTCATCACTCTCTTCTTCTTCTTCAACTTCCTCTAATTCTTCATCCATTTCCTTTTCTAATTCTTCATTCTCAGATTCAGAATCATATAAATCTTCCACAACAGGTTCTACCACAACCTTCTTCTGTACTTTAAATCGCTTTCTAGTAACCTTTTTCTTGGTGCTAGGTTCCTCTATCTTCTCCTTACCTTTTCCTTCTTCTTCAACCTCTTTCTCTTCTTCTTCTTCTCCTTCACATCTCAATACCCAACTTGGGAATTCAGGGGCATTCACTTGGCCCACAAGATCAAAGATCTTGTCAAAGACCAATGAAGCTACCATGTTGATCATTCTGAAATTTCCATACAGACCTACTTACGAATGTAATGCTCTTGCATTGCAGGTGCATGGCTTCTTACATTCCTCAATTTTTCCTTCACTTCAACACTCAAATTACCAGGGGGAAATTTCCTTTGTTCATTAGCGACTATAGGGACACCTTCTTTCATGCATAATTCATTTATAAGACAAGGGAAAACAAAAATCCCTTTGATTTTGTTGAGCATGCAAGAATTTCCCTAGCTATCAATCATTTATGTCTATATTTCCCTCGAGAGAGAATTGTATCTAGCAAGATCAATCTCTCTTTGGTCATAGCATATGTGTGTGATGTAGGCAGAATTGAATTGGCTATGAACAAATGCCAATTACCTAATGCATTTATCAAATAGTTACTTCTAAGCTTAATCTCATTAGGTGTGAATTTCTCCCAACACACCCCTCGTATAGCAATCCTATTCCTTATTTCTTCCATTTCTTTCTTAAAGGCCTTGGCCACTCTATTCTCAAAATCATTCCCATTATATTTCAATATAATGTTCATTTAATTTCTTGGCATGGAAGTGTACAATTTTACCTCTTACCATGGAAGTGTAGGAATGTTCTCACTCCTTCTTGTGGTGTGATTCCAAAGATAGAACTCTCTCACTATGTCTTCAATGTAGCCTCCTCTTGCTAGCACGAAGTGGTCCCAATTTAGATTGGCCACTGTTGACATGAATGATGGGCTAGCTGTAACACCCCGATTCTACCCCTTTATTCATTTAATTATCGAGTCACGCTAAAAACAAATTTAACATGTGCTTGGGCGTTACACATCAACCAAAAGAATTCGATAATTAAACAACATTTAATAATCAGACTTAGTCTTTCATTGAAGGTAACAACTAGATACGTAACACAACTTAAAATTCATCACAACGCAGCGGAATCAACAAGTTCACATAATACCGTCCCCACTAACAACGTGGGATAAAACAAATTCAGGACAACACATAAATGTAGGCAACAGTCCAAAATAAAACAGATAAATCAACAGTGTTCGTCTATCCCCCAGGTGCTACGTATCAGAGCGACTCGACACTGACTCTAAATAGGAAGGAGAGAATGTCCTTCACGCATGACTACCTGCATGTCACCCACGTAGGGGTAACATTAAAACAGAGAAAGGGTGAGTCCAACAACATAAAGGAATAGATGATAAGTAATATACGAGGTCTTAGCAACCATAACTACCAGGCAGCACAACATACAGTATTATCACAAACAACGTCATCAGCAAGCACAACCATATTATTACAACACGAATGGCAACAACACAACTGAGACATATGCATGGGAATGCAACCCACAACACGGGTATATGCATGTGGTACCAGTCAACATAACACAACCTTTATCAACACTTTGAGCAGAGCTCTAAGACCGCAGCCTTCAACACGTTGAGCAGAGCTCCAAGACCGCAGCCTTCAACACGGGGTATGCATATGCCATGTGATGGACTCATGAAACAACACAACCAAACAACTTACGCTGACCCCTTTCAACTACAACAACAACAACTTACCTAAGAGTCTCATGGACTCACAGCAACAACAACATGGTTTTGGTCTCTCCGACCCAACAACAACAACAACTTAAATAAGGGTCTCTTGGACCCACAACAACAACAACAGCAACTTAATATTTACTCTTTTCCCTACCAAGCAACAACAATCCAAAACGACCCAAACACAACCCAAGGTGACACCCAACAACACCTATTGGTACCCTACGGTAACTTGGGCAACTCTGGGTGCCACAAACCACGACAAAGAGGCACTGGCAAAGACTCCGATCGCCGTGGCGCTAAAATTCGGCACGATGGCGCTGGCAAGAACTTGGCTGCACTAGGCGCCAAAACACGAAAGATTTTGGCGCTGGCGGCAAGAATTTGGCGCACTAGGGCGCGAGAATCTCGCAAAGTGGCGCGAGTGCAAGCACTTCCGTTGCGCCATGGCGCCCGACCAACAAACCTTAACGGCAAGAATTTGGCACTGGCAAAGAATCGTTGCGCCAAGGCGCCAAAACAAAGAACAAATGGCGCCAGCGGCGAACCTTGTTGCGCCATGGCGCCACCTCTAACGCAATGGCGCTTTAGTGTGGCGCCAAAACCTCAGTCCTTGATTTTTCTTACCAATTCTCAGCAGCCAGCAACATTCAACGACAATTAAAACACTGAAACAACGGTTTGGATCACCAAAAACACAAATTTGCAAATTCTAACACAATGGGGGCGCCAAACTCCTAGCCTAATGGCGCCTAGGGGTGTTTCAACCTCATTCTTTAATTTCTTTCACTAACAACCAGCAACAATCAATATGTAAGCAATCACAAGACATCAAACAACACAATTGACCCCTCCTAATACACCTAGAATGTCACTAAGCTTCATTTGCACCTAACAACAACCACATGGAGGGTACAATTGCAACAACAAATTCCTCAACCTACATATGCAATCACCAACCAATTCAACATCAAATACTCATCCTAATTCAATCATACACTACTCAGAATTTTAACTAGCATCATAGTTACCAAAATTCCCACATAACCCATCATATAAACCATTAGGTAGTTTAACCCCCCTTACCTTTTCAACTAGAAGAAGAAGAGTCCTTGCCTTGGAAAACACCACGAAAATCAGCAACTGGAACCCACTCTCTTTCGATCGCAACCTCCGTTCCTCGTTTCTCTCTCGATCGCGCGCTTCACTCTCTCGGTTCCCTCTCTTCTCGAACGCACGCAGCAAGGAAACAGAAAAGGGGAAAATTGGAATCATGCAATTGGAATTAAAAGGAAGAAGAATGGAGAAAGGAAAGGATTCAACGTTACCTTGAAGCTTGAGAAGAAGAAACCTCGCTTCTCTCTCCGTCGCGCAGCTCTCTTTCTCTCGGGTTCCCTTTCTATTTTTTTTTCTTTCTTTCGGGTGATGCTGATTGTTTCAACTAGTGACCCATTTAGGTCATGCGCATTGATTGGGCCAACTAGTGGGTTGGGCCCTAATCACACCACTCTTCTAATTCAACACACCTCCTGCAATAAAACCATTCCAATTTATTTATTCTAATTCAAGTAGATATTGTAACCCTCAAATAACTTAATTAAATAATTAATTAAGTTATTTTGGGGTGTTACACTAGCCTTCTTCAAATCATACCCTCTCTCGGGCAATAGATGCATGTTCCAGAGATGAACATTGTCATCATTTCTTGCTGTTGAATCCTTGGCTTTGCCTTTCCTTGTTGATGATGATCCTGCATGCATGGCTTTCTTCTCTTTTTGGGGAGTTTTGGCCCGCTTGCCTGATGTTTTCTGTGCTGATTGTTTCTTCACCATTGTAGTTGCTTTGAATTTCTAGGTTTTGATTGCTTGTGTGATTGAGGAAATTTGGAGATGAGAATGTGAAATGTGGTTTGTGTTTCAGATGAGAGAAAATTGTGAGATTTTGCGAATGAAGGGGTAACGGTAACAATGAAGGCTTTATGTTTCAGGAAGAGGGAAGTTAGTGGATTTATTAGGTAGCCGTTAGCATTGCGTGCTGTTCATGCATCATGCCAAGTGTCTTGCTTTGGCTACCAATGTGTCATTAATCTTACTTAACCTCCTTTGATCTTCCTGAAGCCTTATGATTCACCCTTAACCAATTTTCTTCAAGTTTATAATTTTTACGATGCGAGGCACGTTTTCCTCAATGCAGTGCATTTGATGCACCGTTGCATTAGTTTCTGCATTTGCAAAAAACAACTAAAAACATAAAATTGCACAAAAATAATTAAAAACAATGGGTTGCCTCCCATTAAGCGCTTGTTTTAAGAGTCTTGTCAGCCTGACTACCTCTTTTCACTTAGAGATTTTTCAAATAGGTGGTGGTTTTGTCTCTCACCACATGTTCACCATAGTACATTTTAACTCTTTGACCATTCATGTAACGCCCTAAATGATTTAATTAAGCAATTGATTAAATTATTTAAAGTGTTACACTGTTTTAAATTATAATAGAATATAAAATAGTGTTTATAATTCAGTAATTTATTTTAATTGAAGGGGATGGTGGAAGAAATGGAGAAGGGGTGTAAAAAGGGCCCAAGGTGCGCTTGGCCCAATGTACATATATCCAAAATTAGAATTTTCTCTCATTTGGTGCAAAAGAGAAAGGAAACGAAAGAAAGGGAGGAGAGAAAGAAAGAACTCGGCGCAAAACCCTAGGAGAAGAGGAGGAGAAGAAGAATTCGTGACTTGAAGGCTTGGATTGTTGCAGTGGTTTTGTTCGTGACTCCATAACGGTCCTTTTCTACGGTGAATTTAAGGTAAGGGGAGTCTCACTCTATAATAGAGGAGATAATTCGTTTTATGTAGATCATAGGTTTGGTTTTGGGTGAATTGATGATTGTTTTGGTGAATTTGAGAAAATTGCATGATAGAAATCGAATTAGGGCTTTAAATTGGGTGTTTTGTGTTCTTGATGAGTTTTGATGCATGATTGAGTGATATAACGTGCAATTGAATGTGTTGATATTGTTATACAATGTATTTGAGTAGTATATGATGATTAGAATTGAAAGGGTTTGTGAATCGGGGTTTTTTGGGTCATGGGGCGCCAAGTGCTAGGGATTTGGCGCCCAGTGTATCTAGAAAGTGGAGTTTTTGGTGTTGTGTTTGCTGCAGGCAGGCGCCAATTTCTGGAGAAATGGCGCTGTGTCACCGTAGCTGCTGGATCGCGGCGCGGCGTGTTCTTGCCTGGCGCCACATTCTTGAGAAAATGGCGCTGGGTTCTGCTCATGTGCTAGAGTTGGGTCTGTGCGCAGTGTTGTTCTTTGCCAGGGCGCCAAGTTCTTTGGAAATGGCGCCAGGTCTGCCTTCGCTTTGAGTCTTTGTGAGTGTGTGTTTGCTTTGTCCGGGCGCGAGAATGTGGGTATTTTGGGGCCGGGAGTGAAACTTGTATCTCTGGGCACATTTTCTCGTGCCAAATTTTGCATTCACCTGCCCAAATCCAATTTTAAGTGTTTTGGCTCGAGTGGTTTTCTGGTTGCAGGTGTTAATTTGAAAATGTCCCGGTGGGGGTTGTTTTGTGTGCGTAAATGGGGTGGGTTGGGGGAAACTCACATTTCTGAACATATTTTATCATACAAAATTTTGTATTCACCGCCCAAATTCAATTTTAAGTGTTTTGGCTCGAGTGGTTTCCTGAGTACAGGTGTTATTTTAAAAATGTCTCGGTGAGGGTGTATTTGTGTGTGTAAAGGGGGTGTGGTTTGGGTGGAACTTACTTTTCTGGGCATATTTCACCGTGCCATATTTTGTATTTACCTGCCCAAAAACATTTTTAAACATTTTGGCTCGGGTGGTTTCTCGTTTTCATGTGTTTTGGGTCTTTGGGTCACTTGGGGCGCCAAATCATGCTTTGCCAGGCGCCTAGTCTGTGCTCGTGTTCGAGACCGTGTGCAATCGTATGTTCGAGTTTGTGTCTAGGTCTGTGTTGCCTGTGGGGCGCCAGACAGCTAGAAAAGTGGCGCCAGTGGGCCGTGTGCTGCCAGGGGCGCCAAAGTCTTGAAGCTACGCGCTAGTCTTTGTGTTGCACCAGGGGGCGCCAGAATGTGGGGAAAATGGCGCCTAGTGCTGCCAAGTGCCTAAGAGTGTGCTGTTTTGGTCCCTAGGTGACAGTTTGGTCCCTAGATGATTGTTTTGGTCCTAAATGGTGGTTTAGGTCCTTGAGTGAGGTTGAGTCCTCTAGATGAGATTAGTCCTTGGGACTTAATGAGGTTGAGAGTGTATAATGAGATGACTGAGAATGCCATGGGGGCATAAGCCGGAGGGCCAAGCCATGAGGGCTATAAAATGAGATTAATACTGAGGTAAGAGTTAATGTGTGTATTGAGTTGTTGAGAATGTGTTTGTGTTGTTACATGGAGTCTCATGCATACATTTGGCTGCGGTCGTAGAGCTTATAAAATGAATTGTGAAGCCTGAGGGCGGCCGGAGGGCCAGAGTCATGAGGACTCCATTATTGATGAGAATGCCGGAGGGCAATATTGAGAACGCCGGAGGGCAAATGGTACCACATGCATGATTACATTGCATACATTCTCATGAGTGCATAAATGTTATTGAGTGATTATTGGTGTGTTTGATGTTGCTATGAACTGTGATTGTATATATTGCGTATTATCACTTTTATTATATAGTTCGAGACTCACCCTTTCTGTTGTTGTTTACCACAGGTAGTCACGAGTGAGGGCTTCTACCTTCACTACTCCCCGAGTCGGTCTGCTCTGATACGTAGCACCTAGGGGTTGGGGTTTTAGATTGTTGTTGTTTTGTTTTGCTCATCGTTGAGCTTTCATCTTTGTTATACCGTGTATTGTTGAGATTTGAGGATTATTATTTTGAGTCAGTAGTTGATTCCACGCATGATATGAGTTTGTATCCCACGCTTGTATGGTGTTATGTATCTATGCATTTTTCTCGAATCGATCATTGAGTATTTTAAGAGAGGAGCGTAACACTCCATTAAATGAGAAAAATGATTTTTGTACTCTGAATTTGATTTAAATTACCGGGTAGAAATGGGGTGTTACAATTCACCTTGAAGACAGTATTTGAGGATTTATCAAATAAGTCTACTGCTACATGTGGATAAACTTTTATCAACTTAAATGGTCCTGACCACCTTGACCTTAGTTTTCCAGGAAATAGCTTCAACCTAGAGTTGTATAGCAGAACTAGTCCTCCTTCTTTCAATTCTCTATTGTGAATTTTCTTGTCATGCCATTTCTTAGTCTTAGCTTTGTAGATTTCAGCATTCTCATAAGAGGTTTGCCTAATTTCTTCTAACTCATCAAGCTCTATCATTCTCTTTTTACCTGCCTTGTTAAAATTGAAATTGAGCTTCTTGATAGCCCAATAAGATTTGTTTTCCAATTCTACAGGTAAATGGCATGCTTTTCCATAGACTAATTTGTAAGGGGACATTCCTAAGGGTGTTTTGAATGCTGTTCTATATGCCCATAAAGCATCATCCAAATGTAAAGACCAATCTTTCCTATTTGGACTAACCATTTTTTCTAGCATTCTCTTAATTTCCCTATTGGATAATTCTGCTTGTCCACTAGTTTGAGGATGGTATCTTTGTAGCTATCTTATGCTTAACTCCATATTTAGCTAGAAGGTTTTCTATGATTTTATTGCAAAAGTGTGAACCTTCATCATTAATGATAGCTCTAGGAGTTCCAAATCTAGTGAATATATTTCTTTGAAGAAACTTACTCACCGATTTAGCATCATTATTAGGTAATGCTACTCGCTTCTACCCATTTGGACACATAATCAACAAATACTAAGATATATAAATTGCCAAAAGAGGGTGGAAAAGGTCCCATGAAATCCATGCCCCAAACATCAAATAATTCAATTTCTAAAATATTTGTTCTAGGCATTTCATGCTTATCGTAAATATTCCCCGCTCTTTGACATTTATCACAATGATTTGACCATAAAATAAGCATCTTTAAATAAAGTAGGCCAAAAATAACCAGATCAGTAATACCTTAGCTCATTGTTCTAGTGCTTCCAAAGTGTCCTCCATAAGGTGCGTAATGGCAATGCGTAAGCCTCGCTTGTTGTTCCTCTTCGTATGCATTTCCTCATTAATTGATCAGGGCACATCTTGTAAAGGAATGGATCATCCCAATAGTATTGTTTAACCATGTGGAAGAATTTTCTCCTTTGTTGATATGTCATACTCACTGGTACCACTTTGCTTGCAAGGAAATTTAGAATATCAGCAAACCATGGTGCAGATGCATTTGATGCTCTGCATTGCTTATAGCAAATGCGCTTTCATGTTTTGCATTGACCGTGATTGCCAATAGTTTCTCATCCAAAAGCTTTCCTTGATTTCTTCTCCTTGTGTACCAAGTGATTCTCCTTCAATCCTTGATAAATGGTCTGCTACTTGATTTTCTACTCCTTTCTTGTCTCTAATTTCTAGATCAAATTCTTGTAGGAGTAAAATCCACCTTATCAACCTTGGCTTTGCATCTTTCTTTGAAATTAGATACTTAATGGCAAAGTGATCAGTATAGACAATAATTTTAGTGCCAACTAAGTATGATCTAAATTTTTCAAATGCAAAGACCACAGCTAATAATTCCTTTTCTGTGACTGTGTAGTTCACTTGAGCTTCAATTAATGTCTTGCTAGCATAATATATGGAATGAAAGACCTTATCATACCTTTGCCCTAGGATCGCTCCCTCTGCAAAGTCACTAGCATCACACATTAATTCAAATGGCCTCGCCTCCAACTGAGTTACTATAATTGGTGCTGTCACCAATGCTTTTCTAAGCTTGTCAAAAGCTTCTATACAAGATTCATCAAAGTTGAATTCTACATCATGTTGCAGAAGCATACACAATGGTTTTGAGATTTTTGAAAAATCTTTGATAAACCTTCTATAAAAACCAAAGATGGCCTAAGAAGCTCCCGATACCTTTAAGCAGTATTTGGTGGTGGTAAATTTTCAATGACATCAACTTTAGCTTTGTCTACCTCTAGACCTTTCTTTGAAATTCTATGTCCTAGCACTATGCCTTCTTGTACCATGAAATGACACTTTTCCCAGTTTAAGACTAAATTTGTTTCCTCACATCTCTTGCGAATTTGTTCCAAATTTGCTAAACAAACTTGAAATGTTTCTCCAAAGATAGAGAAATCATCCATGAATACTTCCATTGATTGCTCAATGAAATCTGAGAATATAGACATCATGCATCTTTGGAATGTAGCAGGTGCATTACATAAGCCAAATGGCATCCTTCTAAAGGCAAAGGTTCCATAAGGGCATGTAAAGGTTGTAACACCCCAAAATAGTTCAATTATTTATTTAAATGGGTATTTATGGTTTACAACATTTTAATTAAGCCAAATGAGTAATTGGGAGTTTCTTTCTCTTAAGAGGTGTCTAAGTAATGGATAAAGGTGAGGTTAGAGGCCCATGAGTTCTTAAGAGGCCCATTATCCTTAGGCTGACCCAAGTCCTTAATATAAAGGACATGCCGTAGGAAAGGAGACCATTTTCTACCATAATTTAAAGAAAAAGTAGAGTAAGAGAGAGAAGTGGTAGGTGAGATCTTCTTTAGAGAGAAGAAGAAGAAGCTTGGCGTGGAAAGCTCAAATCCGAGGGAGAAGAGCTAGCTGGTAGGGGATCTTGAAGCGTGGAGTAGAAAGAGCGCTCGTTGCTCCAAATCTAAGGTTAGGGGGCTCTCTTTCATTCATGATAATGTATATGATAAGTGTTGTGTGTGAGTTATACTTGGAATGTTTTACGAAATTTTTTAGTATGTTTGGTTGTGTTGTTTTACTTCACCTTGGTGAATCCGAGGTGTGTTTCTTTGATGAATCGGTCGTGTGAGAGACCGTGAGAGAATGGGAGCTGAGGAATACTCAGTCCCAGTGAGTTGTTGTTGTGTTGTCTTCTGCGTGGAGTTTCCAGTGAGTTGCGTTGGGTTGTTACCGTCGTGGAAGTCCAGGAAGTGATGGCTGGTATTTGCCACCCTCGTTGGGTTCTGAGGGTGTGGGTGCTGAGAGTGTACGTCGAAGTGTAAGTGTTGTGAGATGAGTGTGTGCGTCGAAGTGTAAGTGTCGAGAGATGAAAATGTACGTCGAAGTGTAAGTGTCGAGAGATGAAAGTGTACGTCGAAGTGTAAGTGTTGTGAGATGGGAGTTTACGTCGAAGCGTAAGTGTCGAGAGATGAGAGTGTACGTCGAAGTGTAAGTGTTGTGAGATGAGTGTGTGCGTCGAAGTGTAAGTGTCGAGGGATGGGTGGTGACGAGGTGTTGTCATTACAAGTGACCAAGGAGTAGTAGCTGAGTTGAAGTGTGATAAGGTGCTGTCCCTAAGAGTAACCGAGGTGGTTAGTACCTAGGTGAGTAATGGCTAAGTGACGAAACGTAAGCGTGGGGGTCGATGTGTAGTAGCCGAATTGAGAGGTATACATGTCGATGCCAGTGTAGTAATAGAATACGAGGCGAGGTGAGGTGAAATTGGTGCACGCCGAAGTCAGTGAGGGTGCCGAGTTGTTGCGCTAATGCCAGAATAACGCAGAGGCTACTAGGCTAGTTGGGTGTCGAACTCGGAGGCGCTACTGTCGAATTCAGGGTGCGTCCAGTGTCGCGTGGGTAATGTTGAGCGTGGTGGGTCTCGTGACAAAAGGTGGATAGACCTATGTGTTGAGGTTAGCCATAGGGCTACAGACCGAGTACGTTGATGAGTTGTGTCGAGTCTAAATAGGCTAATTACGTTGACGTTGTGTGATAAGTCAATTAAGACTGTACGTTGATGATGTTGGTGTTGAACGTTGTTGCGCATGTCGCATTGTGTGTGTTGATGTTTCGGGGTTGATGTTCATAGAGTCCTCATGCATGACATAAGCATAATTACGTTGTTGTGGGCTGCGGTCTTAGAGCTTTGCTCAGCGTTGAAAGTTGAAGCCACAAAGGCTTGTTACGTTGATTGGTACCACATGCATTATACCCTTGTTGTTGGGTTGCATTCATGCACAAACATATACAGTTGGGATGATGTTTTTTTGTTGTTTATGAGTTGAAGTGTCCTACATTGGGGAGGTATGTTAGTTGTCTTGGCCGAGTTGCTAAGTGGCGTGTTGTTGTTTTAGCCGAGATGTTTTGAGGGGTGTGTAGTGTTTCTCTATCATAAGATTTATCATACATTTTATTATTTATGTAAAGAGACTCACCCTAGCTGCTTTTATGTTGCTCTCATGTTGGCAACGTGCAAGTATTCCAAGTGAAGGTTCTTCCTTTTCTGTCGAGTTATGGAGTCTTGCTCTGGTAGTGTAACACTGGGGGCCGAGTAGGATAGTAGTCTTTTGAACTTGGTTACCGGTCTGTAATTTACTGATATTGTAAAACTTGTTTGTTTCCGCTGTGTATAAACTAAAAACATGTGATTTGTGGGCTTGTCCCTTTTGGCCGAGGTGCCTTTATCTTGCTATATAATGTTGTGTTGCCCTTTTGTGGTTAGTCGGTTTTCATGTAGTTGAATTATAGCACTCTATCGTGAGTCGTTTTTGAAGAACTCTGATTCATTTTTTATAAATAAATAGTAGTATAGAAGGGGGTGTTACAAAGGTGGTTTTATGCTGATCCTTAGGCTCAATGGCTATTTGATTGAAGCCTGAATAGCCATCTAGGAAACAATAGAATTCTTTCCCTGCTAATCTGTCTAGCATTTGGTCTATGAATGGTAAAGGAAAGTGATCCTTTTTGGTAGCTTTGTTGAGTTTTCTGTAATCCATACAGATTCTCCACCCTGTGACAGTTCTAGTTGGTATCAACTCATTCTTTTCATTGGCTATTACTTTCACACCCCCTTTCTTTGGTACACATTGGACAGGACTTACCCAAGCATTGTCTGATATGGGGTATATGATTCCAGCATCTAGCCACTTAATAATTTCCTTTTTCACAACCTCTTTCATAATAGGATTTAGTCTTCTTTGACTCTCTATGCTGTTTTTGGAATTTTCTTCCAAAATGACTCTATGCATACATATAGAAGGACTAATTCCTTTGATATCTGCCATTTGCCAACCTATAGCTTTGGTATGCTTCTTGAGAGTACTAATGAGATCACTCTCCTGTTTTGATGTTAAATCAGAAGCAATGATAACAGGTAAAGTCTCATTTGTTCCTAAGAATGCATACTTAAGGTGTTCAGGCAGTATCTTCAATTCTAACTTAGGAGGTTGTTCTATTGAGGGTAAGTTCTTCTTGAGAATTGGATCCTCAAGGTTGAGTGGTTCATAAGTCCTAGCCCATACTTCTTTACAAGAGTTTTCTATTGGTAGATTCTCTTTTTCTAGTATTTCATCATCTAGCAATGCAGCTGCATCTATTGCATCTGCATTGGCTAAGTGATCATACTGTTTGTAAAATTCTTTTTCTACCAATTGATCTAGAGAGAATAAGGATGAACACTCTTCTGTATCCTCTGCAGGATACTTCATAGCATTCATTACATTGAATTTTATCTCTTGATCATTTACTCTCATAGTGAGTTCACCTTTCTGCACATCAATTATGGTTTTACCAGTTGCTAAAAATGGTCTACCTAGGATAATAGGCACTTCCTTATCTGCATCAAAGTCAAGGATAACAAAATCTACAGGAAATACAAATTTGTCTACCTTAACTAGGATGTCTTCTATGATACCTTCAGGATAGGCTATTGATCTATCTGCTAATTGAAGTGTCACGGTGGTTGGTTTTGCATTTCCTATTTCTAATCGGTCAAAAATAGATTTAGGCATCAAGTTGATGCTTGCACCTAAATCACATAAAGCTTTACCAAAGATAGGATTTTCCTATAGAAAATGGAATTGTAAAACTACCTGGATCCTTCAATTTCCTAGGGATCTTATTTTGCATAAGCAAACTACAATCTTCTGTCATGGCAATCTGCTTTCAAACTCACCTAATCTTCTTCTCTTAGTAAGCACATCCTTCATAAATTTTGCATAATTTGGCATTTGTTGGAGGGCTTCTACTAAGGGAACATTGATGTGTAATTGTTTTAGTACCTCTAAGAATTTACCAAACTGCTTCTCTCATGTGCTTTTTTCAGGTCTTTGAGGATAAGGAGGAGGAGGGTATTCAGTACTAACTTAGGTAGTGGACCTTGAACTTCTTGTGATGCAGGAGCATTAGATGCTTCTGCATTGGTTTCTTTTTGATTTTTGGTTTTTTCTCCCTTTTCTACACTTTCCTTCTCAGTTAACTCTACAAGATCCTTACCACTTCTCAATGAAATAGCTTTAACCTGCTCCTTTCCTTTGGTTTGGGAAGGAGTAGCTTCAGATTTGAAGGTAAGGCACCTTGTGGCCTTTGATACAGAGCTGTGGCTAATTGACCAACTTGATTCTCTAAGTTCTTAATGGAAGCATCTTGGGTTTGTCTAGCAGTTCTAGATCACCTATGAATGCTTTAAGTATGGATTCTAGAGAATTCTCAGTGGTAGGTTGAGAGTTTCTTTGGTTATTCTGAGTGGGAATCTGGTGGGTTGGTTGGTGTAGTTGGAGCAGTTCTAGGTGCGGAGTGCACTATTGTTGCTCCATCTAAAATTTGGGTGATCTTTCCAACCAGGATTATAAGTGTTGGAATAAGGGTTGTTATTCCTATTATAACCTACATAATTTACTGAGAGATAGGGTTGCTAGAACACTCCTCATACAAGTGACCTCCTCCACAAGACACACAACTAGGTGTGCCCGGAGGTACTTGTTCTCTTCTTTAACAATGATTGCTTTACGGTGATGCAAATGCATTAGATGCATGAGAGCATTACCGTAGTGAAGTTTTTCATCAAATTAGCTAGAGTGGCTACTTGAGCGGATATAGGCGATATATCATTGATTTCATGTACCCTCGATGGTTTCTTTTGGGCACTTACCCTCTCGGTAGGCCAACTAGAGCTATTAGTCGCTATTCTATCTATTAATTCACATGCTTCATTGTATGACGAATTAATAACACTCCACCGAGATGATGCATCAAGCATTATTCTGGTTTGAGGTTCTAAACCATTATAAAATGTTTCCATTTGAATAATAACAGTAAACCATGATGAGGACATTTTCTCAAAAGTTCCTTCCATCTTTCCCATGCTTCAAATAAAGATTCAAACTCTTTTTGTCTAAAAGATGTAATATCATTTCTTAACTGGCATTTTTGATAGGTGGGAAATATTTTCCTAAAATTTTTCAGCCATTTCATTCCATGAATGGATAGAGTTAGGCTCTAAAGAATTTAGCCAAGCCTTAGCTCTATCTTTCAAAGAATATGGAAATAACCTTAATCTAAATGCATTTTCACTAACACCGTGTAAAATAAAATTACTACATACTTCTAGAAATTGCCTTAAATGCAAATGAGGATCTTCATGAGGAGATCCTCCAAATTGACCAATAGTTTGAAGCATTTGAAACATCATAGGCTTAAATTCAAAATGCATGGCATCAATATGAGGTCTGCTTTATACTAGTTTGCATGTTTTGATGATCAAATGAGCATAATCCTCATAGGTCTATCTCTATCATTAATCATACCTATGTGATCCATGTGGATGAGATTTTCTCTATGAACTTCTTCTTCAAAGAGCATGTCAGTGAACCGGGGCCTCCTCTCACCGATCACCGAGTGTGGCCTTGAGCTTTGTTCTTCACTGAATGACATGTTGCAAGCTTGTTGATTTTGCTTCTGGAGTCTTAGCAATCTCCTGAATCTTCTTTCTATTTCTGGATCTAAACTATATTCTGGTGTTGTAACACCCCAATTCTACCCGGTAATTTAGAATAAAAATCAGAGTATAAAAATCATTTTTCGTTTGAAAATCATCCAATGGAATGTTACACAACTACTCCATCAAACTCAACAACAAATAACTTAAACGTCTCTTTACTCAAAAATACGTAACACCATCTCAAAGGTAGAACTCACAAACTTTAGCAAATAAAACCTCGCACTATAAAAATAAGTGCCACGCAGCGGAATAAAACACTATCTCAACAGAATAAATCAGTAGTCTCAAAACACTACATATAAGGCTCCACAATGAGCGAAATAAAACAACTAAGGTTCATAACCCCAACCCTGTGTGCTACGTGTCGAGAGCGCACCGACTCGGAAGTAGTGAAGGTAGCAAGCCCTCAATCATGACTACCTGTGGTAAACAACAACAGAAAGGGTGAGTCTCGAACTATATAATAAAAGTGATAATAGGCAATATATACAATCACGGTTCACAGCACAATCAATCATACCAATCATCACTCAATAATGTTCATGCATTCATGTGAATGTATGCAATGTAGTTATGCATGTGGTACCATTTGCCCTCCGGCATTCTCAATATTTGCCCTCCGCGATCTCATCATCAAATGGAGTCCTCATGACTGCGGCCTACGGCACGCCCTCGAAGCTTCACAATCGCTTTATAAGCTCTACGATCATGAGTAGAATGTATGCATGAGACTCCATGTAACAACACAAACACATTCTCAAACATCTCAATTCACGCACTAACTCCTACTCATTATTAATCTCATTTATAGCCCTCATGGCTTGGCCTCCGGCTCATGCCCCCATGGCATCCTCTCGGTCATCTCAAGATACACGCTCAACACAATTAAGTCCCAGGACTAATCTCATCTAGAGGACTCAACCTCACTCAAGGACCTAAACCACCGTTTAGGACTAAAACAATCATCTAGGGACCAAATTGTCACCTAGGAAACATAACAACCCACGCTTAGGCACTTGGCAAAGACTAGGCGCCAACTTCCCCACGATCTCGCGCCCGGTGCAACATGCGGACTAGGCGCGAGGCTTCAAAGAACTTGGCGCCCAGCAACACACCCACTGGCGCCACTTTTCTAGCAATCTGGCGCCCCTGCGGGCAAAGACAGTCCTAGACACAAACTAAGACACGATTCGCACACGAGCACCAAAGATAGCGCCTGGGCAGCACAATTTGGCGCCCCACACCTGACCCAGCACACACAACACTTGCAAACCGAAAACCACTCAAGCCAAAATGTTTTTGGGCAGGTAAATACAAAATATGGCACGGTGAAATATGCCCGAAAATGCAAGTTTCACTCAACCCACCCCATTTACACACACAAAGCCACCCCACCGGAC
Organism: Oxytropis ochrocephala; assembly: GCA_020916435.1. Lineage (NCBI taxonomy): Eukaryota > Viridiplantae > Streptophyta > Magnoliopsida > Fabales > Fabaceae > Oxytropis > Oxytropis ochrocephala. The sequence goes on from CM037088.1 coordinate 72,466,422, forward strand.
ATTTGTAAAATAACACCATGAAGGAAAACCACTAGAGCCAAAATATTTGAAAATGTTTTTGGCGCAGTAAATACAAAATATGGCACTCAGTAAAATATGCCCGTAAATGCAAGTTTCACTCAACCCACCCCATTTACACACACAAAGCCACCCCACCGGGACATTTGTAAAATAACACCAGAACTGAAAAAACCACTAGAGCCAAAATATTTAAAAATGTTTTTGGGCGAGTAAATACAAAATATGGCACGGTAAAATATGCCCGTAAATGCAAGTTTCACTCAACCCACCCCATTTACACACACAAAGCCACCCCACCGGGACATTTGTAAAATAACACCGCAATCGAAAAACCATTCGAGCCAAAAACACTTAAAATTGGATTTGGGCGGTGAATGCAAAAGTTGGCACGGAAAATGTGCATAGAACTCTAAGTTTCACTCCCGAGCACCAAAACACCCACATTCGGCGCCCATCCACCGACACACCGCACTCGAGACACAATTCCAAAGACGTGAACAAGAACTCCAGCGCCAATTCCTCAAAGAAAGTGGCGCCCAAAACAAAGAACACAACTCTTGGCCTCATCACACGAGACACGGGCGCGAGATCCTAGCCATTTGGCGCCCCATACACCAAAAACTCCAAATCCTCCAATTCTTTCAATTCAAATCATCTTATAATCACTCTAATACTCCTAATTCCATATTATAACAATCAATTTCATGCTCACTCATCAAACACGTCATAAAACACAAAATCACATATCATAAGTCCTAACATAAGCCCTAAATCGATTTTGCCAAGAAATTCATCAAATCCAATGAATCAAATCATCATGCAATCATCAATTAACATCAAACAACACCTATGATCTACATATAACTCATTATCTCCTCTATTATAGAGTGAGACTCCCCTTACCTCCAATTAACCGAAAACAGAGCTCTCTCTACGGAGTCACCAACAGAACCACAGCAACTTAGCTCCTCTCTTCCTTCTTTCTTTCTTTTGACACAATACTAGGGCGAGTCACCACTCTCCGGCGTGCTCTAATTTCAACGGCAGAATGTTTGACTCGCGTACATACAATTAGATACAAAACAATCAATTTATTACCCAATCACAATTCATTAGAAATACTTAATCGTTCGTTTAACAAATTACTAATTAATGTTCGGAAAAGGAGTACCTATCGGAAGGTAACCGAACGAGATTCGAAGTCGGAAAACGAAGGACTCAAATCCGGATCTGAACAAGCTTCCAATAGCAACATGACCACGAGAGTCTGAACGTGACGTGCATCTACCCAGGTTTTGAGCGTTCGAGTCTAGAAATCGAAAACGTAGCATCACCGTGAGTTCCCGTGGCTACACGTTCGTGAGTGAAGAGAGGTTAGAACGGGACCGTGATCGAAGAAACAGACTCCATATTCGTGCTCAGTGGCCATTTCCGAGTGGAAGGGTGGAATTTCAGAGCTGGCCGTGGAAGGGAGGGTGAGAACGCGAGGGAGGGAGAGAAACGGCGTGAGGAACATGGCTGCTGTTTCACGCAGCTTTCCTGCGAAGGAGAAGACACCAGGGACGCGGGCCGGGTCGGGTTAGGTTCTAGGTCACGCGTGTCCATGGGCTGCGCAAGTGTGGGCTTAAGTGAGTTGCCATGGGGTGCGTCCAAAGAGAATAACGAGGGGTGCATGCGGGTAAAACAGCCCAAAAACTCATTTTAAATACTTTTAGGACCCAACATCCCTATAACTATTATTTTAATATCTCAATAGACCAAAATAACTCCCTAAATAAATAATATCTCCAACACTAGTATTTAATAGAAATAAAATAAATATATAATATTATTAATCATATATTACCAATAGCATATAAACATACCAGATTTTTATTTCTAATATTTTTCCACAATCTACTCCCCAATAATTTATTAAATAAATATCCAATAATCTTTGGGCGTTACAACTCTCCCCACTTAGAATGTTTCGTCCCTCGAAACTTACCGACCAAAACTAAACAACCTCCCACTAACACACTACTGACCCTCTCTGACAACTAATGCTATCTATCCTGCTGATTCTCATTTCATTGATTACCGGCGGTGAGTGATTGGGCGGCCGTCCCTCCTACTTCTTCAGCCAGGTAACTCAAGAAATAATAACCAGACTCAGTCATACAAACCCAACTCAAGAGACGACTAAGCCATCCTCATCGGACTCAACAGGCTATAAACAACAACATTCACATCAAAGTTCACAAGCTCAACTAATCATTCACAACCACATAACACGTAACACAAATCGGGTCACGGGTACCCCGACGAGGATCACTCTCGATGAGTCAAGACAATGAAACATCTTAACACCAGTAGCGAGGTTAGTCTACACGGCACTCAACATACAGCGTAAATGCGTAATCAAGAACATGCTACTGTAACAATTCATATTATACTTTATACTACGCTTTCACTAACTCATAAAGTCAAAGTAATAGTGTTGAATTACCCACATGACAAATTCATGCGAGCCCCCAACTATAAACTAATACAGCAAAACTCACAAAACAAGCAAAAATATCGGTCACAAAAGTTAATGTCTTAGAAAAGTTAACATGTAGGCATCATGGTCACTTTCATTAAACTAGCGTGTACTCCCAAATAATTACAATGTTACTTCACTAAGCTTTTCTGAAAAGAATTAGAACATATAATCTTATTTATAAAATTCATCTTGTCCTACTTCAATTTAATTTTCCTTCTCTCATATATAAAATTCACCTCGCTCTATTTTTACTAACTTAACTTTGCTCTCTCTATGTAATTAAAGATTCAATAACACATAGTCTTTCCAATTAACCTCAACTAAACTTACAACTATAATTAATCTACCTTTCCTATCTCCATCATATACTCAGTTACAATCACAAAATACATACATCATCAATAATTATGTTGAAACCAATTTAAATGGTTGTGCTCATATAACTAACAAATTGATCCTCACCATATAAAATACAAAATACCTAATGGAACTTAATCATTACAAATCAAAGTCTTAGGCTAAAACACTCAAACTAAGATTAATGTCACTCACTTTGCTTCCCCCAATTGAAGAAATATCACTACCTATTATTTATAAAGTCATTAGTTATTTACATCGTCTTATTTATAGTTTCACCTCACTATAGTTTTTATTTAATTGAACCTCATACTTTTAAAACCAATTATTACAACTCCTCACTCCTTAATACCTTAGCTCAACTCATTCACATTAGCTAACCACAATCAATTTTACTTTTGTCTAAAATAACCAAACACTACCAAGATTTGTATGCCAACCCAATCAACTAGTAATTATCACAAAAATATAATTTTCTCCTATGTTGCAACCATTCATAAGACCTCCTCTTCTTTTACGCCACTTAATTGTTACTAATGTTACCGCACCTATCCTTTTGTTACTAACTAGCATATCTCTATAAAGGCCAACACCCCTGTACAACCTTAGATTAATTTGGGACATCATAATAAATAAACATAGCTTTGTGGCAATCTTCCTATTATTCAACCTCAATCCCTACACCTACTCCATTTAGGTATCGCTCAAGTATTGACAGAGTCATTATACTCACACTTACTACACATGTTATTATATGTTACTATACTAGCATATCCCAACTAGGATTAATATACTCCTACAACCTTTACATCGATTTACAAAATTGGGACAAACATGGTACTATCTTCCCCCTAGTCCTTCTTGTTAACCATAGATTGCTTTGGATTATTTCCCAATCTCATCACTATATTGGGGTTGTTTTCTTGCAGACCAAAAATTATTCTACTCCTTTGGCAAACCCATATTCTCAAATATAAATCACTCTTATACTACTTGTTTCTACTCACAATAAGGCAACTACAAATATAAATTATCTACTTATTATATTTGCACCTAAACCTCTATTTCACATCATTTTCCAATCTCAATGTATCATAAATCATAAACCTTCAATACAATATAGCAATCAATTAAAACACATCAAATCATTTCACTTCAATACAATGCACTCAATTAGATAAATTACAATCAATAGATATTACACATAAATCAAACAATATATAATTTCATAGTCAAATTCAACATCATGGAGCACACAAGGTTTCATAGCCAAATATACCTAGAACCAAAATATAGACAAAATGGGGTCTAAGACCAACCCCTCTACCCACCACCATTGTTATACCCATGAGAAAAATAATCTCCCCCCCCCCCTTACAAATCAAAGAATACATATAACACATCACATTCCCTTGAAGATTTAACCAACTAGACTGGATAGCTTCACGACTTTCAAGAATCAAACAAACAGTACATTCAACTCTATTCAGAGTTCACACATCGGAAGACATAATAGATAATACAAATGGTCCGGTTAGGGCCAACCTGCACTACAACATAAACAACAGTTAGGACTAAAAGACTCTACGACCGGACAACTTGGTCGGACAGACCGAACTTTTGCTCTGATACCACTAATGTAACACCCCAATTCTACCCGGTAATTTAGAATAAAAATCAGAGTATAAAAATCATTTTTCGTTTGAAAATCATCCAATGGAATGTTACACAACTACTCCATCAAACTCAACAACAAATAACTTAAACGTCTCTTTACTCAAAAATACGTAACACCATCTCAAAGGTAGAACTCACAAACTTTAGCAAATAAAACCACGCACTATAAAAATAAGTGCCACGCAATGAATAAAACACTATCTCAACAGAATAAATCAAGTAGTCTCAAAACACTACATATAAGGCTCCACAATGAGCGAAATAAAACAACTAAGGTTCATAACCCCAACCCCTAGGTGCTACGTATCAGAGCAGACCGACTCGGGAAGTAGTGAAGGTAGCAAGCCCTCACTCATGACTACCGTGGTAAACAACAACAACAAAGGGTGAGTCTCGAACTATATAATAAAAGTGATAATAGGCAATATATACAATCACGGTTCACAGCACAATCAATCATACCAATCATCACTCAATAATGTTCATGCATTCATGTGAATGTATGCAATGTAGTTATGCATGTGGTACCATTTGCCCTCCCAGCATTCTCAATATTTGCCCTCCTAGCCTCCTCATCATTAAATGGAGTCCTCATGACTCGCCCTCCGCCCGCCCTCAAGCTTCAAATCGCTTTATAAGCTCTACGATCAAGCAATAGAATGTATGCATGAGACTCCATGTAACAACACAAACACATTCTCAAACATCTCAATTCACGCACTAACTCCTACCTCATTATTAATCTCATTTATAGCCCTCATGGCTTGGCCCTCCGGCTCATGCCCCCATGGCATCCTCAGTCATCTCAAGATACACGCTCAACACAATTAAGTCCCAAGGACTAATCTCATCTAGAGGACTCAACCTCACTCAAGGACCTAAACCACCGTTTAGGACTAAAACAATCATCTAGGGACCAAACTGTCACCTAGGAATCATAACAACCCACGCTTAGGCACTTGGCAGCACTAGGCGCCAACTTCCCCACATTCTGGCGCCCCTCGGTGCAACACAAAGACTAGCGCGCGAACTCAAAGAACTTGGCGCCTCGTGGCAACACAACACTGGCGCCACTTTTCTAGCAATCGCGCGCCTCGGCAAAGACACCCCTAGACACAAACTAAGACACGATTCTGCACGCCTCGCACACGTGCACCACCCTAGGCGCCTGGCAAAGACAATTTGGCGCCCCACAACTGACCCAGCACACACAACACTTGCAAACCGAAAACCACTCGAGCCAAAATGTTTAAAAATGTTTTTGGCGGTAAATACAAAATATGGCACAATGAAAATATGCCCGTAAATGCAAGTTTCACTCAACCCACCCCATTTACACACACAAAGCCACCCCACCGGACATTTGTAAAATAACACCAGTAACTAAAAACCACTAGAGCCAAAATATTTAAAAATGTTTTTGGCGTGTAAATACAAAATATGGCACTCAGAAAATATGCCCAGAAATGCAAGTTTCACTCAACCCACCCCATTTACACACACAAAGCCACCCCCACCGGGACATTTGTAAAATAACACCTGTAACCAGAAAACCACTAGAGCCAAAATATTTAAAAATGTTTTTGGGCAGGTAAATACAAAATATGGCACGGTAAAATATGCCCAGAAATGCAAGTTTCACTCAACCCACCCCATTTACACACACAAAGCCACCCCCACCGGGACATTTGTAAAATAACACCTGCAATCAGAAAACCATTCGAGCCAAAACACTTAAAATTGGATTTGGGCAGGTGAATGCAAAAGTTGGCACGGGAAAATGTGCATAGAACTCTAAGTTTCACTCCCCAGGCACCAAAACACCCACATTCTGGCGCCCAGTCACTGACACACCTGCACTCAGACACAATTCCAGCACGTGAACAGTAACCCAGGCGCCAATTCCTCAACAAAGTGGCGCCCAAAACAGCAACACAACTCTTGGCCTCTCACATAAGATTACGGGCGCTGAGATCCTAGCCATTTGGCGCCCATACACCAAAAAACTCCAAATCCTCCAATTCTTTCAATTCAAATCATCTTATAATCACTCTAATACTCCTAATTCCATATTATAACAATCAATTTCATGCTCACTCATCAAACACGTCATAAAACACAAAATCACATATCATAAGTCCTAACATAAGCCCTAAATCGATTTTGCCAAGAAATTCATCAAATCCAATGAATCAAATCATCATGCAATCATCAATTAACATCAAACAACACCTATGATCTACATATAACTCATTATCTCCTCTATTATAGAGTGAGACTCCCCTTACCTCCAATTAACCGAAAACAGAGCTCTCTCTACGGAGTCACCAACAGAACCACAGCAACTTAGCTCCTCTCTTCCTTCTTTCTTTCTTTTGACACAATACTAGGACGAGTCACCAGCTCTCGAGCGTGCTCTAATTTCAACGGCAGAATGTTTGACTCGCGTACATACAATTAGATACAAAACAATCAATTTATTACCCAATCACAATTCATTAGAAATACTTAATCGTTCGTTTAACAAATTACTAATTAATGTTCGGAAAAGGAGTACCTATCGGAAGGTAACCGAACGAGATTCGAAGTCGGAAAACGAAGGACTCAAATCCGGATCTGAACAAGCTTCCAATAGCAACATGACCACGAGAGTCTGAACGTGACGTGCATCTACCCAGGTTTTGAGCGTTCGAGTCTAGAAACCGAAAACGTAGCATCACCGTGAGTTCCCATGGCTACACGCTCGTGAGTGAAGAGAGGTTAGAACGGGACCGTGATCGAAGAAACAGACTCCATATTCGTGCTCGGTGGCCATTTCCGGAGTGGAAGGGTGGAATTTCGTAGCCGGGCCGTGGAAGGGAGGGTGAGAACGCGGTGGAGGAGAGAAACGGCGTGAGAACATGGTCTGCTTTCACGCAGCTTTCTTGCGAAGGAGAAGACACCAGGGGACGCGGGCGGGTCGGGTTAGGTTCTAGGTCACGCTGCGTGTCCATGGGCGCGCAAGTGTGGGCTTAAGTGAGTTGTCGCGGGTGCGCCCAAAGAGCAAAGTGGGTGCATGCGAGTAAAACGACCCAAAACTCATTTTAAATACTTTTAGGACCCAACATCCCTATAACTATTATTTTAATATCTCAATAGACCAAAATAACTCCCTAAATAAATAATATCTCCAACACTAGTATTTAATAGAAATAAAATAAATATATAATATTATTAATCATATATTACCAATAGCATATAAACATACCGCATTTTTATTTCTAATATTTTTCCACAATCTACTCCCCAATAATTTATTAAATAAATATCCAATAATCTTTGGGGCGTTATGTGTTCTGCTTTACAGTTACAGACATATACTAAGTACCATGTACTTTGGTTGTGAAAATAAATAAAAAAAAACCGTAATTTATATACAACACTAAATTACTTAATATCGTAATTTTAAAAGAATTTACTTCAATCCCGACAACGGCGCCAAAAACTTGGTGTGTGGAAATGCCACATACACTTGAGTGCAAGTATACACTTCATCCAAAAACAAGTAGTAAAAAGATCGAACCCACAGAGATTGAAAAACTCACTTTTAAAATAATATAAAGTAATAAAGTGTAAAGTCACTAAGTAACAAAATAATTTTGGATTTTTTGTTTGATGATCACAACTAAGTTAGAAAGAAAGCAAAGTAAAAATGTTGATAGTGTAAAAGAGAAAAGCTAGTTGGAATGTCTTCATCAAGTAATTTACTTATAAGTGTATGATGCAAGATGTGATGCAACAAGCATCAATGTCATTGCATTAGCTATGTGCCTTTTGGTCACTTTCTTCAGAGTATCATTACCAAATTCTTATGATCCTTGTTCTATGCAAGAAAGAAAGGGGTGTTAGTGCCAATCTTGCCTCCTAACAAGTATTCACTTTGCTTAAGTGAATTCACTCTTGTATTTTAAGTACCCACAATTATCCTATGGACTATACTATCCTATGTCTAGGACTTAGCATGGTTTTCACAAAGTTTTCTTTATGTAAAACACTCACCCATATTAGTTCTTGAGTTCTTAATTGTAAGCCATGTCCGGTCATTTACAAATCTACTTATTCTAAGTGATCAAGTTCAAAATAAGTTTTGAAAAGATTATCAAGCAAGAACTAAAGTACAAACATACATACATGCAACATACTTACTTAAAAGCTCATTAAATGATTAGAACATTCCAACTAAGAAAGGTTTAGCTAACAAGAGACATTGCAAGATATATATAAACCGAATAGACCATGTTTATATATATAGAAATCACAAAAGAGAAACAACAAGAGTAAAGTTACAAATGTTGAAAACCTTTGTATGAAGTCTTCTAGCAATGCACTAGCATTACTCCTTAGCACTATACAAACACTATGAAAATGAGTTAAGGAGGATTTATGAATTCCTTCCTCTTCCTCTAAAAATATAAAAACTAACTATGTATATTGAAATTTTGATCTAACTTATGGATTGTGATATATTTCCAAATGAAGATGTGAGGTCCTTTTATAGCCTTCAAGTGAGGTGCTTCCTTCCTTCATGTTGAAGTCATCTTGAGTGGATCATAGCTGTAGTTGCTTTCCAGAGGTTTATCCATGTTGAAATCTTTGACTTAATCACATAGTATGGTTCCATGGTGATAGAACAAGTGTCCCTATGTTGGTGACTCTTCAAAGCTATGCCTATAGCTATGTGTGAATGGTAGGCGCCTACTATACAAGGTTGGATGGCATCGAGAGAACCAAGTAGGAGGTCATCACTTTGCATGTGGATGCATATGAAACAGTGCTTATTCACCAAGTAGTGCGCTTTGATGCAGATCGGTCAGCAGAGCATTGATGCAGATGCAAGATTGAGACAGACCAACAAAAACATCAAACATACCACAATATATCCAAAATGGCCTAATAATAACTATAACCATTCAAATCACTCAAGATATCATATATCACACTAAATACTATATAAACTCTTTATTATTACTTGAAAGAGAGCAAATACTAAGTTTAAACATATGAAATACTCTATATAAAATAGAGTTATCAGCTGCCATGAGTAAATCTCATCGACGTGGATGTGAGGTACGATCCGTGATAGCCCAAATTGAGGAGTCCGACGACGAGCTCTCGCTAGAGAGCTCAAGAAAAGAACAAGAACCCCGCTCGTGGGCGTTCCGGGAAATACCTTTGGGCAACGACCCCGGAAGGACTGTCAAAATAGGATCCGACCTCAATCCCGAAGTAGAGGAAGCCCTGATCGCCTGTTTGCGGCGCAACGCCGACCTTTTTGCATGGTCCGCCTCAGAAATGCCCGGGATTCCCCTTGAAGTCGCCTGTCACCATTTGGCCGTAAATCCAAATGCCAAGCACGTTGCCCAGCGACGACGGGTTCAGAGCGAAGAGAAAGCCGAAGTAGCCTCTAAGGCGGTGGACGATCTGCTCTCGGCGGGTTTCATCAGAGTCAAATACACCACCTGGTTATCCAACGTGGTCCTGGTAAAAAAGGCCAATGGAAAGTGGAGGATATGTGTGGATTACACCGATCTAAACAAAGCGTGCCCGAAGGACGCTTTCCCGATGCCGAGCATCGATAGGTTAGTAGATAACGCTTCTGGTTACAGACTACTTTCCTTCTTGGACGCCTACTCCGGCTACAACCAAATAACAATGAACCCTTCCGATCAGGAGAAGACAGAATTCATGACTGATCAGGGCAATTTTGTTATCGGGTAATGCCTTTCGGTCTGAAAAATGCGGGTGCCACCTATCAGCGCATGATGAACAAGGTGTTCCGAGATCAACTCGCGCAAGTGGTAGAAGTATACCTAAACAACATGATTGTCAAGAGCAAAGCCGACGAGGTCCACGTCGTCGACCTCGAAGAGATCTTCGCAGAGGCATCGAAGCCAACCCGGACAAATGCCTAGCAGTGACCAACATGCGCCCACCAACTACGAAAAAGGAAGTACAAAAGCTGACCGGTATGATCGCAACCCTCTCTAAGTTCGTCTCAAAGGCAGCCAATAGATCCTTGCCGTTCTTTAAGGTCCTCAAAAAGGGAGTAGAGTTCCAGTGGACTCTGGAATGCGAAAACGCCCAATCAGATCTGAAGAAAATTCTGTTCGAGCCACCAATCCTCTTGAGGCCCGAGGAAGGAGAAACCCTTGACCTCTACCTCGCCGTAGCCGAGGAGACCGTCGTGCAGGCATCCTAATCGTGAAAACCCAAGACGGCAAATACCGTGTATTTCGTGAGCAAGGTGTTGCAGGGCGCCGAGTCTAGGTACCAAAGAATAGAAAAAGTAGCCCTCGCCTTTGTCGTCGCCGCCAGGAGATTGAGGCCGTACTTCGTGGCGCATCAAATCGTAGTACGGACCGACCACCCGATTCGTAAACTCCCGACGCCCGCATATGGCAGAAGAATCATCAAATGGGCGGTGGAATTATCCGAGTTCGGGATAAAATACGAGGCACGCGCCTCCCTGAAGGCACAAGTGCTCGCCGACTTTGTGGCGGAAATGACCCCCACACCACTCGCGGCGGAGAGGCTGTTCTGGACTCTCCACGTGGACGGTTCCTCGAATTCTAAAGGAAGCGGGGCTGGCTTAATACTAGAAAACTCTGAAAGGCCTGATGATTGAAGTCTCCTTGAGTTTTACATTCAGCACCTCTAATAACTAGACCGAGTATGAGGCCTGTATAGTTGGACTGAAATTGGCATCCGACTTCGACGCGAAGATTCTCGAATTAAACACCGACTCCTTTCTGGTAGTCTCCTAGGTGAAAGAATAATTTGTAGCAAAAGATACAAATCCTACAAAGACTATCTCTACGAGCACGGAGTTAATCCAACAGTTTGAAAGAGTAGAAGTAAGACACGTCTCGAGGTCCGAGAACGCCCGGGCGGACGTCCTAGCCAAATTGGCAAGCACTAAACCCACAGGCGTTCTCAGGAGCATCATTCAGAAGAGTCTAACAAAGCCCAGCATTGACTTATCTCCCCTGACCATGCCCGATGTCAACAGCATCGTCGAGCGTGATGGCTAGATCCGACCCATCAAGGCATACATAGAATCCGAGGAAGTGTCTCCTAATCCGAAGGAAGCAGTTGCAATTCGGAAAAGGGCCACCTCCTTCATGGTCATCGATGGCAAACTCTTCCGAAGGGGATTCTCTTCACCACTCTTGAGGTGCGTCGAAGGCAAAGAAGCCGAGTACGTGCTCAAGGAGATACATGAAGGGGTTTGCGGACAACACCTGGGAGCTCGCGCGTTGTCAAAAAAGGCTCTCCGAGAAGGCTACTTCTGGCCGACTATGGTCCAAGACTCCGCCAACATGGTAAGAAAATGCGACACATGTCAGAGATATGCCGATGTGCACAATGCTCCTCCCGCTGAACTGACTTCCTTATCAGCCCAATAGTCGTTCTCTAAATGGGGAATAGATCTTCTCGGGCCGTTCCCTCTGGCCAGGGGAGGAGTGAATTTCCTCATCGTAGCCGTCGACTACTTCACCAAGTGGATCGAAGCCGAGCCACTAGCCCAGATAATTGCCAAAAATTGCACCAAATTCCTAAAGAAGAATATCCTAGCAAGGTTCGGGATCCCGAGCGTGATAATAACTGACAATGGGACCCAGTTCGCAGACAGGGGTTTTCGACAGTGTCTAGTCGATCTCGGCATCAAACAACACTTCACCTTGGTGGAACACCCTCAAACCAACGGCCAGGCCGAAGCGGCAAATCGAGTGGTGCTGAGAGGTCTAAAGAAAAGGTTAAAGGGTGCCAAGGCGCATGGCCCGACGAGCTTCCATACGTCCTCTGGGCCTACTGAACTACGCCGCACTCGACCACCGGCGAAACTCCTTTCCGGCTCACTTACGGAATCAACTGCATCCCTGGGTTGAGCTCGGGAATCAACTTGAGGACACTGTACTTCTTTCCGAGGAGGAGAATAATAAAGCCATCCAAGAAGAGCCGGATATCGCTCGGAAGTTAGAGACCAGGCACAGATCGCCGAAGCCGTTGTGAAAGCCCGGGTAGCCCGACACTACAACCAGCGAGTCATCTCGAGAGAATTCGATGTCGGCGACCTAGTACTCAAGAGGGCAGATGTGGGAAACAAAAATGCTCGAGACGGGAAGTTGGCGCCCAACTGAGAAGGACCGTATCGAGTTGTCTCGAGGACTGGCAATGGGGCCTATCACCGAAAACGCCTTCGAGATCTCGATTCTCGCACGTGGAATGCCGCGAAACTAAGGATTTACTACAACTGATCTAATGAGAACTATGATTGTACTAAACATTTTCCTTCTCCATCATAATAAACAAATATTTCAATTGGAAATCCTCTCTCCTTTTCAAGTCAAAACAACGCCTCTCTCCCCTGACTCTAAGATCGAGCTGGCCACTCGGCAGATGACGGGATGAGGCGAGGCCGAAAAGAATGCTCTCCACGATCCCGGATCCATGAGTCCCATCGTGGAGCGCAGGCGAGGGCCACAGCAGCTCAGGTCCTCACCGACCCTAACGCTTGACTCGTTGAAATATCTGAGGCAGGTGACTGGCGGCGCGAACCAGCCCCCCACTGGTCTGCCCTCGCGGGTATACCAGAGGCCAGGGGAAGAAGTCCAAGGGCGACTTCGACCCATGCCTTCACTGGCACAGCCTTCTCACGTACTGAGGACTCTACGTCTGATTGCGCGGCCGAAGGAAGAAGCTCTCAGCGGCTTCGCCCCTCTCGATTCCGAGCATAGATGCTCTGTCGAGACCTTGATTCCGAGCTTAAATGCTCTGTCGAGGACAACTGGCTCCGAGCTTGAATGCTCTGTCAGGATTTACTGATATCGGAATGGGATCATTTCCGATGTCCAAAATATCGCCCCACCTCCGTTTCATTGATCGGTGCGTTTCCCCGACCTTCAGTAAATAGCTGGTGTATGGAAAACACATACACTTGTGTGCAAGTATACAATGTCCAAAAACAAGTAGTAAAAAGATCGAACCCACAGAGATTGAAAAACTCACTTTTAAAATCAATATAAAGTAATAAAGTGTAAAGTAACAAAGTAACAAAATAATTTTGGATTTTATGTGATGATCACAACTAAGTTAGAAAGCAAAGTAAAAATTTTGATAGTGTAAAAGAGAAAAGCTAGTTGGAATGTCTTCATCAAGTAATTTACTTATAAGTGTTTGATGCAAGATGTGATGCAACAGATCAATGTCATTGCATTAGCTATGTGCCTTTCTGGTCACTTTCTTCAGAGTATCATTACCAAATTTCTTATGATCCTTGTTTTATGCAAGAAAGAAAGGGTTGTCAATGCCTATCTTGCCTCCTAACAATTATCCAATTTGCTTAAATAAATTCACTCTTGTATTTTAAGTACCCACAATTATCCTATGGACTATACTATCCTATCTCTAGGACTTAGCATGGTTTTCACAAAGTTTTCTTTATGTAAAACACTCACCCATATTAGTTCTTGAGTTCTTAATTGTAAGCCATTTCTAGTCATTTACAAATCTTACTTATTCTAAGTGATCAAGTTCAAAATAAGTAGTTGAAAAGATTATCAAGCAAGAACTAAAGTACAAACATACATACATGCATCATACTTACTTAAAAGCTCATTAAATGATTAGAACATTCCAACTAAGAGAGGTTTAGCTAACTATAGACATTGCAAGATATATATATATAAACCGAATAGACCATGTTTATATAATAGAAATCACAAAAGAGAAACAACAAGAGAAAAGTTACAAATGTTGAAAACCTTTGTATGAAATCTTCTAGCAATGAACTAGCATACTCCTTAGCACTATACAAACACTATGAAAACGAGTTAAGGAGGATTTGTTAATTCCTTCCTCTTCCTCTAAAAATATAGAAACTAACTATGTATATTGAAATTTTGATCTAACTTATGGATTGTGATATATTTCCAAATGAATATGTGAGTTCCTTTTATAGCCTTCAAGAGAGGTGCTTCCTTCCTTCATGTTGAAGTAATCTTGAGTGGATGATAGCTGTAGTAACTTTCCAGCAGTTGTTTGCATGGATAAGATCTTTGACAAGTGTATAGGGAGGTCTCATGATGTATGAACATGCGTCCCTATGTTGGTGACTCTTCAAAGCTATGCCTATAGCTATGTGTGAATGGTAGGCACCTACTATACAAGGTGGGATGGCATCAGAGAACCAGGCAGGAGGTCATCAATTGCAAGTGGATGCATATGAAACAGACTGCTTATTCACCAAGTAGTGCAAATTTGATGCAGGATCAGTGCAGGAGCATTTGATGCAGATAACATTGAGACTGCACTGAACAAAAACATCAAACATACCACAATATATCCAAAATGGCCTAATAATAACTATAACCATTCAAATCACTCAAGTTATCATATATCACACTAAATACTATATAAACTCTTTATTATTACTTGAAAGAGAGCAAATACTAAGTTTAAACATATGAAATACTCTATATAAAATAGAGTTATCACACCCCCAAACTTAAACCATTGCTTGTCCGCAAGTAATGACAAAGACAAACTATTAAAACTAAATTTCTAGAAGATAGATCAGCTTAATATTTGGATTTTCATGAGGAGTTCCCTATGAACTTCAATTCTCAACAATCTTTCTTGTGGCTTTATTTCTTCAAAATTACCAAAGCTATTCAAACTCTTTTGTGTGTGTGTGAACCCACTGAGCTGAGATTGGTTCCAAGACTAAGTGAAAAATTTCCTCCTAGCCTTTGAAAGGATTGGTTCATCTTTGGTCACACCAAAATATTTTTCAAAAGAGAGATTAGACTCACAAAATTTTCTCAACTGTTGGGGAGTTCTAATAATCAAAGGGCTTGGTTGAATCTTTCAAAGCTTTTGAGCCAATGCATTTTTCTATTTTTTTTGTGTGTGGATCTTTTGAGCAGATGCAATACTTCCTTGAAGTGATTTGTGCATTGATTTTTTTCTGCATTTTGCTTTTTCTTCAAAGGCGCTTTGCATTGATTCTTTCTCAGATCGATGATGCTTTTTCTTTTCTAGCTCATATTACCTTCCTCACCGACCTCTAGATGCAAATGCACTTTGGCACGTGTCTTTGACCTCCGTGATGCATATATTTTTCTTTGCACTTTGGCACAGTTCGCTTTTTGAACTATCCTCCGTGATACATTTATTCCTCGCATGGCACAGTGTCTTTGACCTCCGTGATGCATTCATGTACTTAGGCACGTGTATAGTTTCAAAAGATTCTGTGATATGGCTTTGTCCACATTTTTGTATTCTTTTTCTACATTGTTTACTCTTTACACTTTTGAAATTCAGCCTTTGTTTTCATAAAACACCCCCAAACTTAATTCTTTAAGCTCTTCTTTCTTTTAGTAAAGCTTTGTTTTGACCTAAGCTTACCAAAAATTCCCTTGCATCAGATTGATCTTTTAAATAGCAAGGTTCTTTTCACAAACTCAGCTTTGAAGTGTTGAAGTAAAAATAATTTTGGTTTTTTCTAAGAAATAAGGCTTCTTTTTCTCTTTTTCATCATTGAAATTCCATCCATAGGGCTTTCACCATATTTTTGAAAAAACTGATATTTTCTACTAAAATACTTAGATACTATTTTGTTAAGTACATCTAATATTTAAACAAACTAAAAACTACTTAAAACATATATATTTACTATGTAAAACATATTGATTAAACACACAACATACTATATAAAAACATAACATAACATGCAAATCCCCAAACTTAAGGGGTAGCAGTGTCCTCACTACAAGTTTGTTCAGAAATACAAACCATATTTTGTTCAAAATAGGGGAGAGGGATTAAAAACAACCAGGGAAATAGTTTAAATAGAATTAACACAAGCTATAGTAGTAGTAGGTGAAAGCTTGTAAATGATACTCATTTGTTGGCTCCACTCCTGATTCTGGTGCTTTGCCTTGATGGAGGAGTGTGTTTCACCTTCGGCTTCTTCTCCTTAGGTGGCTTGCTTGGTGTTTCTTCAGAGGTGCAGATGCACCTCCTTCCTCCGCGTACATGCTGGCAGAACTGCTTCTTGAATCGATGAAGGTGCATCGCTTCGATCGCACTAGGCTTCTTCCTTTTAGGTGTCAATTTTGATTGCTGGCCTGCAGGTTGCTTGAAGAACTTCTGAGTGTTGTGCAATGCTTTCCTCTTCTGTTGAGCCATTTGTTCCAGAACAAGTTTGATTGTTGCTTCATCATGCATAGTTGTTTCCTGTTGTGATGCAGCGAAGCAGTGATGCAGAGCATCACTCTACATCTCAACAGCTTTGAGCAATGTGCCCTCGTGCGAGATGATTCTTCTCCTTTATCTCCTTTGTTGAGTCCTTCTTCTTCTTTTCCCGCAAAATCTCTTTCTCAAGAGCGTAAATAACATTAGTAGTAATGTTGCTTGGGCTAGAAGGTATTGTTTGTTCTGTTGGCATAACAGGGGTTGGTTCTTCTGTGTGAGTTGTTTTGTGTGGTTCATTTGTTGGAGAGGGTGGTGGAGGGGTTGTTTGTGGTGGTGATTTGTAACACCCCAAAGTAATTCAATTAGTTATTTAATTGGGTTACTTAAGGTTTACAACATTATTAATTAAGCCAAGTGATCAATGTAGAGTGTTTATTTTATTAGGAGGCGTTTAAGTAAATAGAGAAAGGTGAGATTAGAGGCCCATGAGTGATTAAGAGGCCCAATGTTTCCTTGAAAGCCCATACGCATGGCTTAAAGAGAGTGACCGTAGGATGAGAATTCATTTCCAGCAAAATATCAAGAAAGGTAAAGGGAAAGTAAGAGAGGGAAAAGGGTAGGTGGAATAGTGCTTCTAGAGAGAAGGAGGAGAACTGGGCGTGGAAGAGCTGGAATTGACTAAGAAGAGTCAGTGGCGTGAGTCGATCATTGTGTTGAAGTGTCGAGAGTGATCTTCTGCAACTAGTTGAGGTAAGGGGGCTCTCTTTCACTTATAATTTTGAGTATATGATGAGTGTTGTGTGTGAATGGACTTAGAGTTGTTTCCTGAGTTGCATTTTGTGTTTAATGAATGTTTTAGTTGTGTTTACTTCACTTTGGTGAAGATTGTGATGGTTGTTGGTGAGTTGGTTGGGTGAGAAACCAAGGGGAGGAAATGGGAACTGAGGATACTCTCAGTCCCAGTGAGTATTGTGGGAGTAAAGAGCATTTTTAAGTTTAATCTTAGGGAGAAGTACCCAAAGGAAGGAAGAGGAAGGTTAGGCGCATGAGAGCGTAGAGAAACCGAGGTGTAGTTGCCTGAGTAGGCTAATCTGTGAAGTATGTAAGTGTCGAGAGAGAGGTGAGTGTCGAAGTATGTAATTGCCGAGAGATGTGTGTGTGTCGAAGTATGTAATTGTCGAGAGATGTGTGTGTGTCGAAGTATGTATATGTCGAGAGAGAGATGAGTGTCGAAGTATGTAAGTGTCGAGAGAGATGTGTGTCGACATATACATGAGTCGAAGGAGCGTAAGTAGGAGTATAAGGGGTGTAGTTGTGTGGTTAGGTGTGAAATGACCGAGGTGTTAGAGTGCCGAGATGAAACATAAGCTTAGGGGTGGGAGGTGCCTAAGTGTAGAGTGACGAGGTGATGCGGTTAAGAGTGGGATACCCGAGTATGGGGCTACCGAGGTGAGTATTGGTGAGGTGGCAAGATGAGATAGCGTTATGGCGTTAGTATAGCGTGCTTAAGTGCAGGTGCCGAGGTACCCTGTGAGCCTGCCGAGGTGATTATGTTGACGCAGCAATGTCAGAAGCTGCCGCCGCGCCACTGTGGGTGACATTTAGTGTCAATTTTGTTTAAGGAGTCGAGTTGGTGTAGTCCAGTTTAGTCCCTAAGTGACGTTTTAGTCCTAGGCGACGTGAGGTCCTTTTTAGTGACTGAGTTGTAGTGATGGAGAGATTCACTACCTAAGGAGTAGAGGTGCCCTATGAGTTGGTCGATAGCCTTAGAGCTATTGAGGTTGTCCAATAGGCAACGTGTGGTGACGGTGTAATGCCGGTGAATTTAGCGACGGACATAGGCTTTGGCCTCGCCATTGTAGACTTCGGTCTCAATGACATTGGAGATGGTGTGTATTTCACCGAAGAGATGGTTGATTTTGAGTGATGCATTGTTCATAGAGTCTCATGAATCATATGCATCCACGACGGATATAGACTTTGGGCTCGATATGATAGACTTCGGTCTGATTATCACTAGCGACGGACATACCTTTATGGTTTAAAAAGAGATGGATCCTCATGCATTATACCCTGGAGTTTGGGTTGCATTATACCCTGGAGTTTGGGTTGCATTTCATTCCATGCATAGCTCGTGTGAATTATGATGTAGTTGCTGTTATGAGCTGAGTTGTTTATGAGTTGAGTTGATGAGTTGAGTTGTTTATGTGCTGAATTGTATTTGAGTTGTTTTGACTTGTTAAGTTGTATCTGTTACATGAGCCGAGGTGTCTTAGTGCATTCTTAGCATTATATTTATCATAAACCTCTATTATATGTGTTTAGAGACTCACCCTACTGCTTTTGTGTTGCTTCTCATGTCGGCAACCTGCAGGTGATAGCTAGTGAAGGTTCTTCCTTCTTCTCGTTGAGTCATGGCGCGTCCGCTCTCCGGTAGTGTGACATCAAATGCCGAGTAGGATAGTAGTTGTTGTTGTTTTGTTTTCAGCTGTTGAATTGTAACATATTGATTTTTAAATAAAACGTGTTTTGTTTCCGCTGTGTATAAACTTGATAGTTTGGTTTGGTTTCTTAAAGTGAAATGTAATGCTCCCTTGAGAGTGAGGTTCTTGAAAACTCTGATTTTAATTAATTAATTAGTAGAATATAAGGGGGTGTTACAGTGATAGTACTGGTGGATCATTGAGGGAGGGTAATGGTGATTTTGGAATGGAGGAGGACTCTTGATTTGGTAAGATGATGGGTGTTTTGGTAACTGGTGAAGTGATAGGGGTTTGTTGTCAAGTTGATGCTTTGAGGTTTGTTTGGCATATTTCGCCAGCAATTTCTTCTAAAATTACTCCTCTAGCATGCTCCTCTTCTTCTTCATCAATTTCAGTCTCACTTTCTTCCTCCTCTTCTTCTTCAACTTCCTTATCCATTTCTTTTTCTAGTTCCTCATCCTCATTATCAGAATCAAACATTTCTTCAATCACAAGTTCTATCACAACCTTATTCTTTCCTTTGGATTGCTTCCTAGTCACCTTCTTCTTGGTGCTAGGTTCCTCTACCTTCTCTTTACCTTTCCTTCCTTCTTCAACCTCTTTCTCCTCTTCTTCTTCACCTTCACTCTCGCACTCTAACTTGGGAATTCAGGGGGCATTCATTTGGCCCACAAGATCAAAGATCTTGTCAAAGACTAATTGAAGCCACCATGTTGATCATTCCGAAATTTCCATACAGCCCTCTCTCTCTTCGCATGTAATGCTCTTGCATTGCGTATGCAGTGGCCTCTTACATTTCTCAATTTCTCCTTTTCTTCAAAGACTCAAATTACTGGGGGAAATTTCCTTTGTTCATTAGCAAATTATCGGGACACCCTCTTTCATGCACAATTCAAGAATGAGACAAGTGGAAAAACAGAAATCCCTTTGATTTTGTTGAGCATGCAAGAATCTCTCTAGCAATCAATCTACCTATGTCTACATTTCCCCTCGGAGAGAATTGTATCTAGCAAGATCAATCTCTCTTTGGTCATTGCATATGTGTGTGATGTAGGCGCAATTAAATTGGCTATGAACAAATGCCAATTACCTAATGCATTTATTAAATAATTGCTTCTAAGCTTAATCTCATTAGGTGTAAATTTTTCCCATACAACCCCGGTCTAGCAATTCTATTCCTCAATTCTTCCATTTCTTTCTTAAAGGCCTCGGCCACTCTATTTTCAAAATCATTTCCATTATACTTCAAAGATATAATGTTCATTCAATTTCTTGGCATGGAAGTGTACAAGTTTACCTCTCACCATGGAAGTGTAGGAGTGTTCGGTCCTTCTTGTGGTGTGATTCCAAAGATAGAACTCTCTCACTATGTCTTCAATATAGCCTCCTCTTGGTAGCACGAAGTTGTCCCAATTGAGATGGCCACTTGTTGACATGAATGATGGGCTTGCCTTCTTCAAATCATACCCTCTCTCGGGTAGTAGATGCATGTTCCAGAGATGAATATTGTCATCGGTTCTGATTGTTGATTCCTTGGCTTTGCCTTTCTTGATTGATGATGATGATGCATGCATGACCTTCTTCTCTTTTTGGGGAGTTTTGGGGAGTTTTGGCCTGCTTGCCTGATAATTTCTGTGCTGATTGCTTTTTCACCATTGTAATTGCTTTGAATTTCTAGGTTTTTGAGTGTGTGTGTTATTGAGAAAAATTGGAGATGAGAATATGAAGGGTGGTTTGTGTTTCAGATGAGAGAAATTTGTGAGATTGCGAATGAAAAAGGTAACGGTAACAATCTTAAGGCCTTATGTTTCAGGGAGAAGGAAGTAAGTGGAGTTATTAGGTAGCCGTTAGCAATGCGTGCTGCGCATGCATCATGCCATGTGTCATGCTAGGTTACCAATGCTTCATTAACCTTGCTTAACTCCCCTTTGATCTTCCTGAAGCCTTATGATTCACACTTAACCAATTTTCTTCAAGTTTATAAATTTCTGATGCAGGGCACATTTTTCTTCAATGCAGGTGCATTTGATGCAGCTGCATTAGTTTCCTGCATTTCTGCAAAACAACTAAAAACATAAAATTGCACAAAATAATTAAAAACAATGGGTTGCCTCCCATTAAGCGCTTGTTTTAAGAGTCTTGTCAGCCTAACTACCTCTTTTCACTTAGAGATTTTGTAAATAGGTGGTGGTTTTGTCTCTCACCACATGTTCACCATAGTACATTTTGACTCTTTGACCATTTACTTTGAAGACAAAGATTTGAGGATTTATCAAATAAGTCTATCGCTCCATGTGGATAAACCTTTATCAACTTATATGGTTCTGACCACCTTGATCTAAGTTTTCCAGAAATAGCTTCAACCTAGAGTTATATAGCAGAACTAGTCCTCCTTCTTTCAATTCTCTTCTTGTGAATTTTCTTGTCATGCCATTTCTTAGTCTTAGCTTTGTAGATTTCAGCATTCTCATAAGAGGTTTGCCTAATTTCTTCTAGCTCATCAAGCTCTATCATTCTCTTTTACCGCTTTGTTCAGATTGAAATTGAGCTTCTTCATAGCCCAATAGGATTTGTTTTCCAATTCCACGTAAATGGCATGCTTTTCCATAGACTAATTTGTAAGGGGACATTCCTAAGGGTGTTTTGAATGCTCGTTCTATATGCCCATAAAGCATCATCCAAATGTAAAGACCAATCTTTCCTATTTGGACTTACCATTTTTCTAGCATTCTCTTAATTTCCTATTGGATAATTCTGCGCTTGTCCACTAGTTTGAGGATGGTAGGTCAGTAGCTATCTTATGCTTAACTCCATACTTAGCTAGAAGGTTTTCTATGATCTTATTGCAAAAGTGTGAACCTTCATCATTAATGATAGCTCTAGAGTTCCAAATCTAGTGAATATATTTCTTTGCGTAAACTTACTCACCGATTTAGCATCATTATTAGGTAATGCTAACGCTTCTACCCATTTGGACACATAATCAATGACTACTAAGATATATAAATTGCCAAAAGAAGGTGGAAAAGGTCCCATGAAATCCATGCCCCAAACATCAAATAATTCAATTTCTAAAATATTTGTTCTAGGCATTTCATGCTTATCGTAAATATTTCCTGCTTCTTTGACATTTATCACAAAGATTTGACCATAAAATAAGCATCTTTAAATAAAGTAGGCCAAAAATAACTGTGATCAGTAATACCTTAGCCGTTGTTCTAGTGCTTCCAAAGTGTCCTCCATAAGGTGCGAGAATGGCAATGCGTAAGCACCGCTTGTTGCTCCTCTTCGTATGCATTTCCTCATTAATTGATCGTGGCACATCTTGTAAAGGAATGGATCATCCCAATAGTATTGTTTGACTATGTGGAAGAATTTTCTCCTTTGTTGATATGTCATATTCATCGGTACTATTTTGCTTGCAAGGAAATTTACAATATCAAGAAACCATGGTGCGGATGCATTAGATGCTCCCGCATTGCTTATAGCAAATGCGCTTTCATGTTTTGCATTGATCGTGATTGCCAATAGTTTCTCATCTGGAAAACTCTCCTTGATTTCTTCTCCTTGTGTACCAAGTGATTCTCCTTCAATCCTTGATAAATGGTCCGCTACTTGATTTTCTACTCCTTTCTTGTCTCTAATTTCTAAATCAAATTCTTGTTGGAGTAAAATCCACCTTATCACCCTTGGTTTTGCATCCTTCTTTGAAATTAGATACTTAATGGCAGAGTGATCAGTATAGACAATAATCTTAGTGCCAACTAAGTATGATCTGAATTTTTCAAATGCAAATACCACAGCTAATAATTCCTTTTCCAGAATCGTAGTTCACTCGAGCTTCAATTAATGTCTTGCTAGCATAATATATGGAATGAAAGACCTTATCATACCTTTGCCCTAGATCGCTCCTACTGCAAAGTCACTAGCATCACACATTAATTCAAATGGCCTACTCCAACTGAGTTACTATAATTGGTGCAATACCAATGCCTTTTAAGTTTATCAAAAGCTTCTATACAAAAGTTATCAAAGATAAATTCTACATCATGTTGCAAAAGCATGCATAATGGTTTTGAGATTTTTGAAAATCTTTGATAAACCTTCTATAGAAACCAAAGATGGCCTAAGAAGCTCCTGATACCTTTAATTGTATTGGGTGGTGGTAAATTCTCAATGACATCAACCTTAGCTTTCTCTACCTCTAGACCTTTCTTTGAAATTCTATGTCCTAGCACTATGCCCTCTTGTACCATGAAATGACACTTTTCCCAGTTTAAGACTAAATTTGTTTCTTCACATCTCTTGAGAATTTGTTCAAAGTTTGTTAAGCAAACTTGAAATGTTTCTCCAAAGATAGAGAAATCATCCATGAATACTTCCATTGATTGCTCAATGAAATCGAGAATATAGACATCATGCATCTTTGGAATGTAGCAGTGCATTACATAAGCCAAATGGCATCCTTCTAAAAGCAAAGGTTCCATAAGGGCATGTAAATGTGGTTTTGTGTTGATCCTTAGGCTCAATGGCTATTTGATTATAGCCTGAATAGCCATCTAGGAAACAATAAAATTCTTTCCCTGCTAGTCTTTCTAACATTTGGTCTATGAATGGTAAAGGAAAGTGATCCTTTTTGGTAGCTTTGTTGAGTTTTCTCGTAATCCATACTGATTCTCCACCTGTGATGCGTTCTAGTTGGTATCAACTCATTCTTTTCATTGGCTATTACATCACACACCCCTCTTTCTTTGGACAGACTTACCCAAGCACCGCTCTGATATGTAGGGTATATGATTCCAAAGATCTAGCCACTTTATGATTTCCTTTTCACAACCTCTTTCATAATAGGATTTAGTCTTCTTTGACTCTCTAAGTCGCTTTTGGAATTTTCTTCCAAAATAACCCTATGCATGCATATAGAAGGACTAATTCCTTTGATATCCGCCATTTGCCAACCTATAGCTTTGGTATGCTTCTTTAGAGTACTAATGAGATCACTCTCTCTGCTTTGATGTTAAATTAGAAGCAATGATAATGTAAAGTCTCATTTGTTCCTAGGAAAGCATACTTAAGGTGTTCAGGCAGTATCTTCAATTCTAATTAGGAGGTTGTTCTATTGAGGGTAAGTTCTTCTTGAGAATTGGATCCTCAAGATTGAATGCTTCATAAGTTCTAGCCCATACTTCCTTACAAGAGTTTTCTATTGGCAGACTCTCTTTTTCTAGTATTTCATCATCTAGCAATGCAGCTGCATCTAATGTGTCTGCATTGGCTAAGTGATCATACTGTGAATTATATGAATTGGGTGGAAATCGAATTGCGTGTGAAATGTGTGTTAGAACATGTATTTGAAGGTGTTAGAACAATTAGGAGATGTTTTGAAATTGTTGTTGATGATTGAGTTTAGGAAAAATTGGAGAAATTGGGTTTAGGGAACCCTAAGTGTCATAGGGCGCCAAATGCTAGGGAAAATGGCGCCCGTGGCTTTGGTTGTGTGTGTGTTCTTTGCCAGGCGCCAATGCACGCCCCAAAATGGCGCTGTGTGTGTGCCTTGAGTGTTTAGCGGCGCTGGTGGGCGCCAAGTTGCTATGTGTGCAGTGTCTAGGTGCAGGGCGCCAAAATGTGGTTGCCTATGCGCCTGTGTGTGCTTTGTTCAAGTGCGTGGCGCCATGTGGCGCCGGCGGCGCTGTTGTGGCGCCATGTTGCCGGGTTGTGTGGCGTGTCTAAGTGTTGGGCACCAACTTGCGCCAGGCGCTGGTGTGGCGCCATGTGTGCTTTGGTGCATGACTTGTCATGTTCTTTGGCGCCAATGTTCTTGCCAGGCGCCAGTGTGGCGCCAGGTCAGGTGGCGCGTGTGTGTGTGTGTGTGTGGTGCCGCACAGGCGCCAAATGGCCGCATTAGCGCGCCCATGTTGTTGGCGGTGTCAGACCGGCGCCCATTGCACGCCCAGGCGCTGTGTGTGCGCTTCGTATCGAGCATGATGTCTCGGCTTGTCTTAGTTTGTGTCTAAGTGCGTGTTGCGCCTTCTGGCGCCAATGTTGCCCGCGCTTTGCGCTGTGTGTGGTCAGGTCTTTGCCACCACGCGGGCGCCAGCTTCTTGTGTTTTTTGGCGCTGTGTGCTCGTGTTGCACAGAGGCGCCAGGTGTCTTTGTTTTTTTGGCGCTGGTGGTCGTGTGTTGCCACTGGGGGCGCCAGTTTTGGTGGTTTTGGCGCCTGGTGCTGCCTGTTTGGTCCTTATGTGTTGTTTTGGTCCTTATGTGCTAGTTTGGTCCTTTATGTGCTGTTTTGGTCCTTTAGTGCTGTTTAGGTCCTCTAGTGTTGTTTTAGTCCTTGTGGTAAATTTCTTAGGACAAAGATGATGATGTGTGATTAAATGATGAAGTTGATGAGGGATGATTTGATGATGATGTTATTGACGATGGGTCTATTGACCAAAACTAAAAATGATGATGATGTTATTGACGATGGGTCTATTGACCAAACTAAAAATGATGATAATGTGAGAGATGATGTTGTTGATGCATGAATTATGATTGTTGGTTGCTCATGGAGTCTCATGCATCTCATGTGCATTTTATTGACGATGTGAGGCTTCGGCCATTCGAGCTATTGACGATGTATAAGGCTCAACTATTGACGATGATATTGACGATGATGCCCATAGTGGCTAAAATTATTGACGATGAATGGTACCACATGCATATTTGCATTTCATTGCATTCATTCCCATAAATGATAGATGCTCTGTCGATTGGTATCTGATATGACTGTGACTGCTGTATAGGTGTGTATGTGATGCGTGAATGATTAGATTCTATGATCTGATATATTACTTATTATAGCCTTTGTTATGTGGTTTGAGACTCACCCCTTATGTTGTTATTTACCACAGGTAACCATGAGTGAAGGCTTATTCCCTTCACTTCCCGAGTCGGTCTGCTCTGATACGTAGCACCTAGGGGATGGGCTTAGACTTCTAGTTGTTTAGTCTTATTTGGCTGTTGAACAATCTATCTGATATTATTATGTATTTGTTGAGACTGTGATCTGGTTGTTCTGAGATTTCGTTTTATTTCCGCTGCGAGATGTATTAAGTTATTATGTGAACTGTATTGCTGTGTTTTGAGGATTCCATCCCACGTGAAAAGTGTTACGTATTATTTTGACGTATAAGATGATTGTTTTTATGATGTCGTTGTTTTAATGAAGTAAATGTAGCATCCCGTTTGGATGAATTAAAATAAATAATTTTTAAACTCTGATATTTATTATAAATTGTCGGGTAGAAATGAGGTGTTACACTTTCCCTTATTGGTCCTTGTAAAAGAGACCATGTTTATACCCATCGCAAGGAAAGGGTCAGTGTCTATAGTCATCTCGACCACACCCCTTTCGACCAACTTGAATCTCCCATCAGTGATAGCCTTCTGGATGGATCGACGGAATACAATGCAATTGGAGGTGGATCTACTTGTCTTTGAGTAGGTAGTCAAAGATCTGATCAGCCTTAGAGATATTAAAGGAAAATTTGATCTTGCTACTTGACTCGTCCTTTTCTTTGCCCTTAGCAGGTTTCAAAGTTGTACCTGAGTACGTCTTCCCCTTAACTATCTCAGTCGCCATGATGTCTGTCGTGGGTTCTACTGAGTCATCATAGTCTGAGTCATCCTCGGTGTTGACCATGGCCACGAGATGTGATCCTCGGCCTCTGGTAGCCCTCCTCTTCTCTTTGTCTTGTATGATCTGCTCTATCTGAATAGTCCTAGATGCCAAGCTACTGAGGTCATGGCAGGCTTGACCAATAAGCCTCTACTTCAATTGCGGGTGCATTCCAGCGATAGCCATGGAAGTAAGTTGCGACCCTGGGAATTGAACCGAACACTTCCCAACCATCTTTCTGAACCTTTCAATGAATTCGACCACGACCTCGTCCACCTTCTGTTGTAAATTCATGAGATCGAAAGTGGTGACTCCGAGTTGCGGCCAATAAAATATGTCAAGTAAGCACATTTCCATGTCTGCCCAGGTTTGTATAGAATTGGCTAAAAGAGAACAGTATCAGGTGAATGCAGTCTCTGTCAAAGACAACGGGAAGAGCTGTAATTTATGGCATTTGCGTTGATTACCCTCTCCACATTGGGCCGTGAGTCAACCTATGTACTCCATGGTAAACTTGCCATCATAAACGTGGCTTCTACTATTCTATTATTCTTATTATTAGGTGTCACTCCTGCAATCTAATTTTTTTGTATTGAAAACAAAACTCTAGAGAAAAAAAACATGTATAGGAAATTAGTAATGATAAAAATAATATTTATTTTGGAGAAATATGAAGGTAATTCCATGACCAATATTAATGTGCGGAAAAGTATGGAGCTCTACGAACGTTTCCATGTTTAATCAACTCACACAGAGAACTGTTCATAACAAAACAGTCAGAAATTTTTTCCCTTACATTGAATATACCAACACTTGAGTATCAGCAACAATATACATGTGCGATTACTGGTTTTCAACCAAATAAAGGAACAAAAAATCTACATAAGCAAACTATACTGATCAACACAACTATGCAATCCTACAAGTCTACACAACTATGCACAACCTATATAATAGTTCCACCATGTAACAAAATTGGTAGATATACAATTTTGTTCCAAGTAACACAAACTGTCACGCTAATATCAAGTTAAAGCAAGCAAGATAGTGAGATATAAAAGAAGAAACTCCTCACAACAACACTTTGGACATTTTTGCTGACACTTCAACATTTTTTTTTTAGATTCGAAAGTTTAGGTGGGTTGGGTTCTGGAGCACTTCAACATTTCTGTACTTCAGCAAATACTGTTTGAAAATTGGATGCTACTATCCTCTCGAGCTTAACTTCCCCCACCATGTCCGCCGGGTTTTATCGTTTTCCAAAAGCCTCGACTTTGTCTCCCGTAATCTAACTTTGTATTGTTTCTTCCATCCCTCAAATCTTTGTTTAATTTTCCGAAGTTCTTCGACAGAATTAGTGTTGCCAGACTGCCCAGGTTTCACCTCATTCAGAGCTTTAACTTCATCATCGAAGGTCTGTCTTCGCTGCTCAAATTCCTTCATCAGATTGCTCACTGTAGTCAAAGTGCCATTAGCCTGCCTCCCTATATCAGAGACTGAAAGGCTACCAGAAAACTTCCTAGGTGTACTTCCACCAGTTGTTCGAGATCCCACAGAATTTGCATCTTCAGAATCATAGTAGTGAGGTGACACAAGATCATGTCTTACAGGTTGAACAGTACCATTCTCAGAAGCAAGGCTCTTTTTAGCAGCAACAAGACTCACCTGCATTGCAATTGCTATTAGAATCAATTATAGAAGTTTAAGTTACTTGTCTAGGAAAATGTGACTTAAACTCATGATAGTACAGAAAATCAACAAACACATTTAATTTATTAATTACATTTTTACTTATTAGAAACTAGAAATGACATTTTGATATCTTTGACATTTTGAAATTGAATGTATTATGAGACAATTGGTTGTATAATACTTTTATGTGTAAGAGAAATATTTGATACATTATTGTCTATTTGAGAAATATTAGTATCCAACACGACGTAAACCCGTGTGGATGCACGGGCATACAACTAGTTTATACTTAAATCCAACTCGGTGTCAAACAAACATGTTATAACAGTTCTGGCTAATTCTAATCTTCTTTAAGAAAGATGACACAAGTTATCAATGTTAATGTCTTTTTTTTAGGATATAAAAGTTATTTGGTAATTCAATGGAGGGGATAGCAGGAAATTGTTATTTCAAACAAATTAAAAGTTTGGTTTGATCAGAACAATCAACTGCAAGTCTGCAACTGAAACTTACTTGTAAAGATGCCATCTGCTTTTGCCATGCCTCCTCCATTGATTTCATCTTTGCCTCATATTCAATCCTCTTTTTCTCAGATTGTTTTAGCTGTTCCCTCAATTCATTGTTTTCCTCTTGCTTTTGTTCCACAATTGCTTCAGCCTTGTGCACCCGTTTTTGGAGTTCTGCTAAAGCTGAAGGCATGTCCTGAACCATCTCTTTGGACAAATCCTGCAAAACAAATGAGAATTAAAAAATGAGCGTCACCACGAGTGGATAGGAACAATGAAGATGGAAAATAGTATGGATATCTGGCACTTGACTCGTAAAATATACCCTGCAACGGAGTTTGCTTTATATGTCACATAAGTGGAGTTTACTTCTCACTCCTATCAGTAACTCTCTCCCGGAATATCTATGAATTTATCAGCTACCAAATATGGAAAACATACTTTCTTGCTAATTTCATACCTAACATGAGTGAGTATATCTTAAATAGCTATACCTAGTCCTTAGGCATTCAAAATAACTTGGTAGTCTTAAATTCCCACATGCTCATAGACAACTATCTAATAGTACTGAATGGTGGGTCGCAAATGAACTGGAACTTACATGAATTTGGATTTGGTGGATTACAGAAAATAAGACTAGATTTAAGGGCATAGTGAGATACCTTCACTTCTAGTATCTTAATACGAGACTTCCGTTTACTCTTCGCATTTTCGTGATATTTCCTAAACATATTGACGTGACTAGAATCCCTTCGAACCAGCCACCCACGGATTACTGCATAAAAATGAAACAGATAACAAAGCAAATCAGGTACAACATCCATTTGGAACGTAAGCTTAAGCTTCACAGAAAAAAGATCAATGCTAACCAGATTGAAGTAGTATGATTGCATGGATCTCTTCAAGATTTTTAGAATAAACAGTCATAGAAGATTTCGTCATAACACCATATTTCCTTCTTGTAATTTCTCCTTGAATAACTGCAGTGTGACAAGATCAACAATTAGAAGGAAAAAAAAACTAAACAAAGGTTAATAACAATCAATTGCGACTAGAATTTTATGATTTCAGTCTTCAGCTCGGCATATAATGTTCTTAATTGAATGAGCAACAATAAGGTCTTAAACTATATTTTAGAAGTAAAGGGTAAACTGCAGAGGTATTTCTATTTCAATTAATATCAATTATGCTGTTGTGAAAAATATATACTTGAGATATCTTCATTAAAATGAAGAGCATATGCATACTGCCTACAGATTGTAGATAGTTTTGCAAGAAAATGAAATTAATATGAATACTGGCATTACATGATTGTAATGTTGTCACTCCATTCTTAAGTTCACAGAAAGAACTGCGGGCTTGATGACCACGGAAGCATTTCTGAATCCCAATTGTTGCCCCCAAAAACTGTTTTCTCTTATCTTCCAGTGCATCGATCTACAAACAAAACACAAGAATAACCTATTAAAAAACCAGTGTGAAAAACTAAATATTAACTTTGTAAAAATATTGGTTGATAAACTTTCAACGGCACCTCAACTTTTATAATTGAAGTTGTCTCCAATGATGATGCATGGGGAAACAAAAATAAAACACATAGTAAAATCCATCTCTTTAAATAAAACTAAGAGAAATACCTGCCCTGCTCGAAGATACAGTTTTGTGTAGCCAACTCGGTACATTTCAGATGGAATATTAAGTTTTTGTAGAACCTTAATGGAGATGCTCAACGGATCTTGAGATACATTGGTCTCAGAAAGCAGAAATCCATACCTAGATACATTAAGGAACTGATATCAACCCATAATTCAAGATAATCAATAAATAATGAGAACTTTCATAAATGTCAACTACCTTCTGGAAAACTCGTGATGGGTCATTCGAGTAGGATATCCAGCCCTTGAAATTCTAACAGCTTCTAGAACACCAGAACACCTGAGCTGTTGTAGGACAAGTTCATTGTCATAAATTGCGGGAAGCTTCTTATTATTTGGCTTTATGCAGCGGATAAAGTGAGGTCTAGTGCTCTCCAACTGGTGTATCAACTTGAACAATTGATCCTAAAAGCAAGAAAGTAGTTAGATTTATTTCCCAACTTTAATTATTTCTTTGTATATGTAATTTTCAGGATAGAGTTCATTGTCCATCATCATGTCCGAATCTTATTTAGAAAGCCAAAGTACTCATTTCTTTCCAAATCCTGATGATGCAGCAGCTTACGAAATGCGGCAAGATTACCTTGAACTTTGTTCCAACACCCAGCTTGGGTGAATCATGTGCACCAATGTGGAAGAAGGAATTTTCTTGTTCTTGAGATTGGCTGAGCATTTTGGAGAACAACTTCAGCAGTTTAAAATTGCACGATGACAGGAGTTGAATGGAGCCAGAAGACAACGTATCTCTGTTCTTTTCTAGAAAGCCATTTGTATCATATAAAACCTGATAGAGGCCAATATGTCAGTGAAATCACAAACTTAAAATCAAAATTGACTTCCACACATACTATATACCCAAGGCCGAGCGACAGAATACTAGCTAAAAGGTTTTGCAAATTGCTACTTGACAAAAACGATATAAAACACTTGCTAGATGCTTGCACACTTGACAGCATGTTTACACATTGTATTCTAGTCCACTACACAGAACATTGAGGGTAATAATGAAAAATTAAACAAGTAAAAATAAGTAGGATTTGCGACAACTAAATTCAACTAGATAGTAGATAGTGAGCAAAAACTAACCTCCCCTGCATAGTGACGAACACTGAAAGCTCTGCCTCTTTCCCCTTTGAAGCAATGGTTAGCATCCAGGTGTTTCTTAAGTTTGTTGGCAAATGTTAAATCAGAAGCCTCAGGGAAATTTGATTCCTCATCCAACAAAGAGAGTAGACCGACAGGTTTCTGCAGATTTTGGAATAGATGACATTGTGACTAAAGTAATCGTAGAAAATAATGTCAAACAGGCAACATTGGACCGGAACAAATTTTGTTACAAAATAATTTATGATCTGTTTTATAATTTATAGGAAGGGATAATTTCGGGAAATGAATGATATTACAACTATAGTTAACGCTCAATTTTAAGGGAAAGTGAAATAACTCAAAAAAAATAGAAAACTAAACTAAACAAGTACCTTCTCAAATAGATCCAAGCACTCTTGATTGTCCTCAAAATATAATACTGTACAATCTATGCCGTCCGATTCGCAGTCCTGGCAACAAATTTAAATTGCAATTTGATGTTATGAATATCAAGCCTATTGAAGGACACATGCTTAACATTTGATCTTTAGTCTTGTACATGAGCAAAAATAGTGTCTCTTCTCACTGAATTCATTTTTCACTCTGAACAGAAATAGTCAATTTACAGCTCTACAATAATAGTTTTGGAAGTCCGAAAGCTTTGATAACATATCCATCATGACTTAACTATATTATTTACATAGCATACAACAATTAAATCCTCATCAATGTATGTTAACTCCAGAGCCATCATGAGTGAGAGTGACTATGGCATTCGAATTGGGCAATAGTTTTGGAAGTTTGATCAGATCTGCTCTTTCCCAAAGAATACAGAACAAAATTCATAGAATAATTTTACATCATTGAGCTCAAATTAAAGGGGTTCACCTTCAAAATGTCCATCAATATTAACACTTAACATAGTTACTGACCTCCTGCTCAAGTTTTAACAGATGTCGATTGAAATGTTGTTGAAGCCTCTCATTGGCATAATTTATACAAAACTGTTCGAAGTTGTTCTTCTGAAAAAGAAACAAGAGACTGTTGGAACATATACCACATTCTTTGAATCATGAACATATAGATACAAATTGCATACCTGGAATGACTGAAACCCATAAATATCAAGGATACTTATGGACTTATCTGTATGTTTTTCATCCACTTCAAGTGACTTGTTAACTTGTTCTACAATCCATTCAAACAAGCTTGAATACATAAATTTGGCAATTGCGTCTCTTGTTTCAATTGCCTGAACATAGAATGTGAAAAAGATAAATAAATAACATATATACTTACTGAATACAGAGCATTTGGGGCTACAGAAAATATAAAATTGAAATGTTTGAGTAATAAACAAACCTGCAACAATGTCGAAGTTTTAGTAACGGTAATTTTGTTAGATAGGATTTTATGGGTAGATAGTGCTGCTATTAATTCCTGGGAACTGCAACCCATCAGCAGGGCAGAAGTGGTTACAGCTGAAAAATTAATTAAATAAATTAAAGTTACACTCAAGTTCCGAGTAAAATTTCATGTGTAACCACTTAGCTAATATGTTGGCCACAGTTAAACTGAACCGCTCCAAAATCATGTCCTATACAATACAAAACAAAATATCTTTGGTTCCGTATAGTTTATGGCCTTGCAAAGAATCCATTTGAGTCCTACTATCCTTTAAGAATTCGATGACACCAAATTAGTCTACACAACAAAGCACGAGGTGCAAATAGACCATCAAAAGACATGCTACACACTCTATGTATCTTACCTTCATCATTCACAACCTCAATGTGATTTCCACTGTCAGTAACTTTGAATGATATATTTCCCAGCCATAGTATTGCAGCAAGAATCTTAAAAATCAGCTTTTGGTCCTCTTTACAAATTCCAACAGCATCAAATGCTTTCTGGGTAAATTGAAGATGCAAAAAGGGAAAAAATGACTTAGATATCTCAAGAGGCCATAAATGAAGTTAAAGAGTTTATTTATTATAAACCAAAAAAGATGTCAGGTAATATACCATTAACTGATGAAATCTTTTAGCATCATCAACACCGGAAATTGTTATGCAGTCACTCTGATTTAGATACTTATATTCTGTGGCAGCTCTAAGACTCAGTCTCTCTGCAAAGGAAAAGAGAATGATTTCATAAGTCAACTTATTTACGAATTCAATTTTGGTCAAGAAAACACTCTGCAAAGATAACATAACTTTACATGCAGAAACTTATACTAGTTAATGTGTAATAAAGCAAAATGTCCACATGAAATGAGTATAGGCATGCACACTTCCGTAATGGTAACATAAGGGTAAGTAAAAGCCCAAGAAATATCCAGATATCACACGCTGAGAACTTGTTAGAATCAAAATACTTCAACTCATTCAGAAATAGAATAAACAAAGGGATGGCTACTTGGCTCTCTAGAGTAAACACTACGATCAATGCCATTTCGAGAAATGTTATTTGTACGTAAAAAACTTGCAGCAGCTACGACACCTTGTTAACGCAGTTCTGAAATGTGGTTAATACAGATTAGTGGATGATTAATGGGTTACTCCAATACAAGTTGAATCAATTAACCACGTCTAAACCGTTACAAACATGGCCAATGATATCAAATTAATGGGTAATGAGTTATATACCCATTAACCGTGACTTTGAACTGCATTAGCTAGCTGTCGCAAGTGTCGCAAATTTCAGATGTACAAATAACACAAATGGCCTGCTCTACCCATTGCAAAAACCCTATAAAAATAAATAAAGATGTCATATACAAGAAATGGTTGTTGACAGAAAAGTATACAAGTACACAAAATAGTTGACAAATTGCTAAGAAAACACACCTCTGAGATTTGATGGAGATCCAGCACAAAGTTGATAAAATATGTGATACGACCTCTCGCCACTGGCCACTTGGACAACTCTTGACTGGTCACAGCACAAATGATATGTCATAAGTGACAAAAGATAAACATTATAGCTTGGCACTTAGTTCAAATAAGGCATAAAAAATTACCTTTTCCAACAAATCTGTTCCAGTTAGGATATGGTTGGAACACAAAGGCAACAAGAAAATAAGTCAGTTCAGTAATTGCAATAGAAATGGGGATCACAAACAAGCACATGTGCAATAAAAGGATAGCATGAATGAGCTTACAGGTTTGAATTTTAGCCCCACATATTTTACTCATGGCACTAAAATGAATTTCAATAAATTTTCCCTGCACCAAAGTAAAAATGTATATCAATAAAATTCGTCAGTCATTAAATATCATCCAAAAAAGGGTTGCGTAGCCTTCAACAATTAAAAGCAAGATTAGAATTTCAAACTTGTTGGAAAAGTTTTCAAGCTGTAGTAATCTTAATAAAGCAATAGCAGAAATAAGTTCCATTATACTGGAGAAAGAAAACTCACAAATCTGCTAGAGTTGTCATTCACAGATGTTTTCGCATTCCCAAAAGCTTCTAGTATACAATTTGTCTGAAGAACTTCATTTGCTTTTCCACAACTGCCACCACCTAGAGCAACTAAGTATTGCATAGCAATTTTAGCTGTCTCTGTCTTCCCAGATCCACTCTCACCACTGCAAAGAAATTCTAATAGTGTTAACAAGTGCAGTAGAGATTATATTATTACTACTGAGTTCGAGAACATAAATTTAAGAATCGTGCACAAAAAGAGCCCCCGATGTACTAAAGTGCTAACCTTATTATAATGGACTGATTTACTTTATCTGCAAGATACAAAAAAAGACAAATAGAAAACTTTCATAAACATATATAAAGTGCAGCACAAAAATTTGAAAGGAAGAGAGGGAAATAGAGAATTCCAATCACCTCTTTTCATCTGGTTATAAGCTTCTTCTACCATAGCATGAACATGGGGACTATCAACAAATGTCTGCCTATGGAGATCTTTGAAAGGATTGAGTAGAATTAAAATGGGCCCGGCTTTACTCTGCACACAGAAAGCAGAAGCAGATTAAGAGAGGATATAGATAATCACCAAACTGACCGAAGTAAACGAAATAGGCAGAGCAAGCGTACTTACATAAATCATCTCCTGAGAATATCTAAACCTAAGATTGTGAAGAACCGATGGCTCATTCAAATAAGCGAGTTTAATAAGGTCATCCACACCCTCTAAAATATCAGGATTAGCTGGTAGGAGTTCTGATCTAGCCACTTTCACAACCTGAAGTAACATTAATAGTAAGAGCAATATGTCACCTTCGATACTTAGGATTTTACACAGTAACTTCCAGAGACACAAAAAGCATAGGAACTTACATTTCCATTTGAGAGTGAAACTGATGCTTCCTCTCCTGATGTTGACTTTATCAACCCTAGCTCCCATTGTCCTCTTGGTTGCCTACACCATACACGAAGCTTCTGGAGGAAGCAACCACCAATCCAAAAGTAAATTTAACAGGAAAATGAATGCCATGAATATTGCTTTAAGATACTCAAAATAGACACAAACAAAAACTCAAGCTTTTAAGTCATACTTTGAAAGTAAACTAGATAAATTTCAATCCAAAAACTGAATGAGACACAGAAAATGAGCAAAACACTAAAAACCATTGTTTAAACTTGATCCATCATTTCAATTCATCATCACCATCATATATTTAGAAACAAACTAGCAATCAATTTTTTTTTCTTTTTCTTTTTGAAGTTCAAAAGTTACCATTTTGATGAAATAAGAAACAGTGTCACCATCCAATTCTGAAAGTGCTACCACATAAGGTGATTCAACATCTTTCTTCATCCTCTTCCTTCCAAAACTGCTATCTCTTCCCTTATATTCAAAACATGTTTCCTTTCTCTTACTCTCCACATTTAAATCAAATCCATTCTCCACGGTACCACCACCGCCAACCTTGAAATTATTTGGCAGTGACCGCCGTGCCGGAGGAAGCCTACCCTTAGAGGCCGGCCGGGATGGCAACGCCGGCGGCGAGTCCTTCTTATTCTCTTCGTCCTCGTCTCTCCGGCGAAGCGAATCCAACATCTCTTCCAACGAGCTTCTTGTTAACGCACATGGCGAAGCTGATAACACCATCTCTTCAACAATCTCTATCTTCTCGTTGGCCAATTACCAAATCGCCAACAACAAAACACAGAAAAATAATGCACCACCCCGATTTCTAATTCACCACCCCCTACTTCGAGTTTCACCTTCGCATTACCAAAAGATAGAGATTGTTGAGATTTATGATTGGAAAGGTAATGAAAAGTGGTTGAAAGAAGAAGTTTTGAAGCTTGGATTTTGGGGTGAAAATTTGTTTCTCTTGTTGCATGAAATGGATCAATGGTGGTTCAGAAATCGAAGAGTTTCCATTACTGAAAGTTTAAGTTATAATTGCTGTTGGTGTTGTTGAAGTGTTCTGTTTTTTTCTGTTGTGTTTGTGAAGCGAAAATAACTCGATTTAAAAAATAAGAAAAAATACGGAACAGATGAAGAAAATGGTTTTTTTAATAATATTTCGTCGTTTGTTTTGTGTTCCTCAAAACAATACCATAAATTTGAATTTGAATTTGGTTTTTCATTTTTTTTGTCGTCATTAGGTGATGGCGTTTCTTTCTTTGCTGGCCAGAAATTTAAATCTTTCAAGTATGGTGAGACTGAGAGAGGTGTCAAGTTAATACTTGGACATTAAAAAAAATATATATATATAAATTATCAACTAATTCTCTAAAATATTACTTTTTTTCAATTTAATTCATAAAAACTATCAAAATCTAATATAAATCTTTTGAGTATTCTTCTCATTGTTTTATAAGTGAAAGATAGTCGGCAAAGGTTTATGTATTTAGTTCCCTTGACCACCTTTTGTTTTATAAATGTCTATTTTGTTTGATAAAGGTCGTCAACAAAGAGTACTCATTCTGATTGTTTTATAAATGTGTATTGTTGACCATCTTTTGTTTATAAAATAACTAGAAGGGGTGATATTTTAAGAACAAAATTTAATATTTACTGAAAAAATAGTTTGGACTTCGAGCTAAAGGGAGAAATGTAAGTCAAAAATAATTTAAAATAGTTTGATTTTCAATGACACTCACTAGTAAATCAATTATTTTTTGGCAAAATTACACCAAAGGACCTTTAAGTTATTTATTTGTAACAAGTTGGACTTTTAAATTTTTTTTTGTAATACCTCTCATTTGTTAAGTCTAATTTTTAATAAAAGGTCCACATATGCCAACGTATAAGTATTTTATTATTTTCTACTAACAATTCCTAAGTAATAAATCATACAATTAATCAATTATTTTTGGGGCGTTACATTCTTCTTGACACTTTCTAACACAAATATTCCTTTGACTCCTAATTTTCTAAGCAAGCATACTCTCTAATCACTCTCGGTTTATTTTACACTTGATTTATTATTCTTGAGAGCTTTTATACTATTTAGTTTATTGTGTAATTTTACTTGAGCTTCAATTTGTTATATCTACACTTGGGTGTAATCTTCTTTATTTGTTTCTTCTCAATTGTAATTGTTTTTAGGGGTGTGATCCTATAAATTCATTGAGAGGTTATATCTCTTGAATAGAGGAGACCCCGTTGGAAATCACTTTTATTTGTAAAGGTTTCTAACTGAACCTGTTATAAAAGCTAGTGCTTTAGCGATTAAAATCCCTTGGTGGTTTTGCCTTGGGGACTGGAGTAGGCCTCAAGAGTGGTCGAACCAGAATAAATTCCCGTGTCTACTTTTTCTTTTCCTTCATCTCTTTTAATTTTTATTCCACATTGTTATCTATTTACTTTCCGTATTGTTATTCAACAATTGCCATTTACTTCAAAGTTATTATCAAAATACTAATATCTATTTAAATTTCTTTAAGTGCTTGATTTTTTATTAAACTCAAATTTACAATTCACCCCCCCCACTTGTGTTTGAAGTCACTTGATCAACACCATCGAGAATTCGAGCAGTTTCCCAATTTCGCTTTACGCGAGCCCGGCCTTCCACTTTGATGCAGGTAGCGAGTTCCATCGGTAGGCGAAGGAAGAGACCCATTCTTGTGATCTCGCCCGAAGGCGGTCGTCTTATGCCACACTAGTAAGAAGGTCGGACGTCTCACGCGACACCGATGAGAAGGCCGATAAGCCCACAGCGGCCTCGGTAGGATGGCCCGAAATTGGGCACCCCAACGACTCGGTACCAAGGTCGATCGCCCACGGTGGCATCGGTAAGAAGAAGGAGAAGGGGACCCACATCGGTCTTCCTATCTTACGAAGGCAATGAGCCTGCCCCCTCGGCGCTCATCTCGAACCCTTTATCTCTCTCTCTCGACGAAGTTCGTACATTTGCGCCTGATCCACTCTAATGCCCGAGCGGCAACGAGCCTCACCTCGACACCCAACGCAGGTACGCAACTAAACATACATTCACGAGTCAAATATTCAAAATTCAATTAAAACAATGCGGGTAATTAAAGGCGAGAAAAATGGTTGGCGCTTGGGTGTGCTTACAAACTTAAAGATGGCCCCGGACATGCCCGGAGCCATTCCAACAGAAACAAGATAAAAATTGTTCGAAGAATGATTAAAAAGACAAGGAAGAATTTCAGTGCATCATCTCCTTCTGGTTTGCGTTGGGAGTCTGGATTTCGCCGCCAGCTGTCTCAAAGTTCTCAGCATCATCTCCAAGTGCATCCTCCTCAGCCTCGGGAGCAGGGTAGACAACTTCCCCGTCTTTCGACAAGATCTTTCCTTCCACCACTCGCTGGGTAAGCTGCATGTACTGCGTCCGAAGATTGAGCTCGAGCACCAGGGCTTGGGAGATGCACCGAGTATAGCCGAGCTTGGCCATTTCTACGCTAGAGTCCTTCAGGCTTTTACATTTTCCTCTAACTTTCATTTCTCAGAAGCGCGACCTTGACCTCGGCATCCTCTGCTTCCTTGCGCAGCCGCAACAGATTCTCTCGAGTTACCTGCAATTCCTCAGAGACTTTGTCAAGATCAGCAACGTTCTTCATATTCTCGGCAGCCTGGTTCTCAGCAGCAACCAACCTCATCAGCAAGTCAACATTTTTGTCACAGTCTTCTTGCAGCCGACGATTCTCCTTCAGCAACTCTGCATATTCATGACGGCGCACATATTTCAGTTCTCGTCAGGTCCGAGCTAGTTTGTCCCCAAAATAATTGTTATATGCTTGGGTTTCGAGGCACATACCTTCAAGCTTTTCCGGGGTGTTCGCCAGGACTGCTACCTTCATCTTTTTAATGGCCTCGACCCCGAGCTTGGCGACCTTAGCCTGCAACGACAAAAGTCGACCTCGAAAAGATCGTCGTGAGTCGTGCATCTGGACTTTTGCTTTTTATCCACATGCAGCACGGTCCCTCGACCCTTGTCGGCGCTGCTCTGGTTCTCTACTTCCAGAGGACATTGTCGGCCTTTTGGAGTCGCTGCTTTTGAGGAAGGCTTCTCCTGTTCTTTCTATTTCTTCTCTGGCTTTGTATTCTTCGAGGCACTCGAAGTGGTTTTGGGTTTGGACTTTGGATCCACTCGGGAGGAGGAGAGCGCGCGCTTCTTTCTCTAAGGCTGCGTGTTCGTGGCGCGACCTTCCGGAATCTCCACGTCCGGGTTGACGGAGGACTCGGCCAGTATCATGTCAAGTTCATCTAATTTGTCCATGCTATCTGCAAAAATGAAAAGAAACTCGGCATCAGAATTATCCCGATCAACGGGTGAAAGCAAACAATACATATATATATATATATATATATATATATATATATATATATATACAAAAAGCTACATTTATCAAAATATTCTTTGACTTCTTCTTGGACTTGGCCAACTCGTCAAACATAATGTCGCAGTTCAGCTTCATTTGTCGATCAATCGGTACGACTCTACGTCGTCTCCTTCGAGGGTACTCAGATCTACCAAGTAGTCGGCATTGGTAATGACGTGTCCCTCACTTGTGAAA
Organism: Oxytropis ochrocephala; assembly: GCA_020916435.1. Classification (NCBI taxonomy): domain Eukaryota; kingdom Viridiplantae; phylum Streptophyta; class Magnoliopsida; order Fabales; family Fabaceae; genus Oxytropis; species Oxytropis ochrocephala. The sequence goes on from CM037088.1 coordinate 72,507,278, forward strand.
TCTTGAGCACGGCTCAGTGAGCGGGAAATGAGATTTCAGCAATCTCCCATCTAGCATCTCGGCAATAGATTTCTTCGCTGCCTTGTTTACCACCTGCACGAAGAAGAAGTTCTCCTTGAAGTTCTTATTCGAATCATTCGTTGGGAAAAAGTATTATCGGTCAGTTTTACGTGTAATGGTGAAAAGGGTAAAGAAGACTCGAGTCATCGGCTTTCTCACAAGGTACCTCATTGCCAGCTCAAACCCTCTCAAGAAGCCCCAGCAGTTCGGCAGAAGTTGTGTCGGCGCAGCCCTCAAATATCTCAGCACTTGCTTTTGGAATGAATTCAGAAGAAGTCGGACGTTCATCGCTTCAAGCGCCGCCCCATAAAAGAATATATGTAGTAGCCATGCTCGCTTCAAACATGAACATCTCACACCAAAGTGATTCTCCACTTTTAAGCCCTCGAAATGCTCCAAGTAATACTTTTCATAAAACTCAGCGAGTTTATGCGGTTTGAGTAGCGCATGGATGTTGCAGACTTCGGTCGACACCCAGTCGTACACATCCTAATGACGCTCGGAATAATTCTCGATGGTCACTTCAGCGGTAGCCAAACGAGACGTCACCTCGGTGTCATCTTCTGCGCTCAGAGTTGGTGGTCTTTCCCAGCCGGACACGGGAACGGAAAAACTGGACTTCGCAGACATGTTATGGTAAGTTGTCTTGAGCAAGGACCGGGATCCCTCTGGCGCCGGCATTGGGCATCCGTCTGCTCTTCTCTTGAGGATCGGCTTTCCCGGCGGGATGAAGCTTTTTCTCTCTCACTCTTTGTTCGGACCATCTGCAACAGGGACATGCTACTAAATCACTCTACACTAACTACGGTTTCTCTACTTTATCCGCCTCGGACCAATTGAGGCTGATGCAAGTTGTCTACTGATAGGCTGTGGCAATCCTCCACATTGGGAGCCCGCCCCGACTGGCTACTCTAAAGGTACGAACACCCTAAACTATTCAAAGGTAGAATAAGTATCTCGGAACTAACCTCTTGTAGCAGAGTAAGGGCGGAATAAAGCTTGGTCTCGGCACGATGGCGATCTGAACTCGTGCGAAGGTGTTGAACTCGGACGGCGGACGGAGTATTTCTCTCTCAAAAGCTCTACGCCGTGTCTCTCTCTAGAATTTAACTCGAAATAACAAGTGAGGAGGGACGGCCCTCTCACCCCCTATATACGCTCCTCCTTCGTGCCCACAATGATGGCGTCAACTTCCTTTAAGGCGCATGCGAGGCACGGTAGAAAAGTGCGGCGACACCTCGAAGACCCGACATCATGTTGTTGTCTCCCCACTATCCAAAAGACACGTGGCACTATAAAGGCACCACAAAGACAGGGTTCACTCAGTCGAGGCCGACCTCGGCGCTTCGCCCCGGCTTGAGGCGTGTTCGACACAGACTCTGAAGCCCATTGGATATTGGGCGACCCGACACCTCTCGATCCACCACGGCCCAAATACACCTCAGCGTAACCCGCTAGGTAAGCGGTCGATTCATCCTCAAGATCGGCGGTTCTGATGCGCCGCTTCATTCTATAAATAAGGGTCCACCCCTCTGCGCGGTACATTCACGACACCCAGCTCATCTACCACTCTACTCTCCACTGAGAGCTCTCTTTCCACTGTCTCTCTTTGCTTCCCTTTTCTCTGATTTCCTTTATCTACGGCCGCGTCTTGACTTGAGCATCGGGTGTCTTGCAGCGGAGGTAGTCCAGAACCTTTAGGTGGAGTATCGATAACCATCTCCTCGACATATCGGATAAAACAAGGCTTAAGTTCTCGACACATGCGGCGACAATAAAACTATGGGTAGCACGGTATCAACAATAGCAACAAGAGGAGTATTATTGATATAGCCGCGTGCCTCGAATCTCGTTCACTCGTCGGACCAGCTAGAGCAAATACTTTTCCATCGACTTCTCTTTCTTGGGTTTAGGACCTTTGTGCCTTGCGTGACCACTCTCTTCACAATTGAAGCATACCACCTCCTTCTTATCATCACGGTTGAAGGACATGTGTCCCTCCTTCCCACACTTATAACATCGCTTCTTTTCCTTGTTTGGGCAATCACGGACTCTTATGGCTGCTTTTCCCACGCGTGTAACAAGTAACAACGTTGCGCGACATCTCCCCCCGCTTAGACCCACAGCCAGTTTACCAACAAACTTCCCTTTGCCGCTTGGCCGGGCACCTCGTATGGCTTACCACGACCGAAAAATTCTTTTGCCTTTCGCTTCATAACTCTGGAGAAGGCATTATTGTCCTCCTCGAAGATCCTGGCGCTATTTACCAACAAAGGGAACACACAAATTTCTTTGATACCCTATGGCTCTCTTAATATCGGCCGCGACCCCGTTTTCAAACTTGATGCATTTGGAGAACTCATCACCTACTCTCCATCATGTAGTGTGGATAAAACTTGGATAGCTCGATGAATTTTTGCGGCATACTCGATTCTGATCATGCTACCTTGCTCGAGTCTCAAAAACTCCACCTCTTTCTTTCGCGGACATCTTTGGATAGTATTTCCTCTTGAACTCCTCTCCGAATCTTTGCCCAGTGATCTCCTCATTGGCGATCGTCAACCCGACGACTAGCTGCCTCCACGATCATAAGCCTCTTTCTTGACATGTGTGTGCCATGGCGAACCTTACGAGCATCAGTGCAATCCATAGCGCGGAAGATCCGCTCCATTTCAACTTAGCCACTCAAAGGGCACCATCGAGATTATACGCCTTCAAAAGTAGGAGGTTCTCGCGGCTGGGCGTGGCCAAACTACGGCGTTCCATCACCAATAGCATTGGGTATGTTACCATGACTCACGCAATAGTGCGCAGGCGTGACAAGTCGCGACATCGTTAAATCTGCCATTCTAGCACTACAGCGAGAAAACAAAAATCGAGAAGCGAGTAACAAAGCTCAAATGTTACTCGACTTGGCGACTTCGACCACCGTGGACGGGCCGAGCGCTCTGATACCACTAATGTAACACCCTTATCTACCCGCTTAATTTCCAGCGTCATTAGCGGAGTATTCCAGCTGTTCAAAAATATTAATTAAGTAGTAGAAAGAAATGTTACGTCTTCATCAAATTAAACTCATCGTATGCACCATTAAATTTGTGCAACAACACATACATCATAAAGTTAAAACTTCAAAAATCATCTTATCACGGCGGAAATAAATATTGACTCACTAATCAAAACTCGAACCGTCTCTCATAATCCTCAAATAAACCTCATACTGTTAAGTAATTTAACATCAAATCCCAAAAATACGCCCCTAGGTGCTACGGTATCGAAGCGACACAAAGCAGACTTCCGACGACTAACAAGAAAGCGGCTAGACCTTCACTCGCGGTTACTGCGACGTTGCCACCATAGAGCAACATTCAGCGAAGGGGTGAGAATTTCAATAAAACATAATCGGATACATAATAGAGAAATGAGAAGCGAGCAATCACGCAGTATCATCATCATCACCACTTCATGATCACCTGACAAATGACTCAATCACAAGCGGCAACAATTCACATTTATAATTATGTATGAAAGTGCAACCCCACGAGGCATAATGCATGATGGTACCATATTCATCATAATTAAGAGGCGAAGCCTATTCTTCCTTTGGAGGCGAAGCCTATTCTTCGCAAGAGGCGAAGCCTATTCTTCACAATTATGCACATGCCATGAGATTCTATATACACATGTGCATTTCATCAAAATACTCACCATCATCATCATAAAACACTCATGGGTGTATTAAATGCATAATTCATCACTCATAAGTATCACATCATCATAATCACTCATAGAGTGAACTCATCACATTCACACAATTCATACTACAACACCATCATAATTATACTCATAGAGAACATTCACATAACTCATCAAAACCATACACGCCAACATTATTTGAAGTATATATATTTTTGATTATCTTTTGGTTTAGTGTGTTATAAAATAGTGAACTGATTGACTATGGGATTACTCGAATAAGCGATACTACTTGCAACAGGCATTGGCCACCTTTGCAAGACTCTCGATGATGCCCTTGTAAATACACCGATGAAAGAAATTACGACCTTAGTGGTAAACCACAATTTAGCCATAGTCAATTAGCACACTAATAGTATAACCTTTCATTCTTATATCAACTACCACAAAACAGTTTATTTTTTCCTTAAAAGTAGAATATTCAGTTAGGCCTCTGAATAAGCTTTCCAACGCATCTTAGAACACCTCAATCGGGTTCCCGGTTCGCAAGATATGAATTTTTCAAAAAGCGTCTGACAGTGAAAAAGCGATTGCAAAGCAGGTGAGGGCATCAGTGTGCGCGACTCACTTGGCGTGCAGCGCCACTCTTGTAGTCGAAGTTACATGCGAAATAACCAATTATGCGATTTCATGTTTTATTTACGGTCGGTCGAAAGAACTTCAATTCATCAGCAACAAAATCATTCAACAATATATATTCTTCCCCTGACATCAATCTCGGAAAAATCAACGCAACGAAGCATTCATCAAAGAATCAAGAATTCATCAAAATAATCATCGGCATTTATCAATCTCGAAACAACATCAAACTCAATAGAAGATTTCGATTTCATCGGCGTCTTGAACCTGCGTCGATCGCCGAGCTTGGCATCAAGACATCATAATTAATATCGATTCATCAACAATATCTAACTCACTTGAAATCCCATAAAACCCTACTATACCCAATTATGTTAAGCGAAACGCTCACCCATACACTCTAATATATATATGTTGTTCCAGGACAACGTGATGAAGAAAGTCGCTGAGAACCACCAATGACCATGGCGATCTAGCTCCGCTTGAATCCCCACTCCCGACTACGCGAAAACCATCCTTAGATTTGGGAAAATCCAATTTCATTCTCACCTCTCCTGGATTCCTAACTCAGGAACTGCTCTCTTATCGAAGCCTCTCTAGCGTCACGAGAAGAAGCATGTAACAAGCCGCGTCCTGCTCCGAGAGACGAAGTTATGCTCGAAGGAGCGGCTAAAAAGAACCTAGTTGCGCGAGCGCGAGTCAAATAGCAGACCGCGCGGGGGCCACCCGCAGCGAATGGGCGCGAAGTAGCAGCTGCGGCACAGCGTAGTTGCGGCGTGGAGCGCTGGCGCGAATGGAGCGCGTTAGCATTTCCTTTCATTTCCTCTTTCTCTTGATTTTCACCATTCCCACCACCAAACACCAATTGAAATCCAACAATCACACACTCAAAAATCACCCCAAAACACCAAATACATCAAAGGCAACATATTCTCCAATTTTTGATCATTCTACCAATTCGACTAAAAATAAATTTGGATAAAATTGGGAGTGTTACGATTAGCCATTATGTTACATGAGATGGATATGTCGGTTTGAAGCGTTACATGAAGATATTAAAGGATATGTGAAAAATCGATCCGCGACACGAGATTGTATTGTTGGCGCTACATAGTTGAAGAGGCTATTGAGGTTTTGCGGGCTATCTATCTAGTCTTGAATATTACGTATTGGGCGAGAATGCTCGTCATGTAGGAAGGATTAGTAAAGGGATAGCGGGGAACTAAATTAGTGATGGTATCAAAGGAAAGAACTAGAAACAAAAACACACTTATGCACGTTCTTCACAATGATAGTGAGGTTGATTCATATGTTGCCAAGCACAAGGAGATTCTTAAGAGTCAATTCTGGAAAGAAGCAAGTTTAGTTATGAAAAGAACACAATAGGAGTTTCATGGTGTGGCTAAAACATCACATTGATGGTGAGTGTGTTTGAATCCTACTTACGATTTCAAGAAGATTGAGATAGTTAGCAAAAGGTCCAAATATACATGTCTTCTCTTACAACTATCTAATGAGCAGTGCACTTTCATACAAAAGAACAAGATGATCGAGTAAAATGCAAAATAGTGGGGTGACTCTTGTAGCTCATTCTATGCATGCATCGATTGCAAGAGCGAGAAATCATATATGCGAATATGTCATAATTTGGCTTCATTGAACACATATGGGAGTTGGATTACAATATGTTTTAGGAGCACGTGTTCAAATGTGAATGGGTTGACAATAATCTTTGGTTTCTGATTGATGAATCGGGGTTCATGCGGTTGAATTTCAACAAGTTAGGATATAAAGATGAACCTTTTATTTTAACATCTTAAGCTCAACAAGTGTTTTTATGTCAGTCCAATTAATATCAATTGGTCTATTGTTCTATTAGTGACAAAAAATTTGTGTATAACAATGATGATGATGAAGCACGATGATGTTGGTGTTGGCGACCCTTTCTTGAACATCGAGGAACCAATAATAGGGAAAATACTTCTATAGAGGATGTTGTATATTTTAGAAAAAGATCATAATGATGGAATTACTATTAAATCGGAAAAAAAAATACCAAGGCGAATTGCAAACAAAACATTTTATCTAGGAAAGGGAAAGGTAATATAGACTTAATGATATCTAGTTATTTTTTATTAATAGATAATTATATTGTTTTTGTAAATTTAACAATAACATGGATTATGTTATATTGCGGGTCGGATGGCATCGGTTAGTGATCATGAGAGTGGTCAAGGCGATAGTCATGAGGGTTGTATCGTTATGTTTCTAGCTTTAATTTGTAGCTACTTTTGAGTTTCATAATGTTAGTTAGTTATTATGTTGTATGATTTGGATATATATTAATTATGTTGTAAGTACTTGTTAGTTTAACATGGTCTTTTGGTGATATGTACATATATATGTGTGTATCTATATTGGATTGTAATTGTTCTCGACAATTTCTATGAGCAAAGTGCTCAAGAACACAAAGGATAGTCTCGCGTAGATAGATAAATTGTTCCAACCCCCTCATTTAGCCTCTGCGAGATGATATATAGTGCTCACGAGGCATTCATAGTTAATAATTGATAGTAGTTACATAATTAAAGGTTCGGTTACATAATAAAGGCGCCGATTACTGGGGAAGATGCACAGGCTAAGAGCGAGGGGGCCAAGCTGCTCATGGCCCATGACGACATGCAAGCGCTCCAGATCTTAGTCCTCGGCGCTCTGTCTTGGGATGCAGCGTCTTTGGATCGAGGCTCGGCTTCGATCGTGAGCAGACGATCCTCGGCGATGAATAAGAAGCATGAAATCCGCTCAAAAGCACTTACTGCTATGTCGGTTCGGCTTTCCTTGTTATTGAATGGCAAAATGCGTAGTTGGCGTTACCTGCTTTACTTTTGGTTGTGGCAATGCTTTGACCCCCTTGGAGTTGCGTTTGGCTAACTGCGAGCGTTTACATTACACTTCATAAATGCTTACGATGCGTAACTTTGCTCTCTTTCTCCATCTATAAAGAGGGACCATGGCGCGTGTCGTTGCCACTCCCGCTTTTCTTTTAAGTTACCTTTCTTTCCTCAGGCGCATGAAGTGTTTATGGCTTATACGCTTTATCAGTTGCTGCTCCCCGCTTTGAGCTCTGCACCTGATCTTAAAGTCCTCGGCGTTCTACAGATTGTTGGAGGGCTCGAAGAGAGGGTCGTGGACTTCAGGCATTTGTGGATGTTCTTGGCTGCGGTTAATCGGCTATCCTGCTTGAGATTGTGTGAAGAGCTCAGAGGTGGTCTTTGTCTGCGTGGTGGTGTCGCGCGGCTAATGGTTGATTCTTTCTTCTCCGATGTAGAGGATTTTCCATGGGCAGCGTTTGGAGAATTTTCCCTCATGGACCACTCCGCTTAATACGTGGCGCGGCTTCACGGCTTAACCATTTGGATCTAGAAACTCGGAGGAGGCAAATCCTCCGTGGGCCCGGCTTATGCGCTCGAGTTAAGCGCGGATTATCACATTTGTGCTAAGACACGCGATTGTATTTTGACGCTTTATTGTACTCGGCTCTGGCGGCGGTTTTTGTTAGCGTATCATGTATTATAAATAACAATATATATATTTGTGAATGAGAATATGCATATATCCATATTTGCGAGGTGCCTTTACGAACTGCAGCTTATGTTCTGCAGCTCTCCCAATCATCTGCGGTCATTTGTAGCGTCGTCGTCCTTATGGCGTGTGAACACGTGCGATGAGGCGTGACTTTTTAATTGTGATTAATGATGTTTTGATCCTGCAGAATGGTGCGACCACATCGCGTCGCATAGTCACCGCGTGGCGTCACCACTGGCCCGATTTGAGTTGAAGGGCTTTATACCACGGCCAGTTGATCTCGAAACTTCGAGCAGTTCACTAGATCTTTATTATTTGAATACTCAAGTGCTTCTTTTCTTTTCCCCGCTCGCTCTTTTCTTGTTGCGCTTGATGCGAGCAGCGTACTTACATTCACTAACGCTTTGAGTCGTTCCACGCTTCCAGTGCGCTTATTTTCCTTAATCACGGTAGTTTCTATTGCTCTTCCTTTACGTCTTTTGGCTTTGCTGGCGTGAATTCGCTGCAAAATTCATTCATGGTTTCTATAATAAGCATTAGTAGCGATAGTGAGGAGAGGTTATACGGGAATTAGGTGTGGCAATGCCTCTGTGTTGGTAGGCAATGTTCACGTTGTCGTTTAGATTGTATTGAGCGAAATGTGCGGGATATGAACACTACTGTTTGCCTCGATGATGAACCTCGTTCCACGGGGAGCTTGAAACGATCTTCAATGGTGAGGGGAGGATGTTGAAAGATCATAAGCGGTTATTGAAAGTATTGATTTAGAAGTGTTGGACTCGGTATGCGTGTTAGTGGCGAGGAGTCATTGGAGGCGGGTCGTCGCTCCTTTGTCATCCGGTGACAAAGCCCAGCTGCTTGTTGCAAGGCACGATGGGATCGGATGAGGCAGTGTGTGATTGCCGGAGAAATTTGGAAATAAACCACACCTACATGTACACAACTTTGTTTGAGCACCTAGGTATTAGAGTTCCGCTTTCTCAGGATATTATTGTATGCGGTACTCAATTTGCTAAAATGTAGCTCAGAGCTACGGCTTCATCAGAATGGTTGGGCTTACGCTCGGGCACCGAGATTATGTGTGAGTGTATTAATGTCACATCATGGCGAGAGTTTCTTCATTTACGTGCGTTCCTCGGTTAAAGATCCTCACCATTTGGGTGCTCCACTAGGTAACCACGCGTGGGCCTTTGTATGAAAGTGTTCAAAGCGATTTATAAAATCTTTCAAGGGCGAACTTCTTTTCGGTTGGAAAGCCAGGACCGTGACCCATTTTGTTAGTCGATGAGAGTAATGTTGAGTACTTTCCGCTTTCTTTGGACTCACTTTTGAAACAACAAATTTACCGCCGAGAGGTGTAGCTTATCCGGTGATCGGGGGGCGTGGGCAATTTGGTCTTACGTTCAATCGGGTAACCAATAGTGGGCATCGCGCGTCATCTGAGAAGGTTGACGACTTCGTGGGACTTATAGCATACCTAAGTAAATACTTGAACTTTGTGTTTTATTATTACGTCATGCGATTTATGATTTTGATAGTTTTGCTTTTATATTTGTGGTGTGTTTACTGCGGGGTAGACCGGTATGTCTACATTGAGTGTGGAAGATAGGCCAGCAGAGTATTCGGAAGCGGCGGAAACATGGGTATACCACCGTCTTTGGTACTAAAAAGGCTCCCTAACAAGGATCTTTCTTTGTTGAGAAAGAAAAGGGAGATCGAGGCTCTCGGCAGTGCATGACTTCCCTCATCTTAAAAAGCCGGGCTTGTGCAGAACCCCAGGCCTCTACGCCGGCCGAGAGTAAGTCCAAATCGTTTGAGTCTAACATGTCGGCCGTGCGAAAGGACATGGAGGATGCCTCTTGGCGGAAGATCTTAGATGTAAAGAAAGGTAAAGGATGGGGCGGCTAGTGGTTATGAAAGGCACACAGGATGTCGCGGTATCCGTGACAAAGCCTTGAATCGATTTCTATTCACAGTGATGTGGGCGGAATACAGAGAAAATGGGAGCCTCGACAAAGTTTGGTGGCAATCAAGTCTTCCCGATCTTTGGACCTCCATGCTTGCCCGTCACTTTGAGAGTGCGGGAGTGCGGCGAAGTAGTCGGGGTGTGTTGAGCAGCTATGGAAGCGAGGAGAAATTTGAGTACTTGCCCGGCCAAGAGAAGAAGTCTTTGGAAGAAGATTTGAAGAATAATATGCGAGTACAAAGTAAGTGATTTGAAGATTCTGAGCTTGCCGGAAGCTAACGAGCATTTGAAGAAGGATGCATTGATCAAGGAGGCGGGGAGTTGTCGGTTATAAGGGCGATCGCGACACAGCGATGCACGGAAAGAACGAAGGAAAGGCTGCCATTATGCCTCGGGTGGTGGCGGTTGTGGGGGTTATTTAGCTTTGGACCAGCGCGAGTGCATTTCCTTGGATCCCCAGTGTTTGATCGACAATGTGGTGGTCAATGGTCAAATCACGGCTCCCATTCTTGATAACCAAACCTCCGTGCGCCTGCGTCTTGGTCTTAGGTGCGAACAACAACACTACCTCTTGGACCTTGGATGGGTTGGACCAGAGTGTTGAGAAGCAGGTTTGTCGGCCGGAGTTGGGACTCGGCCAATGAGAATCACGTGAGGCGGGACTTTGGCGGTCGATGCAGGGAGGTGGCCAGGAAGTGACTCAGAGAAGACTACGTTCAGGGTCCTCTGTTAATTTGTTTTCATGAACTTTGATGACACGCGGTTTGTAATTTGAATATTTTTGTGAATATTTTGACACTTTGTATTTTTAATTGTATTTTACATTACGCCTCCTATTTTGATAGTAGTGCAGGTACCAGTAAGCTTTGTTTAATGGACACATTACTTTGTATTGTGAGGCATGGCGTGATATATGTTCATGCCTTGTGCTTTCATCGCTGCTTATTGTTGTCATGTTCCTCGGTTTTATTTTCTTCCACCACGACTTGCATGTTGGGTTTATCTTCTCTTCCTGCATTACGTGAGAAAGGTTTCGTGAAAGATCGTCCGATTTGTGCATTTGGATGCTTTCACATCTGTGCGGTCTTGTTTTAGTCTCTTTGCGAGCTTCGTTGATTTCTTGAGCAAAGCGCGATCCGCCCAACTTGCTTTTACCAGAGTTATGGTGCGAGTGTGTTGCTTTACAAAGAAGGTTTCTTCCGCATGTCTCATGGCTAACTTTTGATTAGCAGCTTCATGGTCATGTGAAGTGCCTCCAAAGGAGTTAGCGAACTCGTCGATCGGACCAAACTTGGTAGGTCCTTTTATCTTGTAGGTGCAGGGTCGACATCCGAACCAGCTGCTCGGTCACTTGTTCGGGACTTTGTTTTTAGAGCGCATTCCACGTATTGCTTGTATAAGTTTTATTGCAAATAAGTTTGGCACTTCAAGCGTATGTGTAATCTTGATTCTCTTTATTCATTTTGAGTAGCAGTACATGCAGGGGAGCTATAAGCTTCCTACAAAAATACATTTATTGATACAAAAATAGAGAATCGGTTTTTTCATCCTCAGCCTGTTGGGAAGGCCGAAGGTTCTTTCATCTTAGTGTAATAGAGAGCCAGAAGGTTGGTAGCGTTCCATGACCTCGGGATGTTTCCCCGTTGAGTTTTCGGCTTGAATGCACGCTGGCCGACCACGGCTTTGATTGAATGGACCTCCCCGATTGGGGATAACTTGCCCAGCGGCCCTACTCTTGTTGTTCGGCATGAAGACTAGATCACCTTCTTTGAATGTTCTTTTCTTCACTTTGGAGTTATACCTTTTTGCATTTGCTCTTTGTTTGTACTTCAACCTTGACCTTTGCCGTTTCTCGGGCTTCCTTTCAAGCAAATCTAAATTGACACGAAGTCTTTATTGGATCAGAATGCAGTGGTGGTTAGTATTCTTCTTGGGCTGAGGCTCAATATTTCCGCGGGGATGCAGTGCATCCACTCCGTATGTCCCAAGCGAAGGGTTTCACTGTTGAAGATTGCGGTGTAGTATTGTAAGACCGTAGCACGATAGCGATTCTTCCCGGCGATTTCCGCTTGGAATCCTGCAACTTTCTTAACTGAGCCAGCCCGGTATTACCTTGTTTTTGCGCCTCGGCTGCCACGTTAGTTTGTGGGTGTTCTCACAGAAGTAAAAAGCTTAGTAGATATTCCATGTTTTTGGTAGGCTCGGCAGCGAATGCGAGGCAAATTGTGTTCAGTTATGATTACTATGGTTGCGAAATTCCCAATAGAACCGGCATATTATTCTCTTCGGGTAGAATTTTTTCACCGCTACTAGCGATATGTGCATGTAGCTCTGCCTCTATCCATTTCGTAAAATAATCAATGATGACCAGCGAGAAATTTTATCTCGGCGGTCTGTGGAAATGGGTAGAGATGTCAGATACCCATCTAAGCAGCTGAGCAGCGGCGAAGCGATTGCAAGTTGGTCGGGTGGAGCTTTTGGAACTTTCGCGTGCATTTGACATTTGTGACATCGGCGGACATAGTCAATAGCGTCTTTCTTCATTGTGGGCGGTGGTATCCTGCACGTACTATTTTGAAGCCAAAGCGACCTCGGAAACATAGCTCTGCACGCAACTCCTTCATACTCCTTGAGGTATTTCTTGTGCTTTGTTGTTGTGACACATTTGAGGAAGCGGCATGGAGAAACCTCTCTTGTATAGCTCGGTTTACGATTATTGTGTGGTGTGGCGCTTTCATCGACTTTTTCTCATCATCCGGCACATTCGGCTCTCCACCTGCGGTGCAAGAATCTTGGTGCGTCCGCGTCAATCGAGGTCGATGCATCGAAAGACTTGGATTTGATTGATCTTTGGGTTGGGTGCTCGTTTCTTGTATTCTTGAGATAGTTATTGCGGAGTTTTTAGTGCTTGCGAGTTTGCTAATATGTGGCCTACTTGTTTTGTTCTCACACAGGAACATGTAGCATTTAGTTGAAAGGAAATAAATGCGAGTTTTAGCTCTTTGTACCTTAGACAAATATTTGGCGAGTAGCTCGTCTTTTACAGTGCTTGAATACTCTGTGACTTGGCTAGGTGACCGGAGAGGAGTCGCTCACGAACTTTGAGATGCTTCGCTCCCAGATGTCTCTTGCCCAGTTCATCACGTACAGTGCCCGCTTCGTATTGCCTTGATTGTGTTCTTGGCCTTGAAAGCCAGGGCGGCGGTGCTCTGCCAGTACATTATCGAGTCCTCAGCGTGACCGGCTCATTGCCTCGAGAGTTGGATGAGCCATCCAGCGATAAAGTCCGGATATGTCGGAATGGGGTTTGTCCGTCGGTGATCCTTGCTTTATTTCCACCGTAAAAATGCTAAGCCTGTATGATTGCCCCACTTGGTGATGTGCGATATCATATTCGGATAATTGACAGCCGTACCACCATTCTTCCGGTAATATCGGCGGAAGGTAGTTTGGCGAATAGGCAAAATCTGTTTGATGATTCTTTGAGTGGCTCATGAAATGCTGCTTGAAGCTTTACGGCGCGAGTATTTGCGTAGGCTACCTTTTCAATCTTGAAATGCGGTTGTTGAGGGACCTCTCTCACATTGGTGACATAGTAAATGGGGTATTGCTCTTTGCTCTTTCTTGACTAGGATTGCACTTCTGCGTGCTGTATAGCAGACAAATACAACAATAAAGCGACCACCAGTGTAGGAGGAGTAAGATTGGTGGTAGGCGAGTAAGTATGCCTTTATCTCAAGGCTTCTTAGCACTCTGCGGAGCCATTGAAAGCTAGCAGCGTTCTTTCTTGATTGGAACATAGGGGCGTATTTGTCATTTAGCTTGGCCAGGAATCTTGAGAGTGCCAGCGTTGCTTTCTTTAAAAAATCTGGACCTCCTTTTTGCATTTGTTGGGCTTGGGCCTCACGATGGCTCGGCAACTGCGCGGTTAACCTCTATTCCTGCTGTGAGTCACCACACGTAACCTAGGAATTCTCTGCTTGGATCTCGAAAGAACAGCATCGAGTTCAAGCGCCAACTCATGTAGTAGTAGAAAAGTTTTTGGAAATTTGTCGGAGTGAGGCTCCTCGGTTGTCGACTTGACCACCATATCATCCACGTATCACTTGATGGATTTCCCAATTTACGCCTCAGACTCTTTGTCCATTAAGCGATATGCCTTTTGCATTTTTGAGTCAAAAAGGCATTGCTGCGGTAACAATAGTTGTACACGCAGTGCGGTCATGACATTTTGTCTTCTCTTACGTCTTCTGGACTCGTCTTGATTTGGTTATGGCAGGAGTATGCATCCATGAAACTTCGGGGAGCTTATGGCGGAGGCTCCGTCACGAAACCATCAATACTCGGCGGAGGTAAGAAGGTCTTTGGGACATGCTTTGTTGAGATCAGTGTAATCCCACACCCATTACGCCAGCTTCCCCGTTGGACAACTTCACCATCGGGGTTGTGAACCATGTTGGATACTCGACACTCCTTTATGAATTGTGCTTCTACTAAGCTTCTTTGTTTCCTCGTGCGTAACCGGATTTTCACGCACTTGCTTCTACCATACTTTCTCCACGAGGCTCACGAGTGTTTGAGATGGGTTTAATGATAGCAGATGACGGATGAAGTTAGGATCGATACTGGCATGTCTGAGGGGACCACGCGAAATCGTGGGTGTGGTGGAGAGAGAAATTTGTCGATTGATCCTCAGTTCGGGAGTTAAGCTAGTCTTAGATCCTTGTTTTTACGTCTTTGAGCAGTCTATCACTCGCTGCTTCGGGGTATCACCGGAGCAACGCTTAACCCTCTGCTAAAATCAGGTGACGCGGAGTGCAGAGTCTAGGCTGCGATTGGAGCTAACTCCTTGCCCGGCCTTTCTCACGAGCCAGTCTTTGCACCTTGCGCTCTCTGCGTAACATTTTCTTGCAATAATTTGATGCGCCCACCCCTGATCTTGCCATTAGGGAGGAGATACTTAAATGCGTAGATGGGGATATGATACTTCCCTACCCCAGCCATCAGCGTTAGAAGTGTCGCTGCTTCCCATTATATTGTATGATGAATACGTATCGGCTATCATGTATCTCGGGAGATTCTGATTTCTTGGTCTCCTTCGCAAAAGATTGTTCGGTCAGTCCATGGCGCGGACCTCGAGCTGCTCCCGAAAAATCCACGAGAAGTTCGGAGATAGCTCTTAAGTGCCTCGCAGGCAAATTTAAACCTTGAAGCACGGCCAATACATAACGTTGGGTAGTGCGCCTCAAATCTACGATGCGAGCTATTGAATAGCCCGTTGGTAGTGGCGAAGTACAATTTAGATCGCGATACGAGTGAGCGCATACGCCTTAAAATCTGCGCATCAAAAGAAATTACTTGGGATATTCCATCGATCCATAAGTGATTTCACGCGTTCAGGAAGCGGAAGTAGAATAGATCTAGCATATCTTCTTAGGGATGAGGATGTGGCTCACCATCAGAAAAATCCTCGGATATTGTGTTGACTCTTCCACTTTTAGTTGTTTAGTGCTCGCGCTTGCTTCTTCTGCTCGCTTGGTTTGTCGTTCGATTCTTGAGCCGCCCGGCTTTGGGAGAAATTGGTGCCGAGCTACCGCCTTCACTGCTTTGACATACTTCTTGAGTTGGTTGGCCATGTTGAATGGTGCTTTCGATTTCTTTGTTTGAGGTCCAGCCCGATTATGCGTGTAGCCATCGTAATACTCGTCCAGGTAATTTTTCTGCAATAAGACCACGTACTCTTTACCCATTACAAGCGAAGGTGGCGGTCGTGCTGTCGATCCATCATGAAGTCCTTCCGTCCCGAAAATCAAGCCAGTGATGCCTTGGAGGTGTGAAAGCGGCTTCTGCATTTGGAGGCCAGTGTGTCGCCCACTGACTTTGCATGTGCGCCTGTCGCGCCGGTCATAGGGTGTATGCCGGGCCAGGCGGGAGGCGTCTCGGTGAACGCGCGTCTTGGTGGTGCTTGCATGTCCTTTTCATCTTTTAGGGCAATGTCATGAGCGTCGATGTGTTTTTAACCGGACTCTAATCTCAATCCGTAGTCAGCGGTTTCCCATAAGAAAGGGCTTCAGCGAAGGTTCCGTTCTTGAATACCTGCCATTAAAGGCTTTCACGAAAATCTCTGCGTCGGGGATCATCCACTTAAAAGCAGTTGACTTGTTAGGCGTTCTAGGTAGGCCTTGGGAGACTCTCGACTCTTGGCGTCGTCGAACCTATCCTCGACCGACATTCGCCTTGCTTTATTTGCAGAAATTGTTGTATGAAGCAGTAGTTAAATCTTCAAAACTTCGCTATAGAGCGTTAGGTAGCCACTTGAACCATTTTAAGGCTCGTCGGCTAAAGTCGGCGAACATTTTGCAAGCCCAATGGCGTCGGTTCCTCCAGCTGATCATCATCTGCGTTTGGGCAGCATCGAGCATGACTAAGAGGGTCTCCGTGTACCATCGTATGTGGCAATGGATGGCTCACGAGGCGCGGGGAGTTGGGGCGGCTTGGATGGCGGTGAAAAGGTACAAGCAGTATGAGGTGTTCTAGTCGCATCGATCACACGAGCGAAGTGTCTCATTCGGTGAGTTGAGCTTGCGGTTGCTCACTTGCTTATAGAGCACGAGCGCGTATAAGCTTGTTCTTCATTTTTGGCGGGCGATCTGCGTGCAGGGCTGCGGTGTTTGAGCAGCGCATAGCATTTTGCTCGGTCACAGGATCCCGATCTTTGGGCGAGCGCCGCCCGTTATTCAAATTTCGTAGTCACCATTATGCTTAGTGATAGTGGATCGATTTAGAGATTTAGTTGTGGGGCGTAGGAAGAGGAGTTTACGGGCCCCCACGGTGGCGCCAATGTTCTCAAACAATTTCTATGAGCAAAATTATCAAGAACACAAAGGATAGTCTACGCGTGAATAGAAATAAATTATTCACCCCCCTCATTGGCCTCTCTTGGCGAGATATATAGTGCTCTGAGCATTCATAGTTAATAATTGATAGCTTGTTACATAATTAAAGGTTGA
This sequence comes from Oxytropis ochrocephala, assembly GCA_020916435.1. Taxonomy (NCBI): domain Eukaryota; kingdom Viridiplantae; phylum Streptophyta; class Magnoliopsida; order Fabales; family Fabaceae; genus Oxytropis; species Oxytropis ochrocephala. The sequence continues at coordinate 72,524,234 of CM037088.1, forward strand.
TTTACATAATAAAGCGGCGATTTTACGGGAAGATGCAGAGGCTAAGAGCGAGGCGGGGGCAAGCTAGCATAGGCTGGTAGAGAGCATGGTATTCCGAATCTTGAGTCCCACTGCGCTACATGGCTTGGGATGCAGCGCGTCTTTGGATGAAAGCTCGGCTCGATCGTGAAGCGATGTAGTTAATGATATTGGTGAATTTTGTTGGAATGATATTTGATGAATTTTTGTTGGAAGGAATGAATTTATAGATTGTAATTAAAGGGAGAATAAACAAAAAAAAAAAAAAAAAAAATATATATATATATAAAAAAATCGATCCAATAGGTAAGCGTTTTAAAAAAAGCGCTACAAATATGAAAATAAAAAAAATCGGTCAATACATAACGTTTTAAGGAAGCGCTAGAAATGAGGTAAAAATCATTTCAATACTGGCGTTTTATAGAAAAAGCGAAATGAACAAAAAAATGCCTTTAGAAGGATCACTGGCGTTTCTGGAGAAACGCTAGGAATTATAAGAAGGCGCTAGAGGATCACTATGGCGTTTTCACTGGCAGCTAGGAGTGTAGCCGGGCGCTAGAGGATCCACTGGCGTTTTCTGGCAGCTCAAGGGGTATGGTATGTTATAAGCGTCCACTAGCGTTTTCTGAGAAAACACTAAGAATTGTAATTATAATTCACAGGCTTCCACTGCGTTTTTTTGCTAGAATGCGGCTGAAGCATTGTTATTATAATTTTCCTGGAGTCACGATCTCTCGTCTCTGACACAGACTCACGCGAGTCTCTTCATCTCACTAACTTCTCTCTTAGAAACCATCACTCCACGGCCGGGAAACCCAAAGACTACTCCTTGCGAGGCTACCAAACCTCCACCTCTTCGTTTCATCCATACTGTTTCAACCCGGTGCCTCTTGAATTTCATCAGATTGCGAACTCCACGACCAGAGGAAACCGAAGCTTGGCAGGCCGGGAAAGCACAAAAGCGAAACCCCAGAAGCGTACCCGGCTCTCCTCTCTATCCTTGGTGCTATCTTGCCATGCGGCTCCTGCTCCCGTTTAGCAATACGTAAC